>JALHLI010000007.1:810000-1190000 GCA_023349425.1 Anthopleura sola | reverse complement strand
TATTTCCTGAAGCTCAATACCAGCTGTACGAAAAACTAAGCGCGAAAAGGATTGTTGTTGTAATTCAAGCGGCCCTCGCCCGAGTCTTAAAAGTCATATATCTCACAGAATTTGAGGACATGAATCGCAAAGATTTACTTTAATTTTTTAAACAACACGTATACTTCAACTTTTTTTTCTCTAAATTCTTTGAAACGCGTATTTTTGTATTGGGAAGAGACTTGCAGCAAGGGCCTCTTGGCTAAGCATCTAAGCACGCTGTGATCGGACGGTTCGTGAGTGCTCCGGACACCTGGTAGCGCTTTACAATAACATCTAAAACTAATAAACGTTAACATATAAACTAATTTACGGGATTAGTACATGTTAAAATAAAATGAACCCAAAAAACTAAAAGCAGGAAACTAATCATAAAATTTTTTAAGTTTTTTTTTAAGTTTTTTTTAAGAGTTTTCATATTCTTGTCTCTGATACTCGAGAATGAAATTACACTAAAACAATTATTCACCTCAGGCTCAATGAAAATTATGAATTCTTAAGTAATAAATACTAAACGTCAACTTCAAAATTCGAGAATGAATCTCCAGACTGATCAAAAATTACAGATCGAACTTTAACTTTGAACACTTCAAAAAAAGGTTGTGCTTTAAGACAAATCTTGCTGAAGACTTGAACCGACTTTTCTTTTTCTAACCGATAAGATTCTAAAAAACTCCTTTCTAAAAGGTTTGTTGAAAATGTTAAACACAAATGGATTGATTGCGGAACTTGCAAAAGCTGTATATGTGATAATCATCTCGGCAAACCGAGGGACGCTGATGTAAACTGCAATATGCAGTGTTGTTGAGCATGGAATCCAGCAGATTACGAAACCACAGACTAAAGCAAGTACAGACTTCGTAATATGAATCTCTTCTCTGCTCAAAGATGGGCTGTTCTGATTTAAAATAACTCCATTATTCATCGAGATTGATACAGACGTTTCGTGTCTTTTGACAATTTGATAGATTTTCCTGTAGCAAATTGCAGTCATCAGCATCGGGTATAAAACGAATGTGATGTGGGACAAGGCAGTGAAGAGACGCGATGTAAAGACATTGTGACTTGCTAAAAAGTATACAAATCGACCAGGATAAAACACAAATGTTCCCATCCCACCGAAGAATGCTACAGCCACGAAGGAAACGGAAAGAACCCAGGCAACAACTATCATCATTATTGCAGGTTTAGGTTTGAAATACTTTCTGTATAGCGAAGGCTTTGCAACACAGAAAAATCTGTTCACCGCAATCAAGGATGTTGTCTGGAGAGATCCATAAATCAACGATAAACAAACAAACCCTGAAACTTGACCAACACTGTGGCCAACAACATCACGTCCATGACTAGAAGCAGCAACTGATAGTGGCATTACTGTTAATGAAAAGACGATATCCGAAACGGCAAGTGTTATGAGGTAATAGTTCGTGACACTACGAAGGCGAGGTGATTTGTAAAATACGTACAAAACACACGAGTTGCCAATCAGAGCCGTCAGTGCTAAAACAACCAAAACCCCAGTCTCTGTATATACTTGCAGTTTTGATCTGTGAGCCAGTTGATACGCGAGTTTTTTGATGTGTTCCGGGTCAGGCATAACTCTGGTTTCAAATCGTATGTTGCACGTAAAGAGTTCAATTTTTTCCCCCTAGAAAAACAGTCAGAAAAAGGTTCCTTGTAGAATACAATTTTGCCTTGACCGTTTTAAATTCTAGTCGTAATGATGAAGGTTAAACAAGAGCAGCTGCTACTTTTTATGAAATTTTCTAAACCAATAAAGCTTCAAATATTCTTTCGCCCACTGTCTATTACACTTAATCAACCATCCCGAAACATTGTTTAAAGATAAAAACCAGATTAGTGTTTGAGGGTTATTAACACTCAGACCAGCCAGTCGTCATAAGTCAATAGCAAGCCTTAGATAACGACCTTTTCTCCTTCCGTTATTGGCTACGGATTAAACAACTGTAAGACTAATTTCAAAAATCTCAACATTATTTTATTAATTTAGGGAACTGTCCTGCTGATATTTGAAATTTGTATTGCGATCCAAGAGGCCGCTGATAAAGACATATCAATGCCTTTAGTGTTGATTTGATTAGAATTAAAATTTTGATGACTCTGATGACTGATTTGATTAGATGTTTATATGGTTTTATAAAATTGATTAAAATGTTGTTTCGAAAACAAATTGAAATCCTCCGTACAATTATAATGAAACATAGCCAGAGTTTACTAGTTAATTAAAATTAAGGTGAAAATTGTTTATTTCTATATTTTTCAAACATATTTTTTCTTATTTTTTTCTTCAACTGAATAACATATATGAAGCTTATCAAAAGAGATTACACTGAACTATATATAGTAAAAAATTACCTTTTAATTTTATGACTAAAAAAAGCGACTAAAAATTTGTATAAATATACAAAATGTAACTGAAAATATTTTTTTAACTGATCTCTGATAGAAAATAAGCGAAATATCTTGTAAAATATATCGATAATACACACTTAAATAACTTATATGTATATGTTTATAACTATAATAATAATAAGATAAACTATACCACATTGACAATATTGTGATTTTTTTTTCGTGGCCTTTTATTTTTAAGAGAAATAAAAACATGTTTTAGTGCTCTCAGGTACCTCTTTTAAGAGCTTAAAAGCTTCTATGACTTGCTGTTAATTAAAAAACAATCTTAAAAACAAACAAAATCATCTGTTCTAAGGAAAATATCAAGAGTCAAAGTTTCTTTTATTACAAAATCACCTCGCTACGAGCACTTGATTTTGATTGGTTTATGACTGTACTTACTCTCAGAATGAAGCAGGCTCATAGCATCATTTGCTTTAGCGCAAAAGACCTTAATGTAGAAATAAAAGATAATTAATTGTTTTTTAAGGTGACTGACTACTTTTGAACGTTCGATTTGAGCCCACGATGTGCGTGCGAACAAAAAAAAGAAACGCTCAAAACCGCATAATAACCTTCAAAATTTTATTGAGGAACCAGACACATTTTGAACTTCAACAAGGCAAAAACCCCGAATTTTGCACGGGACTTTATATTTTTCTTTGAATTTCCTAAAACAACAGGTAAATCGAAATCTTTTGTCAAAGTTTGAAAAAAACGTAATGATTAGAACATATGAAAAAGCGTTATGTGTGCTTATGTTAATATTAATAATAATAACAATAATAATGATAATAATAATAATAATAATGATAATAATGATAATAATAATAATAATAATAATGATAATAATGATGATAAAAATAGCTGGCATGTAGGGCAGCAACAAAGGATGATAAGGAGATGTTTAACAATTATTCCTCGAGTCCGAATGGTCTACGAGTCAATAGCTATTGACTCGTAGGCCATGAGGGCGAGAGGTCTAATTGTTTTAGTAAAAACATACTAATCGGTCCAATAAAACCGGCGCTTTTCGCTACTAGAGGTCTATCACTAATAGACCCCTAGTAGCTCAGCCAATCACAGGGCTCGATTGGTGATAGACTATAAGTAGGTTTTTTCTAATTAACAATTAGAAGACGAACTCGAGATTTCTATAGGCTGATAGTTGACGAGGGGCTCCGGCCCCGAGTCAACTATCAAAGCCGATAGAAATCGAGAGTGAGTCTTCTAATAGGCGATTTGCAGGACTTGGTCACGTGACTGATATCACTAGGCAACGAGATTTTGGTATGCAAACTGTTTGTCGCGGGAGATACAAAGTTGCCAACAAAGCCAAAGCAAATCCCAAAACAAAACCATCTATTTTTACAAATATTTGTCATTCCGATCAATTCCAACTTCAAAAAAAGGTGAGAAAAGTTGTTATCTATCGATTTTTGCCGTCTTTTGAAACAGAAACGACAATAATGACTTTTTTTTCGCTTTTTCTCTCGTCTCTTCTCGATGTAAACAAGGCCGAAAATGGCGACCTCGAAAGGTAAGTAATTGAAAAAGTTGTGTTTTCTACGTATTCTTTACAGCTATTGGCTTGAAATTCACTGAGAAGATAGACTTTTCTAACTTGTATGTAATAGCAAAAGAATGAGTGAATAGTTTAAGTGGAGTGATAAATAAATTTGCATGAAATGACGAAAAAATATCGCTAATTTTTGCAATGTCTTCGATGTTTTCGCATTTCATGCAAATTTATTTATCACTCCACTTAAACTATTCACTCATTCTTTTGCTATTACATACAAGTTAGAAAAGTCTATCTTCTCAGTGAATTTCAAGCCAATAGCTGTAAAGAATACGTAGAAAACACAACTTTTTCAATTACTTACCTTTCGAGGTCGCCATTTTCGGCCTTGTTTACATCGAGAAGAGACGAGAGAAAAAGCGAAAAAAAAAGTCATTATTGTCGTTTCTGTTTCAAAAGACGGCAAAAATCGATAGATAACAACTTTTCTCACCTTTTTTTGAAGTTGGAATTGATCGGAATGACAAATATTTGTAAAAATAGATGGTTTTGTTTTGGGATTTGCTTTGGCTTTGTTGGCAACTTTGTATCTCCCGCGACAAACAGTTTGCATACCAAAATCTCGTTGCCTAGTGATATCAGTCACGTGACCAAGTCCTGCAAATCGCCTATTGTTTTAGTAAAAATCTCAACTAAACTATACTATACTAAACTAAACTAAACTTCACAAAAGCGCGAAGGAAAAGCCGCCATTTTTTCAAAACAAGTCCGGCTTTCTCTACCCACTATCTATCGGCTGATAGATAGTGAGTACGTTAGCCCATCAGAATGCAGGATTTGCAATAGTATAGTAGTAGAATTTTACTAAATAACGATAGACGTACCTAGATAATGATAAAACTAGACCCTAGATATGCAGACTAGGTATATATAAACTATTGGTAATGAGGATAGACCTAGATAATGATAAAACTAGACTCTAGATATGCAGACTAGGTATATATAGACTATACTAGGTAATGAGGATAGACGGATCTAGATAATGATAAAACTAGACTCTAGATATGCAGACTAGGTATATATAGACTATACTAGGTAATAAGGATAGACCTAGATAATGATAAAACTAGACTCTAGATATACAGACTAGGTATATATAGACTATAGGTAATGAGGATAGACCTAGATAATGATAAAACTAGACCCTAGATATGAAGACTAGGTATGTAAAGGCTAAAGATAATAAGTATAGACCTAAAAAATAATAAAAAAACTCTACGAATTTAAATTCATATAGAAAGCTAGATCAGCAGGCTAGGTATACAGCTATTTTGTCATCTGGGATTACATTTGCGATTTTAAGTTGGTCTGGAACCAGACCATGTGAGAAAGAAGCATTGTATATAATTTCTAAAGGAAAAGACAGGTGAAATTCAGAAGCTTCAGTACACTGATAGGAAGGCTAATAAAAGATCAGAGCTGGAGGTTTGGAGGGGTTTAAGTTAGAAATTTCATTTTCTAATTATACATTTTCTATGAGAGATAAAAGCTATTAGGTAGGGGGTTACCTTAAAAAGTTTTCTAGGGAGCAATGAATGTGAAATATTTTTGGCTAAATTCCTACAAACCAGTTAAGAACTGAAATAAATAAGTTTATCCCACACCATAGAAATACAGCCAATCAGAAAGCAGGAAAGTAGTTGTATATTCGTCGGTATTTCACTCTTCCTTCCCGTCATGCAATGCGTGTTGAATCTACGCATTTGTATTTTCTATGGTGTGGGATAAAATGGTTATACATTGGTTTCTCGTGGCATACCATGGATATCCCACTCGTCATGTGTATTTTCTTTGTATACAAACTCGCCTAAAGCTAGGCTCGTGTGTATACTAGAAACTACAAGTGACTCGTGAGATATTCCATGGTATGCCACTCGAAACCATTGTATAACTAGTAAATATATATGGGCAAACAGCTAGATGGATAATTTTCTTCAATATATATATACCATAAAACGAATCTCTAGTTATCAAAGACTGCAAGATAAATAAAGAGTTCGATGTCGGAGCTGAGACCCAAAGTGTACATCTTATGCTGTTCATAACTTAGATAACGATCGTTTGACCACATATATCGATAATTAGCTATTGAGTGCAAATTTATGTGTTATGATCATATTGGATTTGGGGTGTATGTATAAAGTGTTTTGAAAAAAATTGTGAAAAGAATAAGCTCAAACAAATTGATAGTTTTTAATTTATACGATTTTATTCGGCTAACGATGATAAATGAGTTATCCTAAAGGAAACGTTTAAGGTCAGCCGAAAAGTGAACAAACATCGATATATTTGGACACCAAGGTAAATATGTCAGATGGCAAGCTGCCTTGCTTCCAATGTAGTTTAGAATCCACTACAATGTATCATGGCTTCCGGGTTTTTTTGATAATTATTAAATTTATTACAACTACACTGCTTGATTTCGCTTAAACATGTTTTAAAGTAGTTTAACTAAACATGTTTTGAAAATTATTTACAAACATTACTCACTCTTTGATGAAATAATACGTATAAACTATCCTTCATATTGTACTGAACAGATTAGAGATAAAATAATTATATTGAAGCTTTCTAGTCTCTAAACATTTTGTTTAATAAAAACTCAGTTTAACTAAACAGGTGTTGGTGTGAATGGGGTATTTAAAGACTGCAAGATAAATAAAGAGTTCGATGTCTGAGCTGAGTCCAAAATGTACATCTTATGCTGTAACTTAGCTTAGATAACAATTGTTTGACCACAGATAATTAGCTATTGCAAATTTTTTGTGTTATGATCATACTGGTTTTGAGGCGTGTGTATAAAGCGTTTTGAAAAAAATTGTGAAAAGAATAAGCTCAAACAAATTGATAGTTTATACGATTTTATTCGTCTAATGCTGATAAATGAGTTATCCTAAAGGAAACGTTTAAGGTCAGCCGAAAAGTGGACAGACATGCAGAAATTAGTCGATCTATTTGGATATCAAGGTAAATATGTCAGATGGCAAGCTGCCTTGCTTCCAATGTAGTTTAGAATCCACTACAATGCATCATGACTTCCGGGTTTTTGATAATTATTAAATTTATTACAACTACACTGCTTTATTTTGCTTAAAACGTTGAGCAACGTTTAGTTAGCTAGAGTGAACTCACGAAACCCCTGAAACAGATATTTGACTCATTTTTCTTTAGTAGACCCTAATTCAACATTGGTTTCTTTTGTTTGTACACTTTAGCAACCGAAGCAATTTGCATTTCATGGGTTTAGTGAATTCTATAGAGCTCTAAGTGTGACATCAATCGAATGGAAAAACGACTTTCGTGTCGAAAATGAAAAGCAGTTCAATGAAAATTTTTCTTACTTTTTCTTTACGACCGGATTTGTTGTTCAAAGATTAAATTGTTTTAGGTGGAGGTCAAATCATTGAGTATGTTTTCCGTATTCTAGCAGTATTTTTGAGTAGTTGAACCCTGAAATACGTCACAACTTGACAGCTCTATTGAGTTATGTTGGCAATTCTAGTTAAAACCTTAAAACCTAAATTGGAGTGCAGAAAAACATGTTCATTCAAACTATGCGTGCAGACACTCAATAACACGAAAGGTTATTCCAGTAACCGTTCCTTTTCCATAATCTCGTTCCCAGCGAGCGCATTTCATTCGTAAACGATAAGAGCAGTCTTCACTGAGTCGACTGGTCGGGACTGGGATCTCAAAGTGTACCTGAACTTCCCACTTTCCATTGGATTTTTGGTATATCTGTACGTGGTTTACGTGGCTTTTTAAAAACGGACTTTTCTTCACCAGCCTCGTGTTAGCTCGAATCTCAAATCTGTGTCTGCCAGATGCTCTCGAAATACCTTTGTATTTTCCTTGTATGGTAGTACTGATTAACCCATGAACAAGCTTCAGAACTTCCTTCATCTCTTCGCCAAATAACTCAATACAAGTTGTTCCAACATATGTGGACATTCTGGTGTGCTTGTTTTTGATGAAACACAGATATCTTAGGCCTTTCTTACCACACGGACAAGTTTGGTCTGCTACGCCGGCATCCATAGTTTTATCAAAATACCATTCGGTGTACATTTTCATTTTATCACTTTGCTCCTGGCTCATCGATCTAAGATGCTCTGAAAGCCTGGCAGGGTAGTTGTTGCGGGCTGCCATTTCATCGATTCACGAATTTCTTTGCAGCGGTTCTCAAATTGTAGCTGTTTACAATCTCAGACAGTTGGTGCGCATTCTCCCGCACTTAATAATGGTAATAGAACTGAGTGGAGTGGAATTTGAGCTGAAATCACAAGAGTGATTACAAAATTGCACGACCGCGTAGCAGGAGTGCAATTTGTTAATCACGAGTGTGATTTCAACCCAAAATTGCACGACACGAAGTTTTATTACCTATTAATCATATCCATTTTGAAATCATATCATTATATTTATTGATTATCCAAGAAACCGAAACAGCGGAACCGTAAACGCTATTACATCTCATTTTGTATGCAAAAATTCAACAAATGTCAAATGACAAATTTCTCTCGAGCGTAAATTCTCGAGTCAGCGAGTCAGCTAAAGTCTTCGCAAAATCAGTCAATTACATATAGTTCAATCCTCATCGTCCAACTAAATGATGTAAACCTTAATTTTCTTCTATGGTTAAGGACGAGACTCAGCATCTTTTATGAAGTAATTGTTGGTGCAACCTTGTTGAAACGGCCAGGAGAGCTGCTGGCAGAAGTGTTGAAAGCCACCATGTGACACTGAGAAGCAAAATTTGGTTGAAATAATTTATAATGGAAAACCAATTATAAATCCACCAGGCTGAAAACCAGAATTGAAATCCATGGGCTGCTTAAAATTTGGCTTTGTTAACTGTTGGAAGTGGGACAGAGAACTTGAAGAGATGTTAAAATAATTGTATTCTCGTCGAGGATTTCTTGTAAGTTGTAAAACTCGCTCGCAGGATGCTTAGCTATAGGATAATCTTTTTCCTTTAAATAATATTCAATGGAACTTTGCATTATTCTAAGGGATTCCGGTTCAAAATCAACTCTGTCCTTTCTTTTTGACTTTGCGTAGAATTTAATAAGGATCTTGAAAAAATGCGGTTTGAACTTGGCAATGTTGATGTTTTAGCTTATAAGATGGCAGGATGAGCACTAGCTTTTGAAGACGTTCACCGATTGTTTTGTCGAGTAAAGTGTTTTTATTGATAGCAGCAGACTTAAGTTCTCCTTTATCCTTCCTGGAAATTACTGGAAATCTAATACATGGTTTGAGTTCTTTACTATTTGTCGCTGTTTGTTTATTTGTTTTGATTCCCTGGACTCGGGAGTGTGCGGAACTTCAGCAATGTGTGAAGCAAAATCGCTGACATTTTGATTAAAAAAGTGACACTAAATGATGGAAAATCCCCTAACAAAAGTTCTTCAGCCTTAAGGAGGTCATTCTCATCATTAAGGAAGTGTAAGTGTTTTAGTTTAAAAATTTGTCCATATTTATATAAAAAAAGTGAGAATTTTTGAAGCAAAGGTTTAAAAATTTCCACAAAAAAACAAACAAACCAGGATTCGATTAAGAGCCAAAATAGTGCGATTAATGTTTAAACTGCACACTTTTTAGCCAATCAGATTGCAGGATTTGCAAGTGATTTGGATATGATTAATGAAAAAATGATCGAATTACAGCCATTGAAAATAGACTTTCGCAAAGCCCCCACCCTCGGCTGTGTATCTAAAGGGGCCCTTTGTTTACTTTGTCCGTTCACATCCAATGAAAAATTCCAGCAGCAAAGACAATTATACATACATTTTGATGTATTCCTTCAAATTCTGGCAGATGGCCTAAAAACTTCATTCTATAAATATTGGCTGGATTCTTAGAAGTTGACCTTCGCATCTGTCTAACCCTCTTCAATAAACATATAGTAAAGACTCAAAAAGCTATATTGTTTTGGAATGCTTAATTGAATTGGTCCGGCATTGAAAACTTCAAGTTACTAGTGACGTGGTAACCTCTAGCAATCCATACTACATCAAGGCATATTCTTATGAAATGATTAATCAAAATAGGGTTGATTTTAGGATTGAAAACTTTAGAGTACTTGTGACGTGACCTATTCTCTGGCAATTCACACCAGTCGACGAAAATATCCGTATCAGTGTTGTCAGTTGGGCAGTTGGTAGGTTGGGTGACTGCGTCGACTGACGTTAGCCTTCCGCTTTTATAGCGAAGTGTATAGCGACTTCCAGAGGCGCATTCTCATGATTTCAGTTCGACCCCGTTGAGCTGCGCGCCACTGCTGTACCTGTGGTGGTGATTAGCGATGACAAGTTGTTTTTCTCGGAAAAAAATGACCACCTTTGGAAGCCCTGTTGTGTGTTTGAAATGAATAACACTAGCAACCTTTATGATGCCATTGTAATCTGCCTGCGTGTATGGTGAGTGTGTTAAGCTGATGTATAGACTATACACATAATACAGCTTTTTATTAGGATATAATCCGGATCTAGCTCGAAAGCCTTAGTTACTTTAGCCACACTACACATCTACACGTCAACACATTCAACTATTGTGATTGTTTGTCTCTTTTTTCGTTTTTGTAAATATATACTGATTCACATTTTTGTTGTTATTGTATTATTATGTTTATGTGTGAATAAAATTATGTTGAAGTAGAGCTGGTTAGAACTGTGTTCCGGGGTCATACATGGACTGTATAGCGGCTGCCAGAGTCGCCTTCTCATGCTTTCAGTTCGACCCAGTTGAGCTGCGCCACTGCTGTACTTGCAGTGGTGATTAGCGATAACATTAGTTAACATCAGTAGAAACATCAGTAGAAGTTGAAGTTGAAGTTAAGGAAGTCTAGTTAGAACTATATGAGCGCCACAAAACGCTATCTGCTACAAAGTATACCGGTTTTGAAAAAGGAGAAGATAAATATCTAGGTATTCGGAATAAAAATCGCATGGTTAACAATATGCTTAAACTACGTTCTATTAAAGTTTGCTTTGTCATTCTAATCATTTGGCAATAAAAACGGGTTTTGAACCTTATGGAAAAAACTTAAACATGACATATTTTACAACCTTGGCGCCCCGTAACGGGGCTCATCCGTGAGGTTCGCTCCACACACACTAACACTACATGCACTATTTACAACGTACAACACTGACATCACATGCTGGTTTTTGTGGAGGAAGGGAAACTGGAGATATCAAACTCACATAATCCCGTTCCGTCGAGAATCGAAGCTGGGACTCCAGGCATGAACTACACATTTGCGTGCCGGCGACAGCTCCTAGCAGTGCCTACCACCCATGTCACTAATTTGACTTGTGAAGTTGGAAGTTCTTGTATTTCTATAATTAATGTTCAGGTTCCTGTTTCAACTTTATTAATCTTAGTACATATATATGAGCGATCGAAAAATGGACGAATTTCAATATTGTTGAACATCACCGTACTCTGCGTACTCTTTCCGTTTCGTTTGAATGAGTACTGAATACTCGGACGAACATAAGAATGTATGTTCTCAGTCATCCAGGCAATTGAATATGAAACTAGAAATCCTAAATTACTAACTGGAAATCTAGTTTGGCAACGAGTGTGCTACGTTGCGACCAAAACCATTGGTCTTCATGGCAGGCAAATGAAATTTGGTCGCGTCAGATGCGTCAAACGGCGAGGAACGCCTTGAATGTTCCCTCTCTATTCCGTTATTGTTTTCTGACTGTAGTTTTGTTCTAACATACAGCGAAAGAAATTTAAGCTTTTCAAGAATTGTGTCACAGCGAAAGCTGGTTAGTTCATAAGCTCCTTCCTCTCTGCCTATGTATATAGTAGAGTATTTCCTTTAACCATTTTTTCTTTGGCTTATGATATCGTTTGGATCTTACAGTTATGCAGCACTTTAGTATCAACAGCAGCACATCTTTATTCTGTATAACGCCACTTGTATTGTCTTTATCGTTTTTCTAAGACTACGGTGTACGCACATTATTCCACAAATTAGAACTATACTCCGGCTTAGAGATTTCTTTAGAAACATGGTGTCTTATTCTTAGCTTCTTTGAGCAATGCCCTTTTAAAAAGTTCATAAATGTTATGATTCTTCGGCAGTTTGACTTGCCTACTTTAAGTGCTGCCATCAACATTGTTATAATTGCATTCATCATCATGGTCTTGTTTGACTTTCAACATCTATATGTACGCCTTTGGAAGCTCTCACTGCTCCGCCAGTAGAAAAATCACTGCCAACTCCTGTGACTTGGTTTTGCAGTGGATGGCAACAAATTTGTAAAAACCGTCTTCGGAAAGGTTTGTTGAATACGTTATACACAATAGGATTGATAGCACTACTTGCAAAGGAAGAGTAGACAACAATGACCTCCACACGTCGAGGAAGGTCGATGTAAGTCGCGAGATGAAACACTGTGGAACAGGGAATCCAGCAGATGATGAAACCACAAACCAAGGCCATTAGGGATCTTGTCACTTCAATCTCTTCCTTGGAAAGTGAAGGAGATTGAACTTGGTTTGCAGCATTAAGATTTGATGTCACCTCTATGTTATGGCTCTTTACATGTTTGTAAAGCTTCCAATAACAAACGACAGTGATGATCATAGGCAGAACTGCAAACAACATTTGGTAAGATACGCCAATAACACGGTTTGTTATCTGATCTCTGAAAGAAGGGAAGTGCATGAAGCGGCCAGGAAAAAACTCAAACGTACACATTCCACTCAGATACATCATGGCAATGAAAGACATTGAAAAGAGCCAAGCTGAAGCGATCATCATTTTGGCAGGTCGAGGCTTGAAATACTTTCTATAAATGGATGGTTTCGTGACGCAGAAGAATCTGTTAACTGCTATCAATGCGGTGGTCAAAACGGACCCAAAGACTAATTCTGTGTATACCCACTGAATGGCCTCTCCTGCTTTTTTCCCAAAAATATCCCGACCACAGACAGCACCTGCTATTGCTATGGGCATTACAACTATGGCCAAAGTTACGTCTGACACAGCAAGGGTTATGATATAGTAGCTGGTGACGCTGGAACGGAGGCGTCGTGATCTATAAAACACGGCCAGGACGAGGATATTCCCAATAAGCGCGGTTACTGCTATCAGGACAATAAACCCCGTTTCTATGATGGTTTCTGCCGGTGATCGGTGACCCAGTTCGTATAACTGTGTCTTAATATGCTCTTCGTTCATTATCGGTTGTCTTTTACTCTTCGATCGTCAGTTGCAGTATTTATTTACTGTGAAAACGGACAAAGCAAGATGAAATTAGATTTAGCTGCGTTTTTGCCGTGCTAAAGGAATGAAAATAAAAAAAATAAATAAAAAAAATAAATAAATAAATAAATAAATAAATAAATAAATAAATAAAAAAAACCAAAGAAAAAAAAGGACCAAAAAAAAAAAAAAAAAAAAAAAATTAAGTAAAAATACTGGCGCTGTCATTGCAATTTGAAAACTTGTATATAAACAAACAAGCAAGAAAGCAAGAAAGCAAGAAATCAAGAAAGCAAGAAAGCAAGAAAGCAAGAAAGCAAGAAAGCAAGAAAGCAAGAAAGCAAGAAAGCAAGAAAGCAAGAAAGCAAGAAAGCAAGAAAGCAAGAAAGCAAGAAAGCAAGAAAGCAAGAAAGCAAGAAAGCAAGAAAGCAAGAAAGCAAGAAAGCAAGAAAGCAAGAAAGCAAGGAAGCAAGAAAGCAAGAAAGTAAGGAAGCAAGGAAGCAAGAAAGCAAGGAAGCAAGAAAGCAAGCAAGAAGGAAGGAAGGAAGCAAACAAAACAGAAATAAAAACAATGATAATGATAATAATCCTGGAGTCCCGTTTGACGTGAATTCTCGAAGTGTTCGACAGCAGAAGGTATTTTTTCGCGTAAATGATTACCTCCTCAGCTTTTTTTGGCCTGAATATTGTGGTATTCTCTCACTTCTCCATGTTACCGTTCAACTGATGAAAGAATTCTCTTCGCAACTCAAAAAAATCTTCACGTCATTGTATTCGCGAGTTATCCATTGGGAACATTTAATCTCAGAAACACTAAACTTCGTTATGATAGTAATATTTTTGTGCTATTTGTTGTATTCTTGCCGAATACTTTGATGTGTCACGAAGTAGTTTTCTGGTAGGACTAGCTCGTCCTCCGCGACACACGAGAATACTTTAGAATTCTTGATTGTCTCTTATTTCTGCGTTGCTCTGTATTCCTGCTCTGCTTCTTTCTGCCTTCTATTTCTCTTCTGTGTGTAACTCTGTGAAACTCTGTAACTCTGTCACTCTGTATACCAAACTACGTGCTACAATCCCTTAAATAATGGTTGCGATGTTGACAAGATGACGTCAAGCCTAATATCAGCTGACGTCATTGACAAGCGTTGTGATTGGTTGCTAAGAACGACGAATAGTAATCGACTAGTTTCCAATTCACCTTTTCGGCGCTAGGCTTTCACGTGGTCTTCACGTGGTGAATCATGTTACGGTCACCAAAAAGTTCGGACATTGTTGTTGAATTGCCACACGATCGTACTAACTTTTATACAATTTATTGACTTGATTTGTTTCTTCTGTTCTCAAATTTTTATCAAAACTTCTTTAGAAATAAATTATTTAGATAGTTTCACTAAGATTTTGAGAACAGAATTAACAAATTAAGTAGATAAATTGTATAAAAGTTAGTACGATCGTGTGGCAATTCAACAACAATGTCCGAACTTTTTGGTGACCGTAACATGATCCACCACGTGAAAGCCTAGCGCCGAAAAGGTGAATTCCCGAGAAGGAATTTGAACTATGTTGAAATTCTATTATTCATCGTACTTGTGGTTAAACAAAAACTATATCGTCGCTAGACCATTAAGCGATCTGACAGGTGCTTAACAAAGTTGGGATATCAGGCGTTAGCTGACAGCGCCAAGCTATCGCCCAGCTATGAATATTTCAACAAAGCTAGCAAAACCCTAAACTATCCTTTACGATTACAAGATAATATTATTTAAAAAAGTAATTTCAGCAACATTTCTAATTAAGACTTGTTTTTTTGCATCTGCCGATCTGTCAATCATTCCTTTGCCGCAATTAATTTCATTGCAAACATGAGCAGTTTCTGAACAGCCTTTTTACCTTTCATGTCATCTTCTGCTCTCCATTCTGGAATCATAATATCAGTGTCTTTTTTTCAGACTTTATGTCACAGTATATAGACACAAGCGGACGTTTTATATTGCTTTTATAAAATATTTTGAACTATTTTATGACATTAAGCTGATGAAATTGAAATTCTCCCAACTTAGTATCAAAAACAAGACTTGTACGCATGACAAAAGTTTCATTGACAGCAACCAAATTCCTTAGTACAGAAATGGAATTTAACGAGGCAAAATCATTGAAAACTCTTTCAAAATCACGGAGAGAAATGTTCTCAAATGTTAATGAAGCTACTGCAAAGTCGAAGATGTACTGAAAATGAATTGAAGACGTGTTTTTATAAGATTAAACAGATGAGGTAAGGTTTGAACAGGAAATCTTTCAGCTCGTGGTGTACGCTTTGGCTGATGTTCACAAGCTACAAGAACTGTAAGTTTATGTATTTTACAAAAAATTAAAAAGCTTAAAGGAAAAACTGTGAAAAAGCTTTCTTTTCTGAGCTTTCGCTGTCTTTTTCTACTTCGTCTACAACAGTAAAGAGTGACATAAGCCACACATTTCTGATAGTAAGGCCTTGTGAATTGTTTGGAGACGAATTTTTTCAGGTTGGTAAATTCATAGGATTTTTGTGCTTTACATTTTCTTCTTTTCCCAGTCCTTGATGCTCCTGATCGCTGCATTTAACATCTGATTCGATAAACTAAAAGATGGGTTTGAATTTATCTGAATACATAGGTTTTTTGAAGCAACCGTCAAATAACCTATAGATAAATATTATGTGTAAATACTAATTAATATATACAAATAACTTTTGGCTTAAATTTGCAGCCACTATGCTCCATTCGGTGACGTTTTGGCCGTAATGTAGGCGATTAAAGTTTTCATCCAAATATTTGTTTTTATTATGTTTTTCCAATATCTTTTCCTCGAATTTGGAAAACTGTCGTACAACTTAGCACTGACAGTTTTGATGCATGATCTGAATATATATATCTTAGAATCCTAAAATTAATTACTTGTTCATTTGTTGTCAGACGTAGCTTTGAAGGTCTGTGCACGCCAGAATAGTTTTACTATCATTATTCTCACATCTTTAAACGAATAAACGAATCATTTTAGGATTCTAAGATATTCAGGTCATCAAAACTGACTAAAAAACAGCAAAGCTGTAGTATTTCTGTCTCAATTTTCTAAATAAAGACATATTTCTTCGAGTTTCCATTCAAATATTCGACTGAATTTTGTGATGAACGCCAAATTCATCATAAAATTACCACAAATTCTCATCCCTTTTGCTTCACCGATTGTTTGGTAAAGCCTAAGGGGTGCCGGACCAAGTTATAAATAATACATCCCTAATAGTACTAAAATGATCCGAATTTACAGGCCTCAAACTGAAAAGTTTAAAACCATCAAGATATAATAAAGAGTAGCTATTTCATGCTTTCGTGAGATTTTATAAATTTTGGCAATGAATTTAAGGTCAACTTCGTATGTTAGCAAAAATTTAGTTGCGCAGTGCATTGTAGTTGACTATCATTATTAAAAAAAAAATTGATCGTACATAAAACTGGCAGTAGATCTATGAGTCAAACGCTACATCAGTATATAGCACTTATTCAAAATGAAAACTGATAAAAAATATATAAGGCTAACGCTACCCAGATTCAATTTCCGCATTTCAAAAAGCCTTTTCTCTTAACATTTGTATATTATTTTATGATAGATAAAGCGGCCCAGTTCAAACGTTGAACTTCTCATAAGCAGAATACAGTGAGAAGAATGTATCGGTCGATCTTTCTGGATGTCCTTAGGTTTGGCTCATGAGAAAATCGACGTTTCAACTGGGCCCGCTTACATTGGCGATTTTTGCTGCGATTTTTGGAAATTAAATATAATAAATTCAGTGTTATGCTTCTAAAGCACATTTGTCCAGGTAATCTTGGTGTCCTGAATAAGACTTTACAAGTTAATCCTTTACCATTTTTGACTATGACCAAAATCACCAAATTGTCTCAAAAATCGCTCGTGTAAACGAGCCTTTAGATAATACAATTATGATATCTAAAATGTCCATCAGTGCAAACTTCTTACAACTATTTTATTTATATTCACTCTTGTTAGTCTCTATTCATCCATCCTAAGTATGCTAGGGACGTCCAGGGGTTTTAACAGTCTATGGAAGAGTGGCTAGTATCGTATATTAATTTCTATTTATCCAACCTAAGTATGCTGGGGACGTCCAGGGGTTTTAACAGTCTATGGAAGAGTGGCTAGCCAATATCAAAATTTGAAAATTTCATTTCATTATCTTTTACTTTCGTCTCTGTGAAGTGGGCTCCGTTGGCTGAACGTATTGAATGGAAGCCAAAGAAACTAAGCTTGATTCCCAACCGTGAAGGTTTCAGAACACACGCTATCGTCTCCACACTCACAGCTGGACGCGTGTTGTTAACAGCAGTTGATGAACTAAGCGGAATGAATTCAGTTTGAAAACGTACGAGTAATTACGAGACTACCGGGCGAACTCGAGAAAGATCTATTATTTTTTTATTGTATATATTATGGATATGAATTGCATATTTTTATCATATTTTGATTATAGTTGAGGTGGACTTCATGTAAACTAACGTTTTAGCTAAGTGTATGTTCCACGGTAAATAAAGTATCCTATCCTATCCTACCAAGCAGAAGCACTCAATAAAGCCATTTTATCAAAAAGAAATGTTTGAAATATTAAAATATTCGACTTGCACTAACATGTCACGTGACCCCCCTGAAGACGAGTGTGTGTCCAAATGAACAAAAGAAATGAAAAAAGAACACTTTAGTATTAGTAAGAGGGCGAAGTTTCAGTTCATAATGTTGACTATAGAATAAATGGCATACTTTTTAATAAGGTTTTCCATGGGAAAAGTGTTGGCTGGTAAGCTCTTGTCATCAGGTGTATTTTCCCTTACAAATTCGTATAAAATATTAAATTTTATATCTAAGTTCATTTCTCCTGTTTCGCTTGTTAAAAACTCTGCCTCCCTACTAATGTCAAGGTACTCTTTTCATTACTGTTGTTTATTTTGAAACATCTGCTCGTCTACAGGAGGTAGACACATTCACATTCACATTCACGTCCACATTCTATATATACATCGGTTCACTGATAACTCACAAAGCATTAACTGTGAGGTTTCAAGGTAGTGTCAAAGGATTAGAAAAGCCTTTACAGTTAGGATCGAACCATGGACATGTACACTTTTATTTTATGAACTTTCTACTGCTTCAAACCTTCTGAAAATAAAGCACTGAACTCAAATAATCTTGTTATTCAAAATAAATCATATTTCCAATCGATTCACGCAAGGGATAAAGGAGAAAAAAAAGTATGAAAAAACCTCAACAGTGTCCTCACTGTAAAGCATCCGAAAACTTATCCATTCCGAAGAAAAATAATTAATAAATATTTCCTGTAGAGTACAAACAGTATATCCGTGAAACATTAATTATACTAGATAGTGCTATTTCGAGCAAATTTAATTTTTTTCTATTGTTTAATTAGCACTATTTTGTACTTTTTAGTAATTTGTATTTCACGGATATATTGTTTGCACTCTATAGCAGAAATGATTTCGCCATGCAGATTTCACGATTTTTGTACGTACGGTGGACACACATGCAATGATGTAATAAAGCTAAGCTATGAAAAGTCAACTTGATGGGTTACCACTGATTTTATGGTGCTCCGCTCGCGAGACAGCTCCGCTAAGAAAATAAAAATGCTTTTTGGGACGTACCATAACAGTTATCGGATAGAGCACTGAATTGAAAGTAAACCGTGGCAGCCTATGTCACATTAAGACACTAGTGTTTTACATCTATTTTAAAAATTGGTTGGTGAAGGTTTTGTTGCATGTTGGTTGTTGCATGTTGCATGTTGCATGTTGCATACTGCATGTTGCTTGTTACTTGTTGCATACTGCATGTTGCATCTTGCTTACAAAGCTTGAAAAGTGTTATATTTATATGTAAGCAGTGTCCGTAAATAAGAAGAAAATATGCCGCAAAAACGTACTCAAAAAGTTTGGGAAAATCCCATATTGTTGTGAAATTTCGCTGCATGTCGGGCTTGGTATGCAACATGCAACAAAACTTTAACCAATCTTTTTTTGAAATAGCTGTATATTATGTTTTGTTTCAAGGATATAGATTAAGGTTTTCTTAAAAAGTTTTTTTTTGCTAATTTCAAAAGTGTTCTTTTTGGCATAAAGTTTGAATATGAAGACAGTAGCCGACATATTCATTGGTACGGAGTAAAAATGTTTAACCTTCTCGTTCTATCCTTCTTAGGTAGTTTTAATTCATTTTATTTGTCATTCTTTAAGACGCATTAACTTAGGTCAGGTCTCAAAAACGAAGGAAAAAAAAAAAAAAAAACGAAAAAAAAAAAAAAATTTGAAAAGATAACTCTGGAAGAATTATGAACAGAGCTCTAGGATTATTATCAGGAATATTATTTAATTCAATTTCATTAAAATAGTTTAAGCTATAAGTTTGTTTGAGGAAAGTCGAATTTTTACAAGCCCGTTTAGGATACACTGGCGATCTTTCTGCGATCTCTGCGGCGAATTTTGAAAATATAATAAAATTTCTCTAATGCTTCTAAAGAGACATTTGGCAAGGTAATCGTGGTGTTCTGAATGAAAATTTACGAGTTAATCATTTATCATTTTTGATGACCAAAATAGTCACAAAAATGGCATCTAAAATCGCCACCAAATGAGGGTTTATCAGGTCTTTCGTGACATTTTAAATTTTAATCCAACAAACAAGTATATATGAAATATAATATTTGAAAAGAGCATAGTAAAATTAGTGAAATTGGAAAGTTTGAAGTGGGAGGCAACAACTTGCCTCCCGAAATATTTTCCATACATTTATTTGTAAAGGCAGCCAACTTCGGTCGCCCATATCTTCGGCGTTATTCATTAAAACCACTTCAAACTTTCCAATTTTACTAATTTTAATATGCTCCTTTTAAATATTATATTTTCGTTTTTGTTGGAGTAAAATTAAAAATGTCACGCAAGACCTGATAAACCCTCATTCGCCCGTATGAACAGGCCTTTACATAGAGATTTCAAGGAAATGAGTGTAATTAGCAACCCAAGATTATATTTAATTGAAAATTCGATTGAGTTTGAGATTTAGACTTAAGAATGGGTTTAATTATAAGCTCTTGGTTAAAGATTTATTAGTTCATTTTAGGAGATAAAGTTGTTAACATGTAAGATCAGTCATAACCTATAGTTTACGCTTTGTCGGCGCTTTGTAGTGCCTTGACCGCTTATCGGAGCATTAACTCATTCTTGTATACTGCCATAATAATTAATATAATTAACATTATATTTTCCAATTTCCTATATTAGCCCTTTGGTGCTCTACAACTATATATAGAATAACAAAATCATTACTACTGAGCTAACAATAAAAACTATACGAACTAAAAAAAAAAAATATATAAAAATATTTTTTAAGGGTAATCCACACAGACTAAACAACTGAATCAGTTAAGCTTTCCTGGAAAGATATTGTACGTATTCTTCTGTTGAAAGTGTTATCTTGAAAGTGTCAATGGCAGTGGATGTTATCACCACTGTATATCGTGTTAAAAAAATAAATTCATATGCCAAATATCAAATCATACATTTCGAAATCTTCTTCACTTCAACTTCAGGTAATTAAAGAAAGTATACCGCGTAAAAATAAAAAACGCATTTCAAGATTTAACCCAAGAGCCTCTTAAATAAAAGAAATAGAGTGTAAATAAAGTAGGAGCCAATTCCGGTGAAACAAATACTCGACTTCAGAAGCTTTTTCATATAGAAATCGGCAAAGTTACCTAAGGTTTTCGTCGCAGGCTTGCTAGTATGAAGAACCTGGGTTTTTACGCTGAGAAGTGGCTGTTGTATTCGGAATTTTTGTTACTCAAATGAAGGGAAACTATAACCTCCCCACGCAAAATATTATAATTTTTTTTTTCAAAAATAATATTTTGAGAGGTTATAGTGTTTAAACAAAAAGAAATTTTGTTTTATATATTAATTTTCTTATTTTTCCGAGTTTGACAAGCAGTCAAGCACAGCACCTGTTTTCATTTGCATAAAGATTGAAAATATTTTTCACTCTTTGTACATGAAATACATCCGATAACCCAATATAGAAAATATTTTAATTTTTTTTTTAAAGTTGACAAACTTGATTCCTATATACACGAATCAGTCAAAATATGAAATATCGTTTAAACAGCTTTAACAAAAACCGAAATCATCCTAACCTGATTTTTATGAAGGAGACCAAATATCCAGAATTTATTTGATCAATAATGTACATACAAGCGCATCGGTAAAAGGGTGTTTGCGAATGTCAAACGAGTTATTGAATAATCGAAGGCTGAGCAATATATTCGAATTCAGTTTTGGAAAGTAAGAGGATTCTTTTCTTATCTGAATCGTATTTTACTCGGTTGTTTAAGTTTACAATTGAATTCGGTAAAAAATGGAAGCAAACAAGTTGGATAGATATAAAGTCTCGCGCAAGTTTTTCAACTTCTCCTCTTCACACATTGTATATATTTTTTTAAGCAGCCCTAAAACGGAGTAAAAATTGAGAAACAGAGTGGGCGAGAGATTGTAGGTCTCTAATAAATGTAGTCAGTTTGCTACCTCCAAAAAGGGACTTACCCTGAAAGTATAGTAAGATTCTTTGTCTTGATCGTAATTTTTACCAACTAATTTTCGCCACCGACGAATCTAGCTTTTGCCAGAAGTTCGCGCTTGGAATAATGAATGTTTATGAAAACTAATTGCTTATAAAGGGGATGTCTAATTGTTTTTCTCAGGTAGTTCGTTACCATGACAACCGTAACAGCAATTTTCCTCAAATTACCTATAATTTGAATGATCATTTGAAGTAAAAAGACAGTGTTTCTTGTTTGTAAGTGGAACTCCTTTTTAGCAAAGAAAAAAGGACGTACATTTCGTCTACCGTATTATACAATATGCTTAGTTACCAGTAATTTTTTGTGATTATTCAACACACGTACACAATCTATGTTAACAGCTGTAGCGTAGTGGGATTGAAATGAAATAAAATGAACTTTTCAAAGCATAATAAGTATTCAGGGCTTATCAGTGACTAATGCATAAAATACGTAAAAATATTCAATATAATTCAAGAATATAATAATAGAAAAAAGTTAGAAGTAGATGGCTGTCATACGGTGTTAATAAGTTATAGGAAATGAAATTAATCTTTGCAAACAACAACTGCTGAAAAGCTTCATTTCATTTCATTTATATTATTCACACTGTATGTCACTCTTAATCTCCAACATATATATTTATCATTCAAATTATTTTTTTCCGTCATTTTGATTGGCCAAGAGAACTGCAAATAACTGTCTATAAAAAACGGTCTGCTCATGCGCATTACGGTGTAAATCCGTTTTACTGCAAATAACGGTTTGCTCATGCGTAGTAACGTTACATTTGACAATGGCTCGCTTCTCTGAAAAAATAAACTGACTTCTTTGTTATTGTTTGACTCGTGCACACTGCCCCTCAAAGATTAGAAAAAAATAATTTGAATGATAAAACAATTATTGAACTCGGTTATCGTTAATATCGAGATTTGTTAGTGTCTTCTTCGGCATCGGCAAATAATTGCTTGCTCGCCACTAACAAATCGCGATATTTTGCTCAACCTCGTCCAATAATTGCTTAATGTTTAAGGAAAATAAAACGGCGCACGTGTCTATATCCTGTGATATAAACACGCTGGGAGTTGTAGAGCAAGAGAGAAGTCAAAGAAACACTCGGCTACGCTTCGTGTTTCTCTACGACTTCTCTTCTCTTGCTCTACAGCTCCTATAGTGATTATATCACAGTATATAGACACAAGCGGACGTTTTATATCGCTTTTATAAAAAAAAAAATTGAACTTTTTTACGACAATAAGCTGATAAAATTACAATTCTCCCAACTCAGTATTACAAACAAGGCTTGTACGCATGACAAAAGTTTTATTGACCACAGTCAAATTCCTTAGCAAAGAAATGGATTTCAACGAGCTCGAGTAAATAACATTGTAAAATCTTTCTAAATTACGGCGAGAAATGTTTTGCACGAAAAACCGTTTTGTAAACGTCATCGTCCGCCGTCTCCACGCTCCCGGACTTGACGTCGGACATGACTTCTCAGACTTGACGTCGCGGTCCTCTTCCTCCCGTCCTGGTGCTTAAAGTCCATATTAAAGATTTACACCGGCAAATGCCTTATTTGAATGTAAACATTGTACGGTCCCTACAGTGCTACTGAATGACATAAAGATTAGTATCAGGATATATGTATTATTGTTATATGCCAAGTGTCAAAGTCCATTTTTCTCGTACTCTGATTGGGCGAAAGGGTATCACGTCAACGTGAACAAGTTTCGATGTTTCCCCGGCAACGGCTGTCAGCGGTCAATAATATGTTATTTGCCGGGAAATAACAAAACCAGAAGTATTTCAGAGGAAACGTAAGAGTTTTTCTAAGTTTTTAATGTCAAATAATTAAAAAATCGAATAATTAAACTCTGTCTTCGAGTTGGGTAAATGACAGCTGGAAAGCAATGAGGACAAGATTGATAGACGATACGTATGGTGACATAGCAGAAAGGAAATTAATCAGTTTACACAGTGCCTCACCAAGATGACCCTTCACTAACCACTCGTTGGGCAGTACTTCCTCTTGTGAAATCATCCATGGCAGTGCTATCAAGGAAACGAGCAAGTCTGATACAGCCATATTGACAATCAAGTAGGTCATATTTGTCCTCAAGTTTTGATTGCAATACACGACAGCGAGTACGTTACCAAGTAGGGACCAGACAAGTAGAATAGCCGGCCACAAGGTTATTTTAGTATGAGCTGCTGTTTCATTAGTATGAGATGAATTGTTCAGGTTCATTATAAAAGCGTTCGACGGTGTCTGGGAAATAATCATAAATTATAAACCTGACCGGCACAAAAAGCTAAAAAATTAGCTTGGGTTTGAAAGTTACAAGCAAAAATACATCGTTTCCGGCACTTTCTTCTCTGAAAAATCTTTCGATTTACATTATACGTACGTATGTAAAGAAAGGTCCGAACCCAGGTGAATGGGATATTATCGAAGTAACAATATTTGTATTATGATCATCCGGGTGGATGTAGTCCTGACATTTCGACAACCTGAGCGGTCAGGTTGTCATTTTCAGAGTCAAGTTGAAGATGACTTCCGCTCAGGTTGTCGAAACGTCAGTCACATCAAACAGTCCTTCTCAGGACTACATCCACCCGGATGATCATTATACAAATATTGTTTCTTCGACAAATATTGTTACTTTGATTTATTATATCCATTTTGAAATCACTAGCAAATCCTGTAATCTGATTGGCTCTCAGTAGATTGATTCAAGCACGAATCGCACTATTTTGAGTCCGAATCGCATCTTTTTGTCAGCCAATCACAATGCAACACTAGAAAAGGTAACCAATCAGATTACAAGATTGTATGTAATCAGCCAATTAGATTACAGCAAATAAGGAACATAAAATGTAGCTTTTTTCAAGTTTGACTGGAATTTTTTGTTACAAAAAGAAACAAAATACCAGCTATTTGTGAATAAATACTTTTGTATTTATCACAAATTTATTGTCTATCTAGTATGATTTCAAAATGGATATAATAAAGTGATAATTGAACTTCGTGTCGTGCAATTTTGGTCTGATATCAAACTTGCGATTACAAATCACACTCCCGCTACGTTATCGCACGTTTGATATCAGACCAAATTGCACTCCCCTTAGTTCAATTAACATTATAAATAACATTATATGGACGAAGAAAAAAAGAGGAAAGGAAACATTGTTATTATTAAATCATTGATTATAACTAATAAAAGTATTACCTTCAAGTTATCGAAACTTTTTTTTTTTTGGGGGGGGGGGGGGGAGGGTTGTAGCGCCTGTAATGACGCTATTGTTTTAGCGGTTACTCCTTACTCGTTTCTATCCAATCATAGTCGGCGAAAGCTAACCAATCACGGCTCAGCTTAGGTTAAACTTATTTCATAGACTAATCGATCGTTATTATGATATTCCTGCTTCTAATAACTAAACTCCAAATAGCGTTTATATCTAGATTGTAAATGTATATCTGTCATCCGTCGCACATTGCAAACACAATCCAGTGTACATGTTTGTCAGATATTATTCCATCGAGATTTTCTAGCTACTCTGCCAGAAAGCATAAATATAACCCAATGGATTGAGCTTCGACGATACTTTTGAGTGCCGTTCCATTCAGTACAAAATCCAAAGCCCCAACAATAATGTGCGACAAGGGTTTGAAAGATGAAACTTTTCCCGTAGCCAGTCGGTAACATAGCCACCAAATCTTTACCAATAAGAGATTTTCGATTTCTTGTAGTATATGAAAAAATACAATTTCCAGACGGTTGAAAAAGTTAAGGGTCCAAGAAGGAAAACAAAGGGAAAAAACACAGAAACAGAAAAAGAAAAAGAGAACAACAGTACTAAAAAAGGGAAAAAGAAAACGAGCCCTTAATTTAAACATATTTTAAAAGTCAAAAAAAAAAAAAAAAAAAAAAAAAAAAATGTCAATAGAGATCAAAAATATTTTAGAATCATTTTTTCGTTTTTTAAAATAAAAGTTACGATTTTAAAGCGTTATTTTGTCCTTTTGGATCATGATAGGCATTATTGATAAATATGTAAAAGAGATTTAAAAAAAGACAGAGAAGAGAGAGAGTTAGTAACTAATTTGCATGGAGTAGTTAGCCGCGAAACTCAGAAAGATCTTCTTTTATTCATGAATCGTTATTAGTATTACCCAAGATGTGCTGTTTGTCACGTAGTGACTTGCGCCCTCCAGCTATAGCTAATTATATACATATAATAAGATGGAGTCTAAATTTAATCCTGTCGCTCTGTATTTCTACATGATATATATTCAATTTATATGTCATCGCGCAATAATATGGCTTACACAAATAGTTAGAATATTTTGCGAATTATTAAAATAATGTTTATTTTTTAGATAACTTATTTACCTATAAACGTACGCGTGTACTTGTTCACTTGATAATGACATCGGACGATGTTGAATTGTAGTAATCTCTTTGCGTTTATTTTTCTGATAGTGTACCTCTCTACCACTTTGTACAACAAATTTCACACTTCAATTTGGCAATACAACATTTTGGAATGGAATATTTACAGCGCGACGTTCAAAAGTATGACCACATTTAATGTATTTGCATACTTCTATACACGGGATTTTGTACTTTAAACCGACACAATTGATGAAAATAAAGCTGTCTGGTTTTACCCAATAAGGCGTGTAAATGCTCGTTTGCCTGTGCATAGAAGTGTGCGTCGCTCTGTAATTGTAAAATTTTATGCATATGTATTTCATTTTACAATTTCGCAGGATAAATAAGTACTGTCAATTTCCCGACTATTAATCCTAGCGGCTATTAATGTTTAATCTAAACCTACTAGTAGGTCGTCTGTTACAAATCCTGCGCTCTGATTGGCCGAGCTACTATTGGTCGATCAGTGATAGACCACTAGTGGTGAAAAGTTCCGGTTTTGAAAACCAAAACAATGGCGGCTAACTCGTGTTTCCAACTTAATTTCGAAATTGTTTGTATATATTTATTTGAATGATTAGTGGTCAATAGTAAAACAAAACACCTCCCGCCGCCATGGTTTACGAGCCAATAGGCCTTTCGCCTCATGGGCTCTTGACTCGTATAGATCGGGCTTCGAATCTAATAGAATGGTTCTGCACTGAACATGGTCATTGTTGAGCTTAGCAGTTTGTAGGAAATAACCACACATGTGGCGACTCTCCCTGCATGTGACTTTGAGCATCTGACCGATACGATACAATACAATAGTATTTTATTCAGGACGCAAATTATCAGTGACATAGAATAAAACATTTAAGAGAGCCAAAGCAGAAACTAACACGCAGCTAAAATAAATAAATTATATAAGCATCCTGAAAAGAAGTTTGGAGGGTAGCCCTATGTGAGAACTCCCTAAACGCGAAACGTACACACGGACGAAGCAGCAGCAGTGATCTATGATCTATATTCCGACTTCCGATATCCGAAGGGTCGTGGCCGTTTCCATTATGGCCTTCTCTACAGCGCCTCTTATGATCGAATGACTGGTCACTTGAACGATACATTAGCTTTCGAATGTTTAGTTTAGACGTTCAATATAGATTGCATGGCGTTGACGGATTAACTTTTTTTTTCTTTTTTTTTTGTGTGTGTGTGTGTGTGTGTGTGTGTGTGTGTGTGTGTGTGTGTGTGTGTGTGTGTGTGTGTGTGTGTGTGTGTTTTGGCTGTTATCTCCAGCTGGTGTTCAGGCGGATCCAGGATTTTGTCCATGGAGGGAAGCAACCCTCAGAATCATAGAGCTGAAAGAAAACATTAATTTGTATTGGTTGCTTTCAAAATAGGGGCACAAATTCGATTCAGAGGGTGCGCAATCCCTGCACCCCTCCCCTGGGCATCAGCTGTGCGTCAAGTGTTGATGATACTACTAAACTGCAGTGGTATAGATGTAAAATGTGCTGGTGCGTCTAGTGTTGATGTTCATCCTAGGAGAGGTGGATATAATATGAAACGGGGGGTCCTGGTTACTATCTCCACCTGGTGCCACCGTTCTTACACAACATACACATAACTTAGATATCTGTTCGTTTCTTGATGTAGCTTTCCTGCAGCAAAATCGGGAGCAAAATCTTTTCAGTCCTCGTCTAAAGTCTCTCAAAAACACAAAATATATGCAGGGATTGATTGCTGTTTGAGCATAGAGAAGAAAGAATGATACGAAATTTACGTCAAGAAGTGTTGTAATGTCATAGTTGAATAATTCCATTTGAGAACCATAGAAAATAACCGACAGTTGTAGAAAAGACAATGGACACCAACCGATTATGAAAGTCACGATTATACTTAGAGACATGAGGAATATACGTCTGTTTGTCTGCTGTCGTGAACGAATCACTTGCCTTGCAACCAATTCTAAAATGTTTTTCAAGTTTGTTCGTAGTTTATGAAAAATAAGGGAATACAAGACTATGATTGTAATTAACGGAATCACAAGGCCAACCGTTATTTTAAACCCAATAAATATCATTAGCGCTGTCTTTTGGTCAAATGATGGTAACCAAGAATTGCCGCATATCATGTAGCTTCGTATTTTTGACAGACGATAGGTGTACAAGTCTGGAGTTAAGAGAGCCATTGCTACGATCCAAGGTAAAGAGATCAAAATCCATCTTCTTTTACGGATTAAAATCTGTCTTCGAGTTGGATAAACAATAACAATAAATCTTTGGAAAGCAATGATGATCAGACCGATAGATGAAACAAATGGGGACATATCAGAGAAAAAATGCACCAGTTTACAAAGTGCATCTCCAAAGGGACCTTCCACTAACCACTCCCTCTTTCTACTTTTGAGAATGTATATTCTAAATGGTAGCCTCATTAGAGGAATGAGCAAGTCAGATACAGCCATATTGACAATCAAGTAGTTCATATTTGTCCTCAAGTTTTCATTGCAATATACGACAGCGATGACGAGTACGTTACCAAGCAGAGACCAGACTAGTAGAATAGAGTACAAGGTTATTTGAGTTTGAACAGTCAGCCCTTGTTTTATAGTAAAAATAATATGTAAGTCGCATTCTGGGATAAGCTTGTGTTGAGTTGTTGAAATCCATTGAAGGTTTGTTGACGATGCCTGTAAAATAATTCCAAAACAGACTATAAGGTCAAATGAGTACCCGGGGCCGGAATGATTATTACAGCTGAACGGTTAACGTTCCTATCAAAATTTGCCTGCTGCCGCAAATGTTTTGCAAAATGTTTTAAAGAAATCAGTCGTAAAGAGGTAAAGTAAAAGGCTTTATCTTTCTTTTGAAAAATTGCAGAAGTTTACATAAAAATATTGGCTTACCTATAGTTTATTTTTGTTGTTTCAGTAAGTTGCGCTTCTACATAGCTTGCACAGCGATCAACGTTAAGATTTCAGAAGGTAATTTGTAGCTGCTCTTCCACGCCTGACGATCTTGATGACCAATAGTACTATGATATTATAAGTGCAGTAGGTTTGTGCTCGTACCAAACTTGTACAATGATCAACGTTAAGGTTTCAGAAGTTAACTGATCTTGATGACCAATAGTACTATGTTATAAGTTGGCACAATTTATAATGCACGACTTTAATTTACAAGCAGTTGTCAATAAAACTTCTCGTTAGGTTATGGTTGACCAGTGGAATAAGGTGCTTCTAATTGAATTACATTACTTGAAATTTGTTGTGTGAGACTTCAAATTATTCTTAATTCTTAATAGAGTAAAAGTCTCTGACGATCAGCAGTAACTAGAAGTGAAGTTAATGTTTACAGATATAGCTCGTATATACATATTAAATATTATAAATAAATAAATAAATAAATTTAGTTTCGGATAAGGAATAATAATTATTCAGATAAAGTTGATGGAATTGAAACTTTCTGGTCGGTTTCTAGCATTTTCTTCTCGCATCATTTTTCATGACACTGCTCTCTAACCCCCCAGGACCAATTACTTAATATTTTTTTATTGATTAATAATTTATAAACCGCTGCTGGATGTGTGTTAGATAAACAACGGAAGTTGAATTGTAATTTTAATTCATTCGGGTTTTTTTTTCGAGAACATTTCTTTCGCTATTTCACAATATTCCTTTAGGGGGTATTTAGCTAATAACATGAAGAGCAAGCAAATTAAGCCTTATGGCAAGGACTTCCTGTGTCTAGCACATTTTAATTATTCCTACAATGACAAGAAGTAGAACTTCCTTTTTCTATAAATTGAATACGAGGTTGTATTTAGAAGCACGGTTTTTTTTGTAAACAACTATTAACTAGCAAGTTATATGCATGCGAAGTGGAACGTTTCTGTATATTGATAGGGTGTCGTATCGGGTAGGTCTAAAGAGGAAGTTCATATTGAAATAACAGGGCACGAGCATTTAACAGGTGTCCATACGATAAGTTCGACTGAATTTATGAATACACTGTATACGCACGCAACATTTCCGATTCAAAATGTTTTTACGATTTACTCAAAATTGATCGGATAACATTTTCTAGTTTTTAGATATTTTGTTTGCCATAAACCATAGTTTAATAGAATAGGTTTTTTTTTCGGTACCATCGTAATCGCTCAGAATTTAGACTGAATTCAAATAATCTTGTTTATCGCCGCTATCTAAACGTTAATTTGCTTAAATTTTACATTTTTATAAACTTCAATTTAAGCAAAATATCTTATATTAGTCAGGTCTGTAACCGACAAAAATAGCAAAGATCGTGCATTTTTTAGTACAAGCACCAAACTTGGCACAAATGTTCGTTTGGGCATACTAAACAAACTGAAATTTAGGGGTGGGTGCCAAAAATGGTGGTCGGGCCGGGGGTGGCAAGCCACACATCAAAGTTTATGTGAAACAAAAAACGTTCCTTCAAGTTTTAACGCTAACATAGAAGAGTTGTCTAAAAAAGTCCGAATGGCGTTTACAGTTTGCAGAGAAATAATAATGATATTAATTTATTATCATTATTTTGGTGTGTGCAATAGTACACGACACATGACGATGTATATCCCTTGAGTCCTAACATAGTTACTGTTCCGTGGATATATATAGGTATATGTTTTGCGCATTAACTAGATAGCCATACAGGTAGACAGTAACCATTTGATTCAATTAAGGTAATTTGTGCCACATAATTTCAGTTTTTGAAATCCTGATGAGCATATTGTACCCAATATCAATCACCTCCACAACCACCACAACCACCACAATCTCCACAACCTCCGCCATCTCCGTCATCTCCGCCATCTCCACTATCTCCGTCATCTCCTTCATCACCACCATTATCAGCACCATTGCCTCCCAATCCAACTCCGAAGCCACCGAAATAACTTCTAGCGACAAGATGAGCACCACTACCTCTACCATCTCCGTCATTCCGGTCATCAACATCACCATCACCTCCAGTACCATTACATCTCCATCTACCCCTAAACCTACCGACACCACTGCCAGCGACAACATTGCCACCACTGTCTTCATAACAATAACCAAACTCACTTCGATCTCCCCAGTTATCGGCTCCATCCAGGTAATATCCAACACCTAAACTATCTTCCCATTCATCGCCCTGCTCGTCGAAACCAATGCTACCTCCCCACTCTCCATCACAATCGTACGATTTCAAGTCAATAGTATCGTAGTATTGCGAACGAAAATCCCACCCAATTTTTCCCATTAAGTGTAAGTATACGTTGGTGGGGACGGTCATACAGCAGTATCCAGCAGCAAGCATCATGCAAGGTGTGGTATAGAGGATACAGCTGCTGTTGGAAAGACTTCGTCGACGTACTGTAGTACCCACGGCACCAGCTACATGATTGTCAATTTTCATTTGCCTGCTTAGAGGAGCAGAACTCTGGTCTTCTTTGGGTTTGTATGGGCGACAAAGAAGGTGAAGCACAGCCACTGCAAAACTCACTGCAAGGCACTGTGGGATATCTTCAGCCGCGCTTGCAAGCACAGAAATGTGTCCTTGGTTAAGGTCAACCTTCATTTGAACCTGGGACGAACTAGGTCTGAGCACAAGTAGGAACTTGGAGTTCTTGAACTTTTTCACTTTGCACCTTCCTTGAGCATCTTCATTCAGGCTGTAATACTTCAGTCCCATGAAAGAGATTTTTTTCCTCCATCCATCTTTGCTTGTCACTTCTTTTTTGATCCATTTTCCAACGCAAATGCCATAGTCTTGATCTCGACTTCGAATGAGCATCGCCCGAGCTCCCTCTCTTCCTGCGACTGTAACACAGCTGGATCCCAATCCCTCGCTCGATACCTCATTAGGTTCAGGAAGAGCACCAGTATCTAAGACATGGGCAGTAGCAGCAATGTTGCAGCTGTGAATATCTAGGATCTCCACAGCAGAAAGCATGCAATCTGCTGAATGCACGATCTTGCAGGTAAAGACAACCTGTCCACGGTGATCTTTAATCTGATTGGTCGTCATTTCTCCAGGCAAAGATGCCATTTCTATATTCTTCTGTGACAGCATGAGCATTGGCTGGCTTAGAACTTGAGCCACGTGGTTGACTTTGATAAAGTTTTCCTCTGGAACAACGTCAAACTCGAAATTGCCCAGGGTTGGTGGCTTGACTACTCGGAATAATAATTCCACGACGCCTTTGTTGAAATATATAGTTTTAGTGCACTGTGCCGGGAACCTTTGGTTGGGATTCTCCAGACTGTTGAGGAATGCCTTAAGACTTATATTTGAATGTTGGAGTGCATTTTTTCCAAACAGCCTTTTTTGAAAAAGTATTGTTGTAAATAAAGTTTCCTCGGCAGAATTTGTTTTTATTCCTGGTAGCAATGGAAACCAATGATTTCCAAAGGACATTTCTCCTCTTTTGACAACCTTTCGGACCTCAATACCGGAAGGATAAGTAATTCTTATTTGAAATTTTTTCTTTTTGTTCAAGTGAGTGGTAATCTTCATCAGCTCCACCTTAAAGGTGGCTAACCGCTTGAAGATTCCAGGCTGCCATAGAGGTCCCTTTGGAAGCGGTTTACCCCTGTGCATGGCACCTCTCTTGGAGAATTCGAGCCCTGCTTGTTTCCAGGCAACTCTTGTTAGAATTTCCGACTCATAAAGCTTGGTCCCTGGAACTCGGGAAGTTTCTGTGTCGTCATGGTTGAGAACATACCCCAAAATGGCAGTCATATCTTGATGATACTTCTCTGGACACAGCTGATGTGCATGCCAAATAAGGTCAAAGTCGTAGCAAGGAACAAGAAATATCCTTGGGTTGGTCCCCTTTAGGTTTAGGTGATGCTTGTATCGTTCTACTGCATCTTTTAAAAACTTCGTATCTCGATAATGAGGCAGGGAGACGTTGTAGTAGAATTTACTTTGTCTTTCCGCAGCTGATTGTAAATTGTACTTGAGCTGGGACTTGTACTGTTGTAGGTAGGGAGGCGCAGTGGTAAGGTCCAGGTCAAAAGGCTCATCTGGGTAAGACTGCTGCCATAGATTTCGTCCAATGGAATGATTTCTGGCAAGATATTCACTATCTAAAAGTCCACTAAACATAGATTCACAGTCTTGTTTGTAGGCCAAAGGAGCCAGCATATGTAAGTGCCATACCCATGCCACATCAATAGGAGCAGTCAGCAGTGAAAACTCATCTCTGTATTTCCCTCGTTTCTCTTCTCCCATGCTTTCTTTTGCTAGAAGAGGAAGCCAAAAGCATTCATAGCGACGAATGGCATTGTCAAGTACTGCACCACCATATAAGAATGGATACTTGTCGATTAACTGTAGAAAATCAAGTTCAGCAACTGCCATGTCGAGAAGCTTTTTGTCTCTTCCAAGTGACTTGAAATAGTCATGTGCGTCATTACATAGGCCATAATGTATTTTCTTGGACTGAAAATTAAAACTAAATGTTAGTCAAAAACATCACAAAAACTAAAGGCATCACAAACAGCCAATCTTTTACAGCTTTACAGAAAAAAAAACCAGTAGGCCACTAACGAGCAAGGGACTGGGAAGAGTTTTTAATCTGATTTGCAAAAAGTTAAGTTAGAAGACGCTTGTCCCCTGTAACCATTGCTTGTTAATTTTCAACACTTTTGAAGGCTTCTAACTCTGTTTCTTTTAAACGAAACACGTTCAAATTTGACAGACTAACTAATCATGCAATGCTGTATCCGAGATTCAAAACTGTGCCAACCAGAGAACTATCTGCTGAAACAAAGAGATATTTCGTTTTATGGCAAATTTGAATGAGGCCTGACGTCAATGTTTGTAAACAGTGAAAATCACTTTTGTTGGTAGTGCTTGCATTTCTCGGCCGATGAAAACCAAGGTATCCGGTCAACAGTAATCTGGCCAAATAATGGATGGCGATGCTTAATAAAGGAAACGACGGAGGCTAAATTTAGCTACAGAATAATAGCATGCATGAATAACTAATCATGTTATATAAAGGTAATTAATGATTCTTAAAAAGATTAAGATTGATTAAAATCTTGTTTTGATTTCTTTTCGCGAGTACTTAAAACATGTCGTTATCGTTCTAATCGGGTGCTTTATGTTTGACAAAAAGGAATTCCTAAATACTAATGTTTTTTTGTTTTCGACGTTGTGATTGAAGCGTGACATTAAGGAAAAATGGACTTCAAATCGTTTTTATAATTACTGCTATTTAGTCATAAACATGCGAACTCGGTAGCTGCGAGCTGCACGCATTTTGTTTTTCGCTTCCGTAAATCAAAAATAATCAGTCGGAACCTTTTATATTTTCGACTGACGGCAGTGAAAAACCAAATTCCAGCGGGAAACTTGCAATTACAGAGTTATTCGCTACATAAAGAATGATGCGTGATGCATTTGACTTTGTACGTGTAGTTTTGCACGTTTTACTTGGTTCTAAACAATCTTTGGAAATGAATATATAAAATCACTTGACAATCGAATAGAATAATATCATGGTATATTATTTATACCTAGTACAAAAAAGGACGATGAACTTGGTCAAAAATGTACAAAAATGTCAAAAACTCAGTAAAGTACATAAATCAATAACTGTAAAGCTGCATCTACACGAGCAATTTTTCCTTAACAAGTATCCTTGACAATTTTCATTGCTCGCATAGACGATTAGCAAGTTTTTTTTGACGATGTTTTCTTGACAATGTTTTCTTGACAAGGTTTCCTTGCTTGTGTAGATGATGAACAAGTTTTCCTTGACAAGTTTCGATCAGTGAAGTAACAGGCTGAGAACTCATCTCATTAATATTCCTTGCCACATTTACCTTGTTGTCCGTCTACACGAGCAAATTTCATCCTTGACAATTTTTCCTTGTCAAGAAAAAGCCAGCATGCCACCTTTTCCTTGACAAGGAAAAATTGTTCATTTTACTCCGTCCACACGAGCAATTTTTCAAGGAAAAATTACTCGTGCAGATGCCGCTTTTAAAAATCTTTAAAAAAACACACACTTTCTTTGCTCACGTATCTTATTTGGCATATTGACGTAATATATCATTTCTAAGTTATCATAATTAAGTTATATACTAAATATTTTAAAACCTTACCATTCTGTTTCTTAATTCTACTTAAAGCGACATCTCCAAGTACTCCTTCTAGGTTCGTGATGAAAACCAATCACTGAGGTATGAACGTCATGTATTAAGATTTTTGTGTTATTTTAATAATTAAAATTACTTTTATAAGAGCTGTTAAGTTGTGACGTATTTCCGGGTCCAACTGATCACAAAAACCGCTAAACTAAGCGAAAATGTTTTCCGACAATGAATTAACCTCCAACTGAAATATCCAAAACTTTGGACAACAAATCTTATCATGAAGAAAAATCTTTATAAAACTGAATTTTGTTTTGGACCCGGAAGTTGTTTTTTCATACGAATGACGTCACACTTAACAGCCGTATATGCCCCTTGAGTTCATGACAAAGTTGCAAACACAAAAGTCTATGCAAGGGCACTAGGATAAAGCCCGGTTATGTGAATTTGTAATAAATTGTACGAATAAAGCGTCAACACTCTTTTTGACCAACCTCTGGGCTGATCTAAGTCAGGACATGGCTAACTCAGTTGAGATCAAACTCTGAAACAAATTATTGGCCGATGTATGCCAGACAAGGCTATCTCACGGATCGAACCTTGAAAAAACCTCGGGGCTGATCAGGACATGGCTAACTCCGAGATCGAATTGGAAGTTCTCACTTGTAGCCCAATAACCTATATAATTTAAATACTAAGCAATTATTGGGTCATTTCCTAGAGTCAATGAAAAATGGCGACGATCAATTTATTTTTTTCAGTAAAATCTATTCTTTTTGACAGCTTTCGTTTTCTGCTATAATTTGTTCGCGCGTTTTTACCGCGGAGAGTGTTAACAGGGTCGCAAATGTGGGGTAGGATTCCGAAATCCCGAGAATCTTACGTTTCAGTTTCCCGAACCACGAGGGAAAAAACCCTAAATCCCGAAAAATATATATGTGGGCGTCTGCGCATACTCAATGCTAAATATCATCCCCCATGAATCGAACATCGAAATACAAATTCCTAATATAAATACGTTCTACTGCAATATAGCTTCGAGTGGCTTTCGATTCGTATTTAATCCAAAAGCAAATTTCGACGTAAAATGATCGAGTTTTCAGCTAATAAAGCATTGTTTGCAGGTGGTCTTGGCTTGTTGCTTGTTGCTTTCGGCTGCGACAACTTTTATTGAAATAGTTGTATATGATAGTAATATTTAAACATATTAACGCTTGACACATTTGCGTATTCAGACGCATTGCAAAATATTGCACCAGGACGAAAAGGTCAATTTTTTGGACTGCAATGAGAGTTGTCAACTTCCAAGATATGCTTCGCTTCTCACGCACAAAGGTTTCAGTGTGAGGCTCCGTGCTAAATGCGCAGTACGGAGCCTCGTACAGAAACCTTCTGGTGACAAGCCATTGGCATGTCTCGTAAGTAGGCTGTTGCCCAAGCGGCTTGAACCACACTTTTTTGCTTCGAGACTTCACTGCCTCCTTGAGTCATTCTATACCGTCGCCGGGTAGTTCACTTGATTTTAACTCCAGTCCATGTTGGAGAACTCACTAGGACTCCAAGTCATCATCAGAACTGCCGCTCGAGTATAACGATGATACAAGAGATGAAAACCCGTCTTTTTTCGATGAAGACTCCCTAGATAACACAGGTTTGTCATGTGTTAGGGATGCTTGCTCGTAGAAGTCTCTAGAACTGCCCGCTTCTTCATTATTGTGGTCAGTTCCAGTAACAAGTTTTGAAGATGTGTCCGAAGCGAATGGTGTGCTAGAAGTTAACAAACTTTTGTCTTTAGATGCATTATAATTCATCTCATCACTTTGAGATTTCGTTATTTCCTTATTTCTTAAACTATCGTCTCCCTGCACAGTTTGTTCCACTGAGTGACCCGTCCCCTGATCATCATTGCCCAGTCGAGGTATTTCTAATTCACTTTCACTTAAGGTTTTGCCACATTTATCATCTGCAGAAGAAGGTTTCACCAACACACTTTTCTTCCAGTCATTTTTGTCATCTTCGATGTTAGTCTTTCTTTTCCTGCATTGAGATAAGAGACTGGGTAATTTCGCGGCCAAGGGATTGGTCGACGTCTCACTAAACCAAGACCTGTCTTGAATCTCTCTTCTTTTATTTCTTTTATGAGCGTCAAATCCTACGATGAACAGCAAGAACAACAACAGTTAACAGTGGAGGAAAAAACTCTAAAACTCTAAAAATCCGAATTCTAACCAGGCAGGGCAATAAAGCTATTACTTCTCAAAGGTCAGCTAAGATTTCTTTACTTTATTTTACATTTTGACGATCTTATTGAGGTTTTTAAGGATCGCCATACATTTTCTTATAATATGACATCACAGAAACCCAGCTTAGGCTACCTGTGATCAACCAGGACCATACTTCCAGACATCGAATGCTGAAGCGTCGCATGGACTTGAAAGCGCTCGCACAACTCGAAAATGGTCTATTGTTGGAAAATTTATTGTATGCACAGCAGTCAAGGTGTCTTTTTCATATGATTTAACGCTATCTAATGAGAAACAGATCTAAAATTCAATTGAACTTGCTGGTAGTTGGAGCCATATGTGAAAAAACAAAGCATAAAATTATTTGAGAAAGCAACCCCGCCACTCTATGCACTATGCTTTATAAATTTTCCACGTTTTCGCCCTTAGCATTCTATAATTCAAGATTGCCGCCGTATGGGTAAAAAGGTAAATTGAATTAAATCATCAAATATTTTTGCAATTCTTTTCAGCAACCTTTGAACAAACTGATTCTGCAAGATAAATAATTATTTTTCAGGGAACTCATGAAAAATACCGGTTTGGTAAAACTTGGTCTTTTTGGCACGCTGAACATCTTCAGGCTCTTCAGGAACCAAGGCAATATCAAGACTTGCTCTTTTTCGGAGTTCGTCATCAGCTTTCTTGACTTCAGCAATATTTTTCTTTTCATCTCGGAACTTCTTTCTCAGCAGTTTATTAGCTGCGTAATCATCTTTCCATACTGACTGAACCTCCTTTATTTACATGCCAATAACAAGAGTAAAATCATTAGTTGGGTTATAAGCAGTTTTCTATGTTATATAGTCCAGCAATATGGTGCAAAAGAATGGTCGAATTGTGCACTTGTGCACTGCGTTACGACACAAGTTGCAACTTATCTTGCAACATTCTTCAGATTGCACTGTAGGTTACTCGCCGCAATGCTCCATGCAACTGATGTCGCACTAAGAGAAAATTGCTCCGTTTAATTGCGCCTTGAGGGGAAACCTTAAGCCTGGACGGACGTTATTGCGCAACGTTGCACTCAGTACGAAATTGCATTGTGTGCCCAACTTCGCTCTTGCTAAGCGTAATTTGGAGATTTATTTCAGCGCCGAGACAGCCATCGCTACCACATTTTTTTAACCACGAAACGAGTACGCGCGGAATGTTATCTATCTTAGGTGTGAATCATGCGCGCTTATTAGTAAGTGAAGTCCTGTTTCGCCAGTGAAAAAATATTATGCTACTTTTGCTACGTTGCGCGCAACACGTTCCATCGAGTGGGACGCGCGCTGGATAATGGGGCTATTTTACGGGACGCCATTTTCTCAATATGGTGGGAAACTGAGTAAACGTTCTTGAAAAACAGACCGAAAACCAAAGTAAGTGTGATTCGATTCAAAAACTAAAACCTGTAGGACGAAAAAGACAACTGGCGTACCCATGATTCAGCGCGCGTTCTACCAGTTACCAGTTTTCCGTGCAGCCTCGGAAAGACCAGGCATAGCACATGACCACCATTTGGAGCAGATAATGAAATTTTAAGATAAGAATGTTATGAACTGAGCGAAATCCAGCAATACCTGTAAATGGTGTATCACAGGAGCTACTTTTTTGGATTTCTGAACATCCTCAACTCCATGTTCCAACTTAAACATAGCATCGATAGCCATTCTCTTGGCATCCTCTTTATCTGGAAAAGTGATTTCAAATGACGCAGAATATCATAAAGACATGGAATTTTTTTTCAAATTTGAATTTTGAAGGAGAAAAGATGCAAAATAGCACAACATTTAACTAGCAATTTGCAGACATAACAAAATAATTATTAGAGAATAATTATGAAAACCTGCTCTAATTGTTCATTATTATCAAGACATGTAATCTGGATTTATTCACCTGTTGTTTCTACTGTTTCAGTTGCAGACGGCTCCCACGTTTCATTTTTCCTTCTTGCACCGCTGACCACAACATATTCACAATTCTACATGCATACATCAAACATCAAAATTTATTGAATTTCTCCACTGGTCACAGCATAATCACTTAAATTTGGCACTTTTGTTCAAAATCGCAAAATAAAAGTGTTGCAATTTTTTTTGAAGCAGTTGCGTTACCTTTGGATCAGTTTCAATTTCAAAGTAGTTATCACAAAGATGACACTTCATGCGAAATCTGTAAATTGGAGTCGAGTAGTAGTTTCCTACTTTCTTTTTTTCCGCATTGTAACGCACTCCTGTGAAACAAAAATATACATATTTCAAACAAAGGCTGGAAGATTATTGTTATTAGCCAAGTACATGTACGTACATGTAAGTCAATTTCCAATTTGATCTGTGAGTTAGCCATGCCCTGACTTTTTTCAGCCCAGAGGTGGTTTCAGGGTTCGATCTGTGAGTTAGCCACGCCCTGACTTTTTTCAGCCCAGAGGTTGTTTCAGGGTTCAGTCTGTGAGTTAGCCATGCCCTGACTTTTATCAGTCCAGAGGTGGTTTCAGGGTTCGATCTGTGAGTTAGCCACGCCCTGACTTTTATCAGCCCAGAGGTAGTTTCAGGGTTTGAACTGTGAGTTAGTCATGCCCTGACTTAGGTCAACCCAGAGGTTGTTTCAGGGTTTGATCTGTGAGTTAGCTATGCCCTGACTTAGATCAGCCCAGAGGTTGTTTCAGGGTTTGATCTTTGAGCTAGTCATGCCCTGACTTAGATCAGCCCAGAGGTTGTTTCAGAGTTTGATCTGTGAGTTAGCCATGCCCTGACTAAGATCAGCATGGAGGTTGTTTCAGGGTTTGATCTGTGAGCTAGTCATGCCCTGACTTAGATCAGCCCAGAGGCTGTTTCAGAGTTCTATCTGTGAGTTAGCCATGCCCTGACTTTGATCAGCCCAGAGGTTGCAGTAAAGCAAACAATTTTGATTGGTAGGGAATCCTCCACCCCAGCATTTCCCATACTGGTAAATATCAAATAATAAATATGTATCTAACCACAGGTAGCCCAAGCTATGGTTCTGAATATATATAGAGAGAGAATGTATGGCAGATCAAAAAAATCCTTTAAAATAAAATAAATTTCATATTTTATTGTTTCTTTACCGGTATATCAATGTTTCATTGCATGATTTGTGGTTTCCTGATGGTTTGGTTGCATTTTAAGGCGATTTTTTAAATTTTTTTTGATCTGCCATACATTCTCTCAGTATATATATATTCAGAACCATAGCTTGGGCTACCTGTGGTCTAACTAGTTCTCTAATAATTCATGAATACAATAATTGTATTTTACCAACCCATTCCAACATGGCTGCCACATCCTCCACACCAGATATTATAGGGCAACTCAAACCTAAAGAACAAATACAGATCACATGAATCAGACTTTCCAATGATTACTACAGGTAGTGTTTAAGCCATTAGGAGGCTACGTGTAGCTGATAATCTTAAGATAATCTTAATTAAGTACTATACTACCAGTGCACAACTATTGTAGGCAAATCAAATGACCTCCCTACTAATAGCAAAATGCTTGTTTCATTTCTGTTGGTCATTTTGACACACACTGGTCTTACAGTATGTGATCACATGACCTGTTATTACAAATCATTTCCCTACTGTATTTCATGAAAATAATATTTTTTGCCATAACTATGAAATTTCTTGCACGCTGATTGGTCGAGAGCCGTGGTAAATATATAAGAGGACATACAGATAGAATGACTAATCACTTGCTCAAGGAGCAAGCGCGTGTTTCAAACGTTTTTTTCTTTCAAACTTTTTCTTTGTTTTTGGATCTTTTATTTGACTTTGTTATGGTAAAAAAACAATTTTCAATAGTTTTGCATTATTGCTCCCCACCATTTTGACCCCCTAAAAACAAGCTGTGATGCCATAGTGAAATAGGGCAATTGGATAAAACTTTGTGGACCTGTGAAACCTTGCATATTCATTGTGAATCTTATATTCTTTATACTATAAACAAGAACTAGATTTATTGATGTTGTGATACAAAAATTATACATTAAGGTTACTGTAAACCTTCAGAGGCCATTTGTTTTAAAAAAATTTTTTTTACATAATGTAAAAGCTTATATAATGAAAATTCTTTTACAAAAAAGAAATTTTCAAATCGTTAAATATTTTGCGAGTTATTTTGCAAAATATAATTTGAAGGAAAAGTAAACAAAGATCGAAGGTGTACTAATCCTATTATAATATCATGGAGTCCTGTGGATATTTCCCGCGAAAAAGGACATCCGGGTCTTTGAATAAGTTTGTTTACATCTTGACCGATGAACTATACCTTTGGACCTGATGTCTTTGGACCTTCGACTGCGCTTTTATATGCTTGTATGTTCGTATAAGTTATGTCAAAACGAAAAAAGGGAAATCCATGGAGTGATATAAAGAAGAAACCTGGACCAAAAAGAACTAAATTTGAATTTAAAAAGGAGCGTAAAGCGTCACTAGCGGAGAGTGATAAAGGCTCTTGGTTCAAGCAAGAGTACGAAGAGGACGAGCCAAAACCAAAGAAAGTTGTACATGTATACCTGATAACAAGAATGCCTTGACCCAGCTTCTTGGCTCTTTCTCTCAAGGGATGTTGTCCAACATAATTATTTATTGAACCCTTTAAGACAGCAACAACAGTAATTATAAGCAACTATGGTATTTTTTTTCAAATTTTTTCATGCAACATGCAGCATACTGGGGTGAATATGTCCACTATCAATATATGTGACTATCGTTTTAATAGACCCCTTGAAACAATAGTCCCCTTCACAGTTCCTTGTACCATCTTGAAAGGGAGCTGTGCCTTTGCATCATTACAAGGTCAACCCTGGTCACGCTTTAATGCAAAGGCATGACTACTTTCCTAAATGGTGCAGGGAATGGTGAAAAGGAATATTCCCAATCAAGGGGCCATAAATGAAGGACTTCCAGAGCAACTACAGAATATTCCCCTTCACAGTTCTCTGTGCCATCTTGAAAGGTAGCTGTGCCTTTGCATTGAAGCAAGACGAACGTGAGCTTGCAATGACAGAAACCTGTTTTAACACCTTGGACAATTATTCACATGTCTCTATCATTGCAAGCTCACCGTTCGTGTTGCTTCGATGCAAAGGCACGGCTACCTTTCAAGATGGCGCAGGGAAGTCATTGTCATTAATATGGACATATCATTTGCGGGGTATTCTGTAGATATAAGGCAGTTCCCTTCTTTTGAGGATTGAAATCTTTTGAATTAAAAAAAAAAAATCATTGCTTTTACCACCAGTAGGGTTTTAGTGCAAGGGTTCTATAACCCCATACTAGCAGAAGTCATGCAAGAAAAATATAACGATAAAAGGACCAAGGATATCATGGTTCAAACCATTTAGTTAATGGCGTGATATTTCCTTTAAATTTATGTTTCAAAACAAAGAGAATAAGCAGAGATTTCCCAGGAATAACGTTATAAAATATGCACAATTTCATACGAAAATACCTTGTCTGGAGTCCAGTCTGGAGGGTAATACTTGTTCACTGCCTTCCTCTCGGCCTTAATAACACACAAGATAAAAAATCATAGCTATTATAGCTATGAGTTTTATTTAAAAACGATAAAAATGAATAAAAATAAGCACAAACTCACCATTTTGTCTTGTTTACTTCGTTCTTGAGCCTGCTATATTTGTACACGGCGGCTATACCACAGGAAGCCCAGCATATGTATCTTGTAGATTTAGAATGATTTAGAAGGCATCACATAGTGTACTTTTTAGGTTTTAACATATTCTTGATTCTTATTATTTTTCAACTCAAAAAAAGGATGGTTAGCCACCCAATTCAGTCCCCTGGATCTGCTCTCTGTGCCAATAGTTCATCTCCTTATCACATGACAATCTATGAATAAGGAGCCCGAAAATTACCTGAAATGTTGCTTGTACATTTTTCTTGGTGCGGTTTTACTCTGAACGACATTGAAGCCCTTTTGCAACTATTTTTTCACGGAAACGGAGCAGCTCGTTTCTAGGTCACCAAGGTTAGAGAAGAGCGAGAGGGGACTAAGGATGATAGCAACCGGCATCAAAATGAGGCCGAGTTTATACTTGATTATTGAGTTCGAAAATATGGCGGCAAGTGTTTATACTGGACAGTATAGCATGCCGACAAAGATGTGCAGCACTGTACGATTTCACCACATTTTATCCTTACACTGATCTCTATGCTATCAAGATGGCGGTCGACGGGAGGAAGGCATTTTGGATCGGTTTTGGAATTTTTTCTGGTATAGGAGTGACATACTGTGTGTCTGAGTTGAGGAAGTTGCTAAGAGAAAAATGTACAAGGCGTCCTCTTTCTCTTCTCGAAGATGCGATCCAGTTAGATGATCTTGCTTGTTTAGCTCGGTCGCCCAATCTTTCTCTAAGGCGGAGCGCCGAGCAGTTGATCTTAGACCGAGCTATGAAGGATAAGAATTTGGAATTTATCATGAGTGCTTGCTTTAGTCACGACGAGGTCCAAGTCTTGAAGGGGATAGTTGTCATTGGAGTACTTGTCAAAAGTACTGACTTTAGGAATAAATTACTTCACTTTGATGTACTGAAAACGTTAGCTTGTTGTCTTGATCACTCGATAGACCCAGGCTACAAAATGTTAGCAGAAACAGGAGGCAGAGATGTTAAACTACAGCGAGTCATAACGTCATCTCTGTTTGACTTGGTCCGTGATGATGATGCCCTCAAAACTCGACTCGGCAACGCCAGCTCGAAGATTGTTTCGTCAGTTCTACAGCTAATGTTCGCTTCTCCGAGTAAGGAAGTGATGAAGTGGTGTATATTTGTTACGCATCAGTTAGCCCTCAGTGACACGGTCCGTCCTCAGCTGTTAGAAAATGAGTGCGTTGGTATTGTTTCACAAGTGATGGTTAAGAATCAAGGAGATAACGTGTTGATGACCCTCTGCCTACAGACCTTGGTTATGTGTGCTAATGTTACTGAGGAAGGAGAGATACAGGCTTTACATGAAATGGCCAGCCATAACATCATACCACCAACAGTAGCATGCTTGAAAGCAGGTATAGTGTAATATGTAACAAATTAACTGTAATTTAACCCCTGTTGCAAGCCTCTTCCCCTGCCCCATCCTTAATAAAGGGTTGGAGTCATAACCACACCCAATAACCTGCTTAGAAAAAGGTACATTGTGTATACACATTGTGGTGCCTACTTATGCGACCATAACTCCCCTTCCCCCATCGTTGCTATAGTTGTGGTTTTTTTTCCAGTCTATGCATTATTTTGATACAACATGGACACAAATATTGTATATTACTTATAAAACGTCTAGGTGTATACATTCATGTTCTACTAAAATTTTAAACATACTGTATTTAAAATTGAATTTGGCTGAGAAAATTGGAGTTAAAGTTTATGCAAATCAGGACGATTTTGTATCAGATAAACAACCTCCTCCACGAACAATGATTTCTATTGTGTTTTCCTCATTAATAATTCATGAGCTTTGTAAGTTTACCTTGTCATGTCAGGCATAAATATGAGGGCCATTCATCTAACAATGTCAAGCCAGAATTCAGGAACTTATCCGGTGAAATCTTTGTCTTGCCAGTCATTTTGACCATGACTGGCAACTGGCCAGCCATTATTTATAGACTTGAATATGTTTGCCTTATTATAAAGTATATTTAACACTGTTTTCATTGCTACACCCTGTTTGAAACAACAGTTGCAACATAGCAATCCAGCAATATATGCTGCTGTCAATCAGAGTATGTACTATAGTTCCAAACCAGCTGTACGAAAAACTAAGCGCGAAAAGGATTGTTGTTGTAATTCAAGCGGACCTCGCCCGAGTCTTAAAAGTCATATATCTCACAGAATTTGAGGAGATGGATCGCAAAGATTTACTTTAATTTTTTAAACAACATGTATACTTCAACTTTTTTTCTCTAAATTCTTTGAAACGCGTGTTTTTGTATTGGGAAGAGACTTGGAGCAAGGGCCGCTTGGCTAAGCATCGAAGCGCGCTGTGATTGGACGGTTCGTGCCTTCTCCGGACACCTGGAAAGTGAACAGTTTGTATTGTTGACAGTAGTCTGCTGCCCAATTTCCAGTGTCTTGACTGTTGCTTTGATCAGCACATACTGTAGCAATTAATGAACAACTTATAGTGTTAAAGTGCTAAAGTGGTCCTGCTTTTTTAATTTTTTTTTTTAATTAAGGAATGTACAGTATATCATTATAAGCAAATTTAAAATTTAAAATTGCAGATGACAGTGACTTGGTCTACTGGGCCACAGCTCTAATTCATGAGTATTCTGTCAAAGACCTTTACAAATCACAAATCTGTGCTGTGCCAAACATAGTCAAGCTACTTCAAGCAGTACTGTCTACCAGTGAGGCCATTCTCCAAAGAATTGTCCTTCGTGTTATCAGTTTTCTTTGTGTTGGGAACCAAGAATTCAGGAACAAAGTTGTGCAGTGTAATTCTCTTCTAGCACGCTTGACTGTGTGTTTTGCGTCTGGTGATCATGATGTTGTTCATTGGGCTGTGGTTCTTCTTCATGATCTTCTACTTTCATCAGGTATGAATGGGAAAAAATACAAAAATACAATATATGATTTACGATAGACTTCAATCTTCTCAGGCAATTCTGTTTGGGATAAGCCATTAACAAAGACACAGCAAGCTCGTACTGTCTACCACACAATTTTCCCCACACAATATTCTTGGAAATATTAGATTCTATATTTTTATGCCATTTCTCCTGTGGCACATAATAGCAATTAAGTGCATAATTAGTATTAATAGGCCAAAACTCAGACAAACCAACCAAAACTGAATCTTGAGGGATTCGTAAATAGTCATTTTCTATTTTTGTGAATTCAAGAATGCTAAAAGTTAGAATCATTATAAACTCAGACAAATGTGAATTCTGACGTCATCTATGCACTTTGCTTTTTCAATACTATGAGCTGAAACTGTAATTAACTTCTTTATGACTGTAATATTGACATACTCTTATTACTTAAATTTGGAGTTCCTTTTGACACTGGTGTTTGATTTAAGTGGGTTGTGGTCATATGATATGTTCGTGCAAATGGCCTATTCTTTGGTTATGATTGGGAGTCCTATGGTAATATTTTGGTTTGGGTCCTGGATTAAAGAGAAAATGAAGGCAGAGAGGTAAAAATGGAAGGAGTAAAGAGAGAACTCTGTCCTTCTTCTCTTTACTCCTCCACCTCATCTACCTTGTTTTTCCTTCTCACCACTTTTTCTTGCTCATTGAAAGGAAGATCTAGTTTAATTATATAAATTAAATCCTAAAAACTGAATTAAATGAATTTCATATTATATCATAGGTTCTTCCAGTTCATGTAAGCATACAGCTGAGAGGGTGGTCAGTGTGTGTGAAGGCATCATCAAGGCACTGGTTCCTTTAGCCTACAGGAAAGACAACATATTAATAAGACTAGTAGCAGAAATCATTGGATACTTTTGCTCTGTGGGTGAGTTATTTACAATGTCCATCTTATTATTGATACTTGGCTGGGGGTCATGATATGGTAAAGGCAAGCTTGCATGTAAATAGTACTGCTACGCAATGACATTACTGTGATGAGTTGATTATTATTGACATTCCTTGATTCGGGAGTGTCATAAAAGAAAGGAATGCATAGTTTTTGTGCTGGTTAGTTGCTCCAGGTTGGGCATTACCCAGTAATTATGATGGAATCAAGGTTAGCATATTGGTACACTCACCTCTCATCTTAGGGATCTCAGATTCAATTCCTGTACTTCCCATCTCATATGAGTAGAGTTTGACAAATGTCTCTATCCCTTGATTTTAGGGTTTTTCTCTGGGTTCTCCAGTTTTCCTCCCCCCCCCCCCCCAAAAAAAAAAAAAAAAAAAATCCCAAAAAATGTTAAATTCCAATTACTTAGTATAACCATTGAAATATCCTGCAATGGTTGTCCTTAGCAAATGAGGCATTTTTAATGTCACAATTAAACTCTTTAACTTGGGTGTAATGTTTTGCCCATTTAAGACCATGTGTCATTCCCTTGAACACCATTTCTTTGTTTGGATGCAAATGAAACATAGAATCCTATTCTCAAAGGAATGACACATGGTCTAAAATGGGCAAAACAAACATCCAATTTATAGAGGTCTGTATTAAATTTTTACTTTCTCATAGATTTTCCTTCAGAGACACTTCAAGACCACCTGATAAATGATGGTGCCCTGGAGGCAGTCCTGTCATTCCTAAATTCCAATGACTCTGACCTCCAGTACTGGTCTTCAGCCTTGCTCCTCAACCTGTCCATGACCTCTGACAGTGTCAAGGAAGAGATCATTCGGTTAGGGGGAATTAAACCTCTAATTGAGCTGGCTATTGGTGACAGTGAACAGCAGTCTGTGGCTGCACAGTCTGCAAAGACCCTGGTTATGCTTGGTTTTGTAGGTAAGGGTTTTTGAGTAAAAATTTCCGACCTTTGAGAAATATTTGATAATTTATATAAGAACAATTATTATAGTGAAATAGAGTGTGATATTGAGTGACATCAAAATGATAAAATTGATATCCCCACTCCCACCAGTGGCCAGTGGGGATACGATTTTTATCAACACTGGTGGTGTCAAATTTCGACCAAAGTCAAATTCTCCATTATTTTTCATTGAAGATTTTTTGTTTTCCAGACAAGCAAGTAACTGTGACCCTCAAAGCTGCCTGTCCTCGCCATGGTGACTATTCCAGTATCGTATTTGATGGCAAAGAGTATTGTGCCAATGAATGTGGGATTAACATCTGTGTCTTGGACTTTCTGACGTTCAAGATCACTGACGTGTTGTCATACGACACTGGCCATGACCGATCAGCGGCTGGTAAACTAGTAGAGGGTATTGCATCTATTCCATGTGGGACTTTAGTCTTTCTTGCTGTAAAAGGAGAAGCAAATTACTTCATGACAGGTAGGATTTGAAGTATTTCTAAATTGTGTACCAGTTTCCTTCTATTTTACTTTTTGTCCGAGTGAGGATTTGTAGCGCCAATTGGAACTCTTGAAATTCTAGGTTTTCCCAGAGTCCCTGACATTTCGTCGAGCATGCACAGTAAGAATGGCAGGGCTCTGGGGTTGAGAGTGGGAAAGCGTGCTGAAAGGTACCCATGCACAAACGTTTTTCTCTATTGTCGACGTTATCAATAATCCTGATCTGACGTTTTTTGTACCTACCGTACATTTATTTGGGAGAATGTCCGGTGTAGCAATGCACACCCCCGCCCCCGGATCCTCCCCTAAATTTGACAATGCAATCGGGTTTTTTTCCAGATGAAGCGATGGAAGCGCTGAAGGAAATTGGCATCGAAGAATACAGCTTCAGGACCGGTGAACTATGGGCATATGTTGGGCAGAAGAGAAAAGACCATGGTGAACAGATCGCCATTCATCGTAGTTACGATAACGTTCTTTTGGAAACAGGGATATGTCTTGGTAAGAATGCATTTACTGTAATTGTATCTTTCCAAGATCTTAGGGAATCAAGTATTGTGTAACGAGAGTGGCTTTTTTCCTCTGCGAGGTTTCTTGCTGGATTTCTCAGTGCTCGCCATCACGGAAAACGGTCAAAAATGACAGTGTTAACTTTCGAACTTACGAAATGAGAATTACGATTTTCCCCCCTATATTTGTGTGGTATTATTATTTTTATTTTTTTTATTCAACGAGTTTTGGGCCTCAAAACGACCATGGAAAATAGTTATTTTGTTTGGGCTGCATCCGCGCCTGACTTTATACACGGTATAACTTATTTTGGTTTTTGCATTCATCTTTGTGCCCGTCCCTTTATGATAGTAAATGCTTATATGGCCGTTAATTTTTTCTTCTTGTAGGACGATATGTGAACGAATTGATGCAGAATAACATCCTGTTCCCAGTGATGGATCTAATGATGAGTACGCCGCCATCTAGTGCCATAAGTAAAGTTTCTGAACTAGAACTGCTTACAATCATGGCCAGGCACGATGACCATAAGCAAGGTAAGCTGTATCAATAGGCCCATCTAGTGCCATATATAAAATATCTGAACTAGAACTGCTTACAATTATACAATCATGGCCAGGCACGATGACCACAAGCAAGGTAAGCTGTATCAATAAGCCCATCTAGTGCCATAAATAAAATATCTGAACTAGAACTGCTTACAATCATGGCCAAGCACGATGACCATAAGCAAGGTAAGCTGTATCAATAGACCCCTTGCAGCACTCCGAAATGCAGCTCAATTTAGAGGAGGACAAAACGATAGATTTTCAATTCTCAGAATATTGAAATTCTTTTGTTTTGTTCTCCAAATTGAGTTTCTTTGATATCACGAGCTAGGGGTTTATAAGCTACCAAAGTCACTAAAAGACTTAGAAAAGTACATCATGCCATGATAATTCACCATTTTCCATACATCGGTTCACTGATCACAGACAAAGCATTCAATCGAGGCTGCAAGGTAGTTTCAAAGGATTATTAAAATTTGAACCTTGCAGCCTCAACTGAATGCTTTGTCTGTGATCAGTGAACCGATGTTTGGAAAGTGGTGAATTAAAGTAGACTTATTGCTAACAAGTAAAGAAGTAAGTTATTGTCATCTAACAATATCCATTGATATTGCAGTGATGGTAGGGGTAGATGGATTTCTAGAGTACCTTGCTGAGCTAATCTGGAACGTGGCCAGTTCATCTAGTGAATATCTCCGTGAACATCCCATGTTCTTAGCTCACAGTATCGGTGCCTTGAAGATCATTAGTGGCATCAGTATATCTGAAGTGTTTCATGATGATCTTCTCAATTCTGGTGTCCTTGGTGCTGTTCTGTCTTTGCTTTATTTTGTTAACGGTACTGCCTTAAACAAGATCAATCAAGCTGCTGAACAGGTAATATTTGTAAAATTTGAATCAATTTGTGCAACACACAATAATTTTTCCTTCCCTTCCCTTCCCTTTTCCTTCCCTTCCCTTCCCTTTTCCTTTCTTTTCTTTGCTTTGCTTTCCATTCCATTCCCTGCCCTGCCCTGCCCTGCCCTGCCCTGCCCTGCCCTGCCCTGCCCTGCCCTGCCCTGCCCTGCCCTGCCCTGCCCTGCCCTGCCCTGCCCTGCCCTGCCCTGCCCTGCCCTGCCCTGCCCTGCCCTGCCCTGCCCTGCCCTGCCCTGCCCTGCCCTGCCCTGCCTTTCTGTTCTAAAAATCTAAAAAAAAAAAAAAAAAAATAGTTAAATGTATTATCTTCAAAAGTGTCGAATTCTTACTCAATCAGCTTCGATAAAAACAATAAAATACAGTCAAACTTACTGCAGATAAACACCTTACTGCAACGTGAGGGAATGTATGTGACCTATATTCTTCTTTGATTTTCTTATCTTTGTGTTGTATTGTCAGGTATTCTCTCCCCAGCCTTCCGCTAAACTCGCTCAGGATACAGAAGTCTTTGAGGAACAGCCTTCGAAATCATCCCGTTCAGATACTGCTGTTTCTTCTGAAGGCAAAGCTCAGCTTCTGGGTGAGTAGGACAAGCTTGACCTAAGGGGGCTTTCATTTATTACTGTATGGGGGAGGGGGTCAGCAAAATCATCCTTTGTCTTTTCCAGATATTACCTACCCTCCCTTCCTGGTTACCAAAAATATGATAACCCCCCCTATATTTCGTCCAGTTTATTGCTAAACCCCTATAAAGATGCGTACAAATAGTAACCACTCCCCCTTATATTGCTTCCGAAAATAATGTGACCCCCCAATATTGCCGACCCCCCCAATATTGCCGACCCCCCCCCCCCCCCCCCCATACAGTAATAAATGAAAGCTCCCTAAATTACAACTATTTTCACTGGTATGTGTTGATCGAGACAACAGTCGCGAAAGGGAAATCGCGCAACACACTGTCGTTAATCAAACAAATTGTTTGGTACCTTTACATACTCTGATTGACGGCAGTGTATTGTCCGATTTCTATCTCTCTGTTGTCTCGATCAACACATACCAGTGCAAACATTTGTAAGGGACTGGTCATAAAGTAAGAGGGGGTGAGTCGCCAAAAACATAATTTATTTGGCATTTTTTTATGCAGGCCCATTATTAAAATGAGGTTGAAAAAGTGATGACCCATCCACAGTTTTGAAGCAAAATTGCATAGATGTTAGATGTTCCATTTTATAGATAGCCCACCCCTTTCAAGGAGCTCAAAATTATGTGGCCCACCCCCTGCTTTTGCTGGCCCACCACCCCTTTACTTTATGACCAGTCCTTAAGATTGAATTAATTTCATTTTACCAGAAGAAGTATCGTTTGACGAGAGCAAGAAAACAGCCTCTCCAGTCACTCACTCGGAAAGCAGCTCGACTCCTGAAGACTTTGAAGATGCGTTTTCTACGTTTGTTCGTTTGGCTATCACCACGGTGTACAACTGCATGAATTTGTTCGCCGGAGTGGACGAATGCCGAGAGTCCCTTTTTCAATCAGGAACTTTACATACTTTATGGTGCACACTGCTGACCAGTAGTGAATCAACGCTGTCTCAGATTGGGCTGCCTGTGGAAGCTTTGCTGAACAATATTTCATGTATAGTCTCTTCAGAAAAGGACATCCTAGGTGAGCACAAAATGATGAAGTGAAAAAACTATTTTATTATATACATACCGAGATTTACTCAGTAAATTCTGTGTAATAAATGTTCGTTCGTTCACTTTTCCCAACCAATCACAATGCGCATATCGCTTTCTCACGTGTGAGAAAAACGATACGTCCAATCAGAAGCCGGCAGCAACGGGCTGTTCTTTCGTGTGAGATTTTCGACTTAACTAGAAATTTTACATAATATATATTTTACAACCAACACTCCCCGTTCGGGGCTCTTCCGTGAGGTTCGCTCCACACACACTACCACTACATTCTATATTTACATCATACAACACTCAACACATCTAACAAACTTAATTTACCCATGCATATGTGCGGTTCAGTCGAGAACCGATACCGTGACCCCAGGCATGAACTACAAAGCGGTGACAGACAGTGCCAATGCAGCGCATGCCATCCATGATATCCTACGTTCGGTTAAAGTGCGCTGTCATCATGTCTCAAATCACACAATATAAATAATCCTTCAAGCACTTGATGTGATTGTAAAGTGAAACCCTACCATCCCATCGCATCCCATCCATCCATTCAGTCATTCATTCATTCATCCATTCATTCATCCATTCATTCGTTCATTCATTCGTTCATTCATTCATCCATTCATTCATCCATCCATCCATCCATCCATTCATTCGTTCATTCATTCGTTCATTCATTCATCCATTCATTCATCCATCCATTCATTCGTTCATTCATCCATTCATCCAATCATTCATCCATTCATCTATTCATCCATTCATTCATTCATTCATCCATTCATTCATTCATTCATTCATTCATTCATTCATTCATTCATTCATTCATTCATTCATTCATTCATTTGCTTGTTGCATTTCAGAAAATGTGGTAGAACTGGATGAACGCCTAAAGACCCCTGCTCTTGTGCTTGGAGCAGACAACCTCGAGGCTTACAACATGAACTGGACGTTTGAAAGTGTTCGAGCCACGGTGTGTGTTGGACGAACACGGTATCCATCTAGTCCCCACCCATTGGGCTGGTACTATGAAGTGATTCTGAAGTCTAATGGAATATTGCAAATAGGTAGGTGCGCTTATTACTGTATGAAACGCAAATGACCATGTTGTTATGCACACAAACAAAAAAGAAGAAAGAAAGGTAGGACGAAGGGAGGGAAGGAGCATGAAAAGAAAGAAAGAGAGAAAGAAAGAAAGAAAGAAAGAGAGAGAGAGAGAAGGAAGAAAGAAAGAAAGAAAGAAAGAAAGAAAGAAAGAAAGAAAGAAAGAAAGAAAGAAAGAAAGAAAGAAAGAAAGAAAGAAAGAAAGAAAGAAAGAAAGAAAGAAAGAAAGAAAGAAAGAAAGAAAGAAAGAAAGAAAGAAAGAAAGAAAGAAAGAAAGAAAGAAAGAAAGAAAGAGAGAGAGAGAGAGAGAGAGAGAGAGAGAGAGAGAGAAGAAAAAAAGTTTTTTTTTTTCAATTCTTACCTTTTTACTTGTAAGAACACAACGTAACCTAAATTATTTGATCACTACTCAAATTATTCACAAGAAACCAATCTATTATTGTCCTAAGGATGGCAGACGGAAGAGTGCCGCTATGGTCCTGAGAAAGGTGTAGGTGTTGGAGACGATCACAGTTCATGCGCTTTCGATGGCGCGCGGTGCAAGGTAATTGTCTCGTCTACTTTTGATATTTTCTTCATTCTCAGTAATTACTATGCAGTCAAATTAACCTTAACCTATTATTAACCTCTTTCAAAAGGTGTAACGTTATATTATTATTATTATTATTATTATTATTATTATTATTATTATTATTATTATTATTATTATTATTATTGTTATTATATTTAATGAGGAAGCCACACTCATCGGTGATGATTTTCAGGAGGGTCCTCTAAATTAGAAATTAGGAGTATGATAAAAACAATTTACGTCATCTTACACCCACTTTTTTTCAATAATGGTTTTAATGTTTCAAAGAATACTGAGTCTTATTGCTGTAGTATTGTACTTTTTGTGAGTTGAGAGTTTTATGCATAGAATATTGAATGTAGTGGTAGGAGTGATTTTTCGTTTTCATGTTTTTGACACATTTAAATGCTTATAACTCTGTAAACAGTTATCATTATTCTTCAAAACTGTGCACAGTTACTAATTTACTTATATGAAGACAAAATATTTTCTCAATTCAAAATATTTTAAGAATTTTTTAAAATTTTTTTCCTTTAAGCAAATTAGGAGCGACATATACTGAATTTGTATCCCACTTTAAAGAAAGTGATTATTTATTATTACTTTTATCTATTTGCATTCTATGATGGTAAGGTGTGGAGTGGCCCTCCAAGTGAACATCAGAATAACGATTATGGCAAAGAATGGCAATATGGTGATGTCCTAAGCTGTTTATTTTCCTGGAATGGAGAGGTATCTTTCTGGATCAATGGTGTTGATCAGGGTGTAGCGTTCAGTAGTATGAATTCCTACGTGAATTGGTTTCCAGCTGCCTCGCTAGCGATGGACCAACACTGCGTCTTTAACTTCGGCAACAGGCCTTTCAAGTAAGTCGAAAATATCTTAAACGCTCTTTACCTTAGGGGTCATGTATTCCTATTTCAGACTACATATGATTCCCTAGAGTATTATTTCTTTGTTTAACGTTTGCGTATGAGAAGAGATGGATACAACTCAAATGAAGAACCATTTCAAGGGAATGAAATTTGGTCTGAAATGGGAAAACATTACACCCAGGGTAAAGATGTGTATTATTGTATGAGGTTGAGCATGATATATAGAGGATTTATAAAATAACTTTGATATTACGCGCGCTCTGATTGGTCAAAAAGCCATGTTTTATGAGAGTTTAATATGCAAACTTCGTACGCTGAACAAAATTCAAGCAGCTCATTGGCTAAAATCGATCACGTGATATCGATGTATTTGAGGACAAAGCGCTTGTCGTGATGTTATAAAGTTTATTGCACGCTTCGAGTGCATTATAAGAAAATGGATTTGGAAAATGAAAGACTCGAAGAGCTAAACGATAAGTGAATTGAAGGATTTATAGATGGAGCCATTCCAATTGCTATCAAGCGACAAACAAAGTGGGGAATTTCCCTTTTCAAAGGTAAAACCATACAACTGTACATTTGTAATTCAAAACAAAACATTTTTTTGTAGCTTTGTCGATAGCTAGCTTTCAACTGATGAATGAGAATTTTTTTGTTTGAAGCGTTAACTTAAAAATAATACCTTTATTTTGTTTTTCAATGCAGAATGGCTTCATAAGAGATATAAAGAAGAAATTCTGGAAAACTTAGAAAAAGAAATCATAGCGGAAAACACTTTTTTGTAGCTTTGTCGATAGCTAGCTTTCAACTGATGAATGAGATTTTTTTGTTTGAAGCGTTAACTTAAAAATAAGATTTGAGCCAGAATAATTCACTTATTTTCGTATTTTTAAGTTAGGAATTATTTATTTATCTTAACTTTTGAACCCTTTCTGTATTTATCAAAATAGTGATGGCTGTTTGGAAATTAAAATACTTTTTGATTCAATACGTTCAAATTCGTAAATGACACGTAAAAAATGTCGCGCCGTCTGCTCTTCAGCGTACTCAGTTTGCATATTAAAAGGGTTAGAGACTTGTAGTTCGTGTTTTGTTGGAGAATAAATGCACTTGCTCACTGTATAATGAACTCGAAATTTCTCATACTGCACTCGGCTTCGCCTCGTGCAGTATTAAAATTTCTCGTTCATTATACAGTCAGCGCGTGCATTTATTCTCCAACAAAACACTCACATCAGTCTCTAACCCCTAAATAATACATGCTCGCGCTATTTTTTTCTCTCTCTCTGCTTCTTAAAAGCATTTGAGCGCTAGTTATTTTATAAAAGCAATAAAAAAAAAACAGTTTTCCGTGTATTATACTCTGATAAAGACACTTGGGATGTGGAGAGAACACTTGAGAAGCTGAGAACCACTCCGCTACGCGTCGTGGTTTCCTACGCTTCTCTCGTGTTCTCTCCACATCCCGCGTGTCTTTATCAGAGTATAATACACGGAAAACTGTTTTTTATTCCTTAAATTACATATGGTCGCGCGGAGATACGAATTTTATCTTCGAGTGGTGATATTATCTCTCACGAGTGAACGCAGCGAACGTATCCCCACTGGCCACTGGTGAGAGTGGGGATATCAATTTTATCATTTTTATGTCACTCAATATCACACTTTATAAAATAACTTTGATATTACGCGCGCTCTGATTGGTTAAAAAGCCATGTTTCATGAGAGCATAATACATGCTCGCGTCATTTTTTTTTTCTCTTTCGAAAAATGGTTTCCTACGCTACGCGTCGTGGTTTCCTACGCTTCTCTCGTGTTCTCTCCACATCCCGCGTGTCTTTATCAGAGTATAATACACGGAAAACTGTTTTTTATTCCTTAACTATTTCATATAATAACGTAAATTATCCACACTGAGGCTATGTTATCTGCTGAACCCGTAGGCGTGTGCATTTTCTACATTAAAAAAGATTTAATTCTGCTTTCGAAATAAAAGCAACCGTTTCCCTTTTCATTCTTTATTGTCATTTATTATCGGTCAAATAGTACGCCGGCGCGCTCTTATTGGTCGAGAACTGTGCGTTATTAGTGAATGGAGCACGGTCGCTGACGCCATCCGCACGCGCAGCAAATTTTGCAAAGAACTGTAAGAAATTAAAACAGCATTGAAAACTACAACGGATTTCTCCCCCCCCCCCCCCCCCAATATATTACTGCTATTTTCATAAACATGCGAACTCGGTATCTGCGAGCTGCACGCTGAAATTTGGTTTATCGCTTCCATCAATCAAAAATAATCAGTCGGTACCTTTTATATTTTTGATTGGCGGCAGTGAAAAAAACAAATTCCAGCGAGCAACTCGCAATTACAGAGTTCGCATATTTATGAAAATTGATAGTAACACCCTTTTGATGGAATTGGATACGCAGCTAATTGGTTTTCATTTTAGGTACGATCCGCCTGAGGGCTACGTTGCAACTTCTCATATTGTCAAAAAGAAGCCCACTGTGCGCATGGTTTCATGCTGGGCACCGCTGAGAGAAAGCTTTGAGAGCATTGTAGAAGAGGATCAATACCCTGGTGAAGAATCGCCTTCTAAAGATTCTGGTGTTCATGGTAGGTCAACGGAGTAACTATAGGTTGCTGCGCAAAAAACAAAAAGGGGGAAAGGCGGGGAAAATTAGTTACGCATCAAAAAAAAAAAATAATAATAATGGGTTACCTGTGTTTTACCCTTTCACTTGGAAATGGCTACGCTTCAACTAGAATTAAGAAATGGGCTACCTGTGTCTTACGCGTAACGTATAAACCAAAGTCTCGATAGATAGATAGAAGGTATCACTTTATTTGGAAGTGGCGACTTTGTCCCCCCACTTTGCATGTTTGCTGTTTTTCGCGGGCCGGTGTATCCTGGATCCGCCCCCTGAGATTGTGGTAATGATATTAGGTGTGGTGTGGTGCTTGCCCTATCACGTAGCTGCTCCCTAAAGTAACTTGTTAAGGAGTCTTCTGGTGTTTATCTGAATTGCACGTACTAAGTTAAGTCTTATCTTTATGCTATCATGTCCAGACCCAGCTCAGTTACCACCAGAAGATGTTGAATCTTCGCATCTATCCTTTGAGCCACAGTCCCCTACGCCAGAAGAAAAAACTACGATACCAGAAGAAGAAGATAGATTGCCAACTAACCAAGCAACCCCTTCCTCTGGCGAGGAACTACCTGGTGCTTCACTTACACCAGCTAAAGACTCAGAACTTGACAGCCACCAAACAGAATGGATGAAGAGTGTGTCAACCCACGCTGTAGGGCAGAAGAAGCGCATGCCAGTCAAGCTTCCTGAACCTGCTACTCCAACTTCTCAAAATTCTTGGGAAGCAGGTGCTTCTTCATGGTTGCAGTTCTCTCCCAGTGAAGCTCTTGCTGCCAACAATGGTAAGATCTCATCTGTCGTTTATTGAATTGAAATACTGCTATTTTTATAAACATGCGAACTCGGTAGTTGCACGTTGCTCGTTGGAATTTGTTTTTTTGCTGCTGTCAGTCAAAAACATAAAAGGTACCGACTGATTATTTTTGTTTGACGGAAGCCAAATACCAAATTTCAGCGTGCAGCTCGCAGCTAACGAATTCCCATGCTTATAAAAATGGCAGTAAATTCGTGAGAGAAAATAAATTCCTCCAAAAAAAATTTTTTCTTTCCCTGCCATTTCTGCCAATGATCCAACATGGGTGTGGATGACATGCTATAATTTGTGAAATTCAATAGCTTTTGTACATTCGGTTTTGGTTTTTTAAAGTCAAGTTTGAAAAGAGCCCTGGATTTTGTTTCGAATTTTTAATCAGGTAAAAAAAAAAATCATTTCTCAATAGTTTTGAGAAGAGCATGTAACTGAAGACGGGGAACACGAATTCTTTACTATTCTTCATCTCTTAAGATTACTTGCATGGGCTTTTATAAAAATACTTGATTCCCTATATATAATAACAGTCTTTGTGATACTATCAAGTAAGAAAAGTCAAAATCAAATCTTAAAAATAGACTGTTTTCTTCTTTTTCCAGATACCCCTTCCTTCCCATGTCTGTACTTTGAAGCAGACTTGAAAAACGCACCTTCCAAAAGCAGGCAAATGGGATTTTTCGACCCAAATACTGGAGACAAGATCTATTGTGTCTCATACGATGGCCAGTTGTATCTGCCAAAAACATCAGTTCATTCCCCATCGAGTCAAGAGTGTTACAAATGTCCAGATGTTGTTGGTTGTGGCATTATGTGGCCTGCAGGAGTCGTGATATTCACACTTGATGGGGTTGGAACAGGCCAATATTATCCCTTCCCTTCAGACACACTTTTAGAGGTCCACAGTTTATTGCCTTATATATCGTGCTCGAGAATACGCTGTAATTATGGGCAAAGTCCTTTTCTTTTTGAAGGAGCCAACTTCAAAGAGGTTTGCTATGCAGGCGCTAATTTATTGCATGCTCATGGCCTCAGTGACCAAATCAAGACTAGGAATACACAGAAAATCTAATACTATAGTACCCTTACATTCAACCATTCTTAGGCTAAAGTCAGACGTCGGAATTTCAGTACATGAGCCAAACGCATTGAAAACAATGGATATTAAAGCGGTCTTATTTAATGCCATTAGGTTTGGCTCGTGTGAAGTTCGAAGTTTGACTTTAGTCTAACAAGCAGAGAATCAGAACAAAAAAAAATTCGCAGGTTTTAGATTCACTTACTCAACACGCAACAAGACACTGGTGATTTCAAGTTTCTCAAATTGGCTTTTAGGTTTCACCTATCGTCCTTTCCACGTTTCTGGAACTCAAAAGGTCTCGATTGGTTGTGATGGTATTGAATCTTCTTGAATAATGACTTTAATTTATTAAAATAAGTTTGCGAAGGCATACCAAAAGTGTACCATGTTCTATCAGAGGCTCAAGATGCCATAAAACAATACGAGCTCAATGCCACAGGTTTCATGCATTTATCATTATATTTCTGCTCTCGTTTTTATGTTATATTGAGGTGTGAAATGCAGACAAAGTCTTGTGTGTGTGCAATTAATATATTACTAATTTATTCCTTGTATTCATCTGATTTATATTTCAACTTGTTTATAAAGATTAATAAAAAAAGGTTATGAGAGTTTTACGTTGGGAAATGGGATCTGACTGCAAATTACCCACTTTCGATATTTTGGTTGAGTGACCACGCATAAAAGATAAAAGAATATTAATTAGTTGTTAGGATTACTCCATTGTCCCCCCTCCCCCCCCCCCCCCCCCCCCCCCCAGCCTTGAATATTAGGGACCTTAAGCACCAGGACGGGAGGACGAGGACGGCGACGTAAAGTCTGAGAAAGGATTAGGTCGAGAACGCCGTCGGTCCTTTCGTGACGTAACATTAGAGACCTTAAGATCCACGACGGAAGCGGACGGCGACGGCGGACGATGATGCCAGCACGTTTTCAAAACGGTTTTTCGTGTGCACGCCGTCGTCCTTGCCGTTGCCGTTCCCTCCAGAACGTCACTTGGTGCTTTTTCACGTTCTAGCGAGGACTGCAGCAGCAAGGACGACGGCGCGCGCACGAAAAACCGTCTTGAAAACGTGCTGGCGTCAAGTTAGTATTTTGATTTGTGAACTTTTGCTTGTTTTCCTGGTGCTTAAGTGTTACGTTGTGTGAAAACCGACGGCGATCTCGACCTAGTTCTTTCTCGGACTTTACGTCTTCGTCTTCCCGTCCGTGCTTAAGGTCCCTATTGTATTGTGCGTGACCACTCAACCATGCAGAATATCGAAAGTGGGCTATTCTGGTTACAGCTGTATACAGTAGTTAATCATGTCCATTTTGAAATCATTAGCAAATCCTGCAATCTGATTGGCTACAAAGTGTGCGATTTAAGCATTAATTGCACTATTTTGAATCATTAATTGCATCATTTTGTCAAACAATCCCTTTTGAAGCTACATATGACTGTTGAGTATTTTAATATATTTAGTTTCAAAATGGAAATGATTAATAGGTAATAGAACTGAGTGTCAAAAATCACACTCGTGATTAACAAATTGCACTCCCGCTGCGCGGTCGTGCAATTTTGTAATCACTCTTGCGATTTCAGCCCAAATTGCACTCAACTCAGTTCTATTACCATTATAAATTATAGTTGACCACTGACCAAAGTATTGCATATTTCTACAGATAAATATCCGATAATACTGATGTATTCCATGTATTTTTAGACAATAGGGCATTTTGCATTACAGTAGCATGTTTCTTCTATTCACTACCAAAATCCCTCGCATATAATAGAATGTCTTACTGGCTAAAAAATCGTAAAATCATAACATGCAGAAGGCCACTAGTTACACTTGAAGGTAACTTTTACACAAGGATTTCGAGTCTAACTGCAAATGACAAATGTTACCCGTATATCTCAGTAAAGTCACAAATAAGTATTATCGCCTACGGCTCGTGATCGTATGGCCGATACAACACGGCGGCTCATGTTGTAAACATTACTTATAAAACTCGTGAATAATTAAAGAGGAAAACACAATAGAAATCATTGTCCGTGGAGGAGGTTGTATATCTGATACAAAATCGTCCTGATTTGCATAAAATTTAACTTCAATTTTTCAGCCATATTCAATTTTATTTTTAAAATTTTAGTAGAACATGAATGTATACACCTAGACGTTTCATAAGTAATATACAATATTCGCGTCCGTGTTGTATCAGATATACAATCACTCACCCCCGGGGGGGGGGGGGGGGTACTCCCCTATATTTGCTACACGGGTATGTGCCGCCCGATAGGGTATGGTTTTTTGGCTTTTAGGTCTGGGGTAGGGTATCATTTTTTTACAATTTGTCTGGGGAAGGGGAAGGTTTTTGTCTGGGATAGGGTATCTTTTTGACATTTTTTCCGGGATAGGGTTATGTTTTAGTTGTTTTAGCCTTTAGGCTAGGTTTTCTGCCGGCACAAAAAATAACGGTTTAAATTCAATTAAACAATTGCCAAATAGTTATTGAAATCTATTGAATAACCGTTTTTTGCATGTCAAAAAAATGTAGGTTTAGTCTGGGGTAGGGTATATGAAATCAAAATTCTAGGTCTGGGATAGGGTCAGGATTTTGAGGACCTGGCGGTACACCCCCACCCAAGTTGGGGTGGTAGTACCCCCCCCCCCCCCCCCCCCCCGGGCACTCACCTTCGGCTCGTGGTTGTATATCTGATACAACACGGCCATTCATATTGTATGTATTACTTAGAGATATACTATTGAAATAACTGAAATTGACAGAAACAAAACTATTTTAATGTGCCTGTGTTCTGCGAGCAAAGGATAGGTTTGAGCAATTTTGGTTCGAGAAACATCCTTTGTTCTTTTTGATAAGCCGACGACGGCAGCAGGCCAAATCAGGTAATTATGATGTGCTACTATTTACATTTTCATCCAATTCAAATCTTCAGGGAATAATGTTCTTTGTCCTTTGTATTTCGATATCAAGTTGAAATCAAAACAAGTGTTTTTGGTTCAAAAGTTTATATTCCCAGAGGTTGGGTGGAACCTGAAACGTACACTTGATGGCAACATGTTAGCCGATTCGGTTTGTTGGGCGCTAATGAGCTAATTCTATGAGCTAATTCATATGTTATTTATATGAATACCAGAAAATTCATGTGGAACCAGTTCATTGCCGCCAAACAATAAAATGCTGACCCAGTCTAATAACTGACATTGGGTGGTCCTGGACACAAGAGCAGTATATTTCCGTGTGCTCTCCTAAACAACTTGAAGCTGCACTTCAAAAATTCCATACGCTGTCTTTGGCCGATCGTGCATCTCAGGTAAGAGTGAAAAATGCAATTGAATGTATCGTGTCCGTGTTGTATCAGATATACAATCACTCACCTTCGGCTCGTGGTTGTATATCTGATACAACACGGCCACTCATATTGTATATATTACTTAGAGATATACTATTGAAATAACTGAAATTGACAGAAACAAAACTATTTTAATGTGCCTGTGTTCTGCGAGCAAAGGATAGGTTTGAGCAATTTTGGTTCGAGAAACATCCTTTGTTCTTTTTGATAAGCCGACGACGGCAGCAGACCAAATCAGGTAATTATGATGTGCTACTATTTACATTTTCATCCAATTCAAATCTTCAGGGAATAATGTTCTTTGTCCTTTGTATTTCGATATCAAGTTGAAATCAAAACAAGTGTTTTTGGTTCAAAAGTTTATATTCCCAGAGGTTGGGTGGAACCTGAAACGTACACTTGATGGCAACGTGTTAGCCGATTCGGTTTGTTGGGCGCTAATGAGCTAATTCTATGAGCTAATTCATATGTTATTTATATGAATACCAGAAAATTCATGTGGAACCAGTTCATTGCCGCCAAACAATAAAATGCTGACCCAGTCTAATAACTGACATTGGGTGGTCCTGGACACAAGAGCAGTATATTTCCGTGTGCTCTCCTAAACAACTTGAAGCTGCACTTCAAAAATTCCATACGCTGTCTTTGGCCGATCGTGCATCTCAGGTAAGAGTGAAAAATGCAATTGAATGTATCCTTCGTAGAAAGTATGGCGCGCGGAATGGTTCAAAATTATTATTTCGATTGTAATTCAATTCTTGTTTGTCAATTGCGTTACTTCTCTTGAAAGTGTGACTTATGTATCGATTGCATTAGATAACCATTCCATATGTCTTTGTCAATCATCACGCATACAAAACATTGGTCAATCCGGCACCAAAACTCTGTCGATCTCCAAAACTAAGTCTGTCGATTCAAAAATCTATGCGATCCAAAAAAACTCTGTCGATTCAAAAAACTCTGTCGATTCAAAAGCCTAGCTCTGTCGATTAAAAAAACTCGGTCAATCGCCAAAATTCTGTCGATTAAAAAAACTCTGTTGATTCAAAAAACTCTGTCGATTCAAAAAACTCTGTCGATTAAAAAAAAAAAAAAAACTCTGTCGATTCAAAAAAAAAACTCTGTCGATTCAAAAAAACTCGGTCAATCACCAAAACTCTGTCCATTCAGCAAAAAAACTCGGTCAATCGCCAAAACTCTGTCGATTCAGCAAAAAAACTCTGTCGATTCAGCAAAAAAACTCTGTCGATTCAGCAAAATAAAAAACTCGGTCAATCGCCAAAACTCTGTCGATTCAGCAAAAAAACTCTATCGATTCAGCAAAAAAACTCTGTCGATTCAGCAAAAAACTCGGTCAATCGCCAAAACTCTGTCGATTCAGCAAAAAAACTCGGTCAATCGCCAAAACTCTGTCGATTCAGCAAAAAAACTCGGTCAATCGCCAAAACTCTGTCGATTCAGCAAAAAAACTCTTCTTATTAATTCACTATCCTTAGGGTATTCTCGCAGACAATTCCATTTTAGGAGGTCTTCTGAGTGATGAGATTTGGTCGACACATCCTGGAATGTGAGCGACTGCAAGACTCACAATTCGTTTTGTCCAGCTTTTATCTTAGTTTTGCTGACTCATGCAGGATTTCCTTATTGATCAGCCTTCTTTTAACTTCAAAACTACTGTTCATCGAAGCGACTCCTTGGAATATTCTTGAACTGTATTTTCGAAAAAATGTGTTACTTTTATGGGGAATTCGAAGCTGAGAGGAGCGAGTTCAAAGGCTTGTTTGAGCCGAAGATGATTGACGGCTCGCAAAAGACCAAAATTTAAACGAGGTTTTGAAACGGCGGATCGCGATACAACGGTTATCGTTGTAAAAACTGGTCGAATCAAAAATCTGGTCGAATCAAAATCACGTGCGGCAAAACACAGACTAAATTCTCCTCTTGCAACTTGCGATTTTTGCTTTAGATTTGACTTTAATCACTATACCTTTAGATACTTAATTAATTCGCTTTTGCCAATTTTGTTTAACTTGCTTTCGCTCAGTAGTTGTGCTTGCTTCGGTGATTTTGATCACTTCCGCTTTATCGACTAAACCGATCAAATCCACAGAAGGTTTTTTTAACATTTGATAATTATTATTATTCTTATAACAGACGCTGGGATATGTTAGAGTAAGATCCGAAGAACTGTAGGCCCTTACTTAAAATAAAAGTATTTCAGAAGGTTTTTAAAAAAATATGATTCAAAGGTTGCAAAATCACTATCTTCAAGTCAAATCAACTTGACAAATTTTGTCTGGTAATTTTGAAACATTTTCACTTGCAGAGCTACAAATCCTGCATGTTACTGATTAAACATATTGGCTGTGAACTGATCAATAAACATTCCTGAAATGTGTAAAAATAGACCCCTTGCAGCACGTCGGAATGCAGCTGAATTTGCAGGACAAAACAATAGGTTTCCAATTCTCAGGAGATTGAAATTATTTTGCTTTGTCCTCCAAATTGAGCTGATTTGACGTCACGTGAAAGGGGTCTGCTGAAGGCACAAATAGCGACCTTAAGATTTGCAAAATCTACGACGGCGACGTCAACCGGAAGTGTAAATAACTTCACTTTGGGTTTCTGTTTAATTGGGGATTTCATTCAAAACATTGTCAGTAAAGTCAACTTATCCACAGGGAAGACAGACTTTGAAGGCGCGAAACCCAAAAGTGAAGTTATTACCACTTCCGGTTGACGTCGCCGTCTCAGATTTTGCAAATCTTAAGGTCGCTAATGTAATAACTGGACCCAAACGTAAAACGTTTTGGACGCAAATCTTAATCTCAATATCAGTAAGTGTCTTGCGAATTTGAAATTTCAATGGATAGTTAAATGCATGGTGCATGAAATTTATCTTCATTTCTGTACTGCGCCTAAGTTGTAATATATAGCTGTGGCGTAAATTATACTGCATGCGTCGCATTTCAACTTGATCGTACGATTACAATTCATGATAGTTTTGTTTAGGTTTCCAAATGTGCTTGTAGTAGAGCTAGTTGCGGCTGAGTGTCTTACCTTGACCTCGGCTTTTCTGATTAGCTTGGTAAAGGTGGACAACCTAGAATGTTGATCGTATTCCCGTCACTTTCCTAGGTACTGTTCAAGAGAAACTACTGGCTTGAATTAACATGTCCGCTGAAGAAATTAGAGTCGGCCAGGTTGAGAGCACACGCGTACAAGTAAAAGAAATTAGTGTACCAAAAGGAACATTGGGAGATGAAGTCTATGCAATAACAAATTTTTACATCAAGCAGAGCCGGCAATACTTCCCAAACAAAAAGTTACGCACCTACATCGTCTGCCCTTGCTTCTCATTACTTGCATGTTTGATATGCTTTGGAAGTGTGTTCGGATTTATAGCTATCGTTGGTGTGGCTCCAAAGGAGCTCCCGTTGGGTTTTTTGATTGCTTGTGCAGTTTTTCTCTTAATTTACTGCCAGCACGAGTGGGTGAATCAAAATACTCTACCAGTTGTTTGGAAACAGCCCGTGTTGGACCATCTGCGACATGCTACGCGCTACGAAGTATATGTTACAGAACTCAAGGGCGTGGCTCTAAAAAATTATCAAGCTGGTATTGGCTTTGTCAAGCTGACACAGGGAAAGATCATGTTCCAGGCATTCAGCAAGGCCGTAGCAAAAAAAATGTCACAAGCTAAATGTCAATCACGGATGATGCTCTGTTTTTTCCTCTTGATGTCTGCTCTCAACATCTTTTTTGTGGTCAAAGCTTATTCAAAATACTGACTTTACTTTGGTATTACCTGACTTATAACTCTGCACTTGTAGTGTCACACTTTCACGAACTCAAGAGGAATGTTAATTAAACTACGCGCTATATAGTGTAGTTTAACATATATTTCTATAATCTTGTTTACACTTTTTTCAATAAGGTTGGTCACCTGACAAGCTACAAAGCTGAGACCGCCAAGTATTATGGGTAGATTTATAGATTTTCCATGTTTCGACTGCTTGAAATAAGAACTGTTTATGAATTTGAGATATTTTACCAGTTACATTTGAACTTTACTTTGATATTACGTGACTTATAACCAAAAATTGTAGTAATGTATCTTTTTACATTTTATCATTTATCTCTGCACTTTTACGAAGAGGAATGTAAGCCCTTCAAGATGCCTTCGTCATTTGAAAGCCATTATAAAATCAATATTATAAAATAACTGTTATAGATCTCGCGTTCTGATTGGTTTGGGGCGCGTGCATTATGAGAGCACACAGCACACGCGCGCACTTTGTATTGCGCCGCGTAGTGATTAATCGTATTTTACAGAAAAAATAAAAATGTTGCTTCCTGAGCTTTGTGCAGTTCTACAGCACTTGCGGATTGTCAGAACACTCGAGAAATGATAAGAAGCAATCCACAGCAAAACACGTCGTGCTTCTCCTAACACTTTTACACTATTACAGTAGCACGCGCGCGCGTTTTCTATTTCTTCAATAATGGCATTACCCTGCTTGGCAGAGCTTTCCTTATTACTCTCCTCTAACGAGAAGGAAAGGAAACTTCTGCACGGATGTACTCGAAATTCTGACGGGCATGCGCAGAAATGCAACGTCATCAGGACGTCACTTCCGGTGAAATGGCAACGCAGATTCAGACCATGTCAGCAGATAAAATCATCGCCGGCTCGCAAATAGTCAACGGCTATTTCATATCGTGACATGCGTGAAAATTCATCCTGGTTTTAACGATTTTTAAAAAACCGGCCGAGAGTTAATTTATTCATCCAGAGCTTTGGACGGCTTCGAACAGATCTGTGCAGAGGTTTTCTTTCCCTCTCGTTAGAGGCGGGAATTAAGGAAACCTCTGCCAATCAGGGTATAATAGCATGAATCTGATTGGCAATGGCTGTAATCCAGAACAAGATAAAATGTTGGAGCCTTGCAAGAGAGAGCAGAACAGTAGTGCATAAGGCACTAAATGACTTGGATTTTTCCCCTACATGATTCCTTCAACAAGTTGTCTGACCATTGTATGCATCTGCTTGTCTGTCATATACTCAGCATTAATGATGGCATTGGATATTGCAATTACATGGGCTGATGTTTTTGCGTTTATCCAGACCCTTCCATTAGAACCCACAGTACATTCAAATGGGAAATATTTGCCAAGGAGTGGAAGTAGAGTGAACTCCTTGTTTAACAACCTGAAAAAAAAAAAAAAAAAAAAAAAAAATCAAAAAAGGTTTGAATAGAACGCTTTTCACTAATTCACTTGAGTGACGATGATACCATGGTTCCAAGTTGAAGTTGGCCTTGATGTGTTCATACAACAACAACAATGAACATCAGCTTTATTACCATTATTTTCAAATATGAATTTACAAGTTATAAGAAAATAGTGAAACAGTATAAGGTAAAAGTGACTCAGAAAATAACTAAGAAGCAAATAATAATCATGTTTTTAAATGCTTGGCAATAAAGACCAGAGAAAAAAAAGAATATATTAATAGCAAAAATATAAATGTATTCAAAAGAACACAGAGATGTACATTTATTCATACATTTACTATATAATAATAATAATAAGTTAAAAACAAACAAACAAACAATCAAACAAATAATAAATAAAATTTCCTGTACAGTCAGTGTCCACAATGCTAAAATGAATAAAAATAATTGAGTCGCAGTTGGCATCCAAAAATTTAGACATTTTATCATTTTTTAAGTCAGTTTCCAATCCTTTTTATCCATTTTAGCAAATAATAAATAATGAAAAAATAAATAGGATTTTACAGTGGCCTTACTACAGAGTAGCTTTTCATCCACTAGTTGGACTTGATGAGCCATGGCTCCCCTCCCGTCCCCTCATGCAAAACTAGCCAGTCATACTTATATTTTGGGAATATTATCTCAGAGTATTTGAGAATATTATCTCTCCTCTGAGGTCTCGGGTTTGATTTCCAGACTCGGCATCACACGTGAGTAGACTTTGTTAGGAGTCTGACTTGATTTGAGGGTTTTTCACCAGATTTTCAAAATGTTCCTGCCCACCCCCCTCCCCGCCTCCCTAAAAAACCTAACCAGTTTCATTTTCCAAATTGCTCTATGAGTTAGTCACACCCTGACTTTATTCAGCCCAGAGGCTGTTTTTAGGGTATAAAATTTGAAGTTACAAATAGAACAGGGATGCCTTTCACAGTTATAATGCCTTGTGAGGCACAGTAATACAAAACAGGCATGCCTTTTACAGTAATGCCTTATACTGTAAGGCACAGTAATACAAAACAGGCATGCTTTTCACAGTAATGCCTTATACTGTAGGCACAGTAATACAAAACAGACATGCCTTTCACAGTAATGCCTTATACTGTAAGGCATAGTAATACACAACAGGCATGCCTTTCACAGTAATGCCTTATACTGTAAGGCACAGTAATACAAAGCAGGCTTGTCTTTCACAGTAATGCCTTATACTCTAAGGCACAGTAATACAAAACAGGCATGCCTTTCACAGTAATGCCTTATACTGTAAGGCACAGTAATACAAAACAGGCATGCCTTTCACAGTAATGCCTTATACTGTAAGGCACAGTAATACAAAACAGGCATGCCTTTCACAGTAATGCCTTATACTGTAAGGCACAGTAATACAAAACAGGCATGCCTTTCACAGTAATGCCTTATACTGTAAGGCACAGTAATACAAAACAGGCATGCCTTTCACAGTAATAACAACACACAGAAGAAATTGCAAGAAAAAACTGAAATTAAACAAGTGTAAAGAAAAGCATGATCTGTAGGCAAACAGCTAAAACAGTCAATTCAAAAACATTGTCACCAACTGGCTCGTTTTTGACTGAACATTAGTCATAAAGACTTTTGTTTTCCTTTTGCAGAACTGGAAGAATAAATTTAAAGGGCTGCTGCTTATATTATTTTATTATAAGTAAGCAAAAATAACTACTTTAGAGCAAATAATTAAATGCTTCAGTGATTTCTATCCATACTCTAATTTGCTCTGGTTGTGAAAGCGTGATTGTGTTGATGACAACCTTTTTTGAATTGACTGTACATTATAATTATCCTAAACATTGCATGAGATTATATTTTGTCTGAAAACATTAGAGAACATTTATTATTCATAATGGAAAGATGGTTGGTTAAAAAATTAGTTTTATTCAACTCATTCCCCCCTTTTGAAACAAAAAATTACAATTTGGATCCCCTGCTCTCTCCCCTAACAAATTATGAAAAAAATGCAGTGTAAAATCTCACAAATCCATACTTCTCTTACAGTGTAATCAGGGCCCTTCTATAGGAAATGGCAAAACAATTTAAGGTCAACCATTAACCCCCCCAGAAAATAATGAGTGGTTCATTAAACACTTACTTTCTGGAGAGTCCAAGAGAACATGAAATCATAAATCCCCCATTTAATGGTCCAAGAACTGTGCTGTGTCCACTGCTATCTGTGCAGTCTAACTCTGGTTCCATGTCTTTATTAGCCACTGCAAGTCTGGCATACACTATGTCTCCAATCTATAAAGAAAGAAGATATAGCAGGTTTATTAGTAAAAGATTTACAAGTAATCTATTTATTTATTTTAGTATATTATAAGCATTTATGAACTGATATATCAAATCCAAGGAGATCCAACAATAGGACAAAAAATCCCTTACAAAATCTTATATATTATATTTCCTGGTGTTGACTATAGTGAGGCCTTAGTCAAAGCTAAACTAGAATCACTATATGTAGGCATTTCATTAGAAGCCGGCAACCGGCGAAATCCGGCATCTACTTTCCATATCTGAGCCGCCTACTTTTGCCATTCCAAATCCCAATTGTTTGGCCCCTTCATTGATACAGCTGTCTATATTAAGTAATCCATCTGCTTACTTGAAATTTTAATGAAATCCCTGTATATGACCACAGAGCTCCCCCCTGCCATAAGTTTGTGTCCAAACTGACACCAGAGAATCTAGTTTACCATCTTGTAGTAAGCTGCCTCCAAGAGGCAAGCTCAAATTATAATTTAAGATCAAATAACAAATTTATTGTTAGAGCTATAGCAACCCATAGATTTGGTGAATTTATTACTAATAAGTATGCATGAGATACTCCTATATATAGCTAGTTTATATTGATGTTTAGAATAGTGATATATTGCTATTTATCCCACACCATAGAAAATGCAGCCAATCAGAAAGCAGGAAAGCCATTGTATATTTGTTGGTATTCCACTATTCCTTCCCATCATGCACTGCACGTTGAATAGGTGTGGGATAAAATGGTTATACAATGGTTTCTTGTGGCATACAGTGGGTATCCCACTCGTCACTTGTATTTTCTTTGCATACACACTCACCTAAAGGCTTGTGCGTATACTAGAAACTACAAGTGACTTATGGGGTATTCCAGGGTATGCCACTCAAAACCATTGTATAACTAGTATATATTCTCTATTTATTATTTATTTATTATTTATATTACGTGCTGACCTAACCTGTAATTCAGTTAATTTGTAACTGCTAGAGGTTTGAATAAACACACAATTCAATTCAGTTCAACTCCAATGGACAAAGCAATAAAACAGTGTGAAATACATGTTCTTGACAAAAAGCAATGAATATATCAAATGATATATAATGGTAGCGGGAGTGCAATTTGTCAATCACGAGTTTGATTTCAGACCAAAATTGCACGACACGAAGTTCAATTACCACTTAATTATATCCATTTTGAAATCACTACTGGAGAAATTTCAAATTTTAATCAATCCATTTTTTTTTAATTTCATCCATTTTCACCTAGAAAACCTTCAAAAAAAAATTCTCATGCTTTGAATTTGATTTTTTTCTCTGTGATCTGATTGGTCAAATTTATGGTTTTCTGCAATTTCATTGGCTCTTCAAAAACAGTGCTATTTAAAACTCAAAATGGTGCGATTTGTGAATAAATCGCACTGCTGAGAGCCAATCAGATTGCAGGATTTGCTAGTGATTTCAAAATGGATATAATTAAGACTTTAACAAGAAAATAAATATCTTTATGTATCAAGTATCTTTATGAAACAAACTGGATAAATGGAAAATTAACTACCAGTAAGTGAAATGAGTAACAGAGGCAGATCTAGGATATTAGAAAGGGGGAGGGGGGGGGGGGGGGGGTGGATAATGTTATTCAAAGCTCATTCAAGATATCTGTTCTTTAAAATATTCAGATTTTGATAAAATTCTCTGCAATGTGGACCAATCAAATGATCAAATGCCCCACCATCTGACTCTCCTGAGTGCATATTCGTACCCAGAGCCTTCTCAGCTTTCTAACGAAATTTCATTGGTTGTTGAAAATAACATAGCAATGAACTCTGATTGGTTAATAGCATAAACAAATATACCAAAGGAAACCAAGCAAGCCATATCAACTAGAACGGTTATTTCCATTTGTTGAACATGATTTCATAAACATTTGAAAATAGAAGTTGTAAACAAGACATTAGAAAGGTTTAGGCGGCATTTCATAGTCAGCGATCCTGAAATAGAGCATGGGCTCTGACGACCTGGTCACACGATTCTGGCTTCCAGTCAGTAGGGTTTCCCAGAGCCTACGATTTGGCTAATGATTAGGGTCTGGGAACACAAATCCTCCTGAGTGGTCAAATGCCTGCCCCTCCAGTCTGATAAATCCCTAATTCTACCTAAAAAGTACCAAACTGATCCCCCACTTGACCCATTCTTCGAGGGATTCTGCTATACAACAGCTATCCTAACTTGTCTTGTGGCATCCCAGATTTTAATCAAAAACATATTAAGTTATAAAAAGGTCACAGCATGAAAGAAGGGCACAATTTATTATGCATTCAGCTGTCCATGAGGAAAAGTCTGAGAAGAATTATGAAGAATTGTGTAGTATACCAATTAAATAAGGACCACTGATTAAATTCTTTTTGTCAGTAGTGAAATGCCCCACTCTGCAGAACTTAACTTAAGTCAAATTGCCCAGGGTATGCCTTCAACTCATGTTCTAAATCTGACACAACCAGACTGCTCATATAATTTGAAAATACTACCTCGGGGGCTGCTAGCCACCCAATCCACTTCATCCCCCCTTTCTTTACGAAATTCTAATTGAAATGTAAAGGAAAGCCAAAGGTAAGACAGATAATATATTAAACTCTTTAAAATAAGAAATCAAGCAAACCTGTAGATTTGGTCGATTTTTCTTAGTTGCTCCTTCAAACGCCAGAGACGACAGTGACGCTGAAATACTCGTACCAATGTCAACTTTAAAATTATCTCCCGCTTTGTTTAAGACAATACCAATGACCCTTTCTTCCTTCACTGGAACGTACTACCAAATAAAAAAAAAGTGATTATTACTAGGAAATTAAGCTTAAACATAAGCATATATTAAAATTGTGCATACTCGTTTTTGATTTGTGTCGATCCAGTAAGTTGCAGGGCTGCGATGCCTGAGTACGCCTGATTTAAAAGCAATCACCGTATCTTTTTCTTGTCTCAGGCCGGGTCCTAGTCTTAGCTTGGTATTTTTAGTATCAGATTGTTGTTGGATGTCTTTAATGCTACCTAATACATCACCCGGCATTACAACTCTGTTGACCATGTTGGCCGCCATTTTGTTTTCAAGCGAAAATCCGCTGGCATGGTATACCGTTTGTACATTGTACAATGCTGAGAAACACAGGAAGCCCGCCTATTCCTGCTTCGCCACTTCTGGTCTGACTACCACAAGCGTCCCTTGACAAACTCATTAAATTGTTAATAATTAATCTCTAATGTATTTGATAATTTAAGTTAAAAGTCTGAAGAGAGTTAGCTTCGACAATATCAGAGGGTAAACTGTTCCATTCAAGAGATGATAACTAGCGGTAAGCTAGTGTGGGCTGCGTCGGTGTTTCTAATGAAACAGTATGGATAAAAAGTTAAATTTTACACCGTAAAAAATAAGAGAGATCACTTACTGACGTTTCGGACGCTAGTCCTTCGTCGGAGTGAAAAAAAAAAGGCAAAACAAACAAACCTTGTTCCATTCAAGAATGGTTGTTGGAAAAAAAAAATAATTATATAATTATTATGTAAATAATAATTTATGTACATCCTTGTTTTTCTTAATACGTACTTTGATATTTAAATGTATGCAAACCTCGCATTCTAGTTTCTTTTGCAAGGGTTAATCTAGATTTCTCTGTTTCAATAATGTCATGTGTTATCTTGGACATGGTTGTTAAGCTTGCCTCCTTTCTTCGATCACACAAAGGTTCCCAGTACTGCAGATGATCCATCATTGAGGTTATGAGGTGACGCTTGAAGTATATCTGTAGTCTCCCATACAGAATCTTGCTGCGCGTTTTTGTACACGCTCCAACTTATCAATATCAAAATGATAATGAGGATCCCATATGGTACATATCATCCATACTCCAACTTTCGGTCTAACCAGAGACTTGTACTGAAATTAAGTACACTTGACATCTTGATTGCAGAACCAAAAAATCCTCTCCAGTGTAGCTTCTCAGTGAATGCCGATAATAGTTCCATCGTAGTTTGTTATCCAATGTGACACCCAAATAAGGATGCCCATCAACATTCTTTAAGATTGATCCACAGAAGATATATTCTTTATAAGGTGGAGATTCGTGTAAGGATACGCTCATGATGAAGCATTTTTCTGAGTTAAACTCCGCATCTGCCACATTTAAAAAAAGATCAGACTGTAAGTTATGTAAGTTATGTCGCCATTACTTGATAAGAGAATGTAAATAAGACAATGTCTGCATAGAATCTGTTAACTAGCCTCTTCTACAGCCATCTCCTTTGGGATCTTCGGGCTTCCTGTGGAAAGAAAGAAGGCACAGGAAGCCCACTATAGAGTTAAACCGCGCTTGCTTGAGTCTGCGGAGGAGGCTACGCCGTAACAAACCTTGAAAAACTTTTCCCTCCCCTTACTACGGCCCTGCTTTGGTAGGTGGGTATACTATCTGCTGATTGACATTTTGCAGAAATGTTGACAATACGTTGAAACGTGCTGCTCCATCGATCCTTAAAGATGGATACCCTCTTTCGGGTTTAGAGCTATCGCAGTCATTGTATTTAATCGAGAGTTTGATTTAAAAAACACAAGCATATTCTCTGGTTATTAAGCTTTTAAAAAATGACCATATATAGGTAAACATATTAGAATAATATTCACCCCGACTTGCGATTAATTTTTTACCCAAACAATCCGCACGGAACCTAGAAGACTTAACTTTAAACTCACCTTGAGCTACTCGATTCCTTTGTCATTCGTTATCGGGGTGGGGGGGGGGGGGGGGTGGGGGTAAATAGAGGTAGGTAAAAAATTTATAAACACATTTTCTAAATTCCGAAACCGCAAATAATGTGAAAGTTGCCTTGTATGGGATTATTTTTTATTAATTTTGTAGTCAGACCCCACGCGATTCGAACTCACGCTGGCTGTAACAAACAAAAACCGAAATCCGGACCACAAAAAAAAAAAAAAAATCTGCAATCCACTGCATGCGCAGGATTCGTCAATTTCTTTACATTTTAATATGAATCCTTAACGGGGACTAATTTAATTACAAAAACCGTCGATCCGTGGACCTATACTAACCCCCCCCCCCCCCCCCCCTCCCCACCATTAACATTCTGCCAATAATATGTACTTAAATCCTAAAAAGGGAGCATATTAGGGATTTTGAAATTTTAAAACTTAAGACTCCATCAGTCTATATGCACATTTTTTACAGATATTTGTCGTGGAGGGATGACTAGATTAGCCGCATGCATTTGGACATGCTGATCGGTTTCCACTGACGTCATTTCCTTCTCCAGCAGTTTTCAATAGAATTCTTTCTGCATGCCTGCCAGCCCATTATTGTCAGTGTTTGACCATCATTTGGTGAAGATTCAAAGACTTTTATCAGCAGAACAACACAGCATTTTCTTTAATTTCGCACGACTTCATAGGTATCAGTCTTCATGGGCACGTATGGAGGTCACTGTGCTAAGATGACATTGTCTGCCAGTGTGTAAATCTTTTCCGTCAGACTTGGTGGATGGTAATTCAATCGACACTTAAACAGTTCAGGTATGCATTGGATAATGAATAGTTCAAGTACGAGGGAAAAAACTGATGACAAAATTAAACAGTATTACTCGCAATGAGAGGCTATCCTAGGAAGTTTTAGAGCAAAGATTGATCAAATTTCATATCGAAGTCACCGTCACGGCAATGATTTAATTTGCATGTTATTGATTGTTGACTTACTTTCTCGCCGTGCATATTAATGAGTTTGACAAGTTCTGTTTTGGCTGTTATCTATGTGTACTGACAAGTGCAGAAATTGATAGCATCCGACACAACCCTTTAAGTACCCACAATAATTACCTTGAAAATACGTAAGCCTCGAGAAAGGAAATACGACTTAATCTAGGGTGCTCGCTTATGAAAACAATGCCGTGAACAAAATCACAAAGCCTTGATAAACATTTAAATTACGCTCCCGACGAACTGCAGAGGCATTTATTGCTGTTAGCTCTCTCTAAAACCAGTTGTTTTTATCACTACAGGCAGCTTCAAGATTCACAAAAATGATAGTACTTGTAGCTGGCGTGATTCTTTTGGCATTCTATTTGATGTACTTTCTGGTTTCTGAGTATTTGGCGTCCAAATGTCTTCCACCCGGACCGTTTCCTTTGCCAATAATTGGGAACCTACATTTACTCTCTAGCAAGCCATACTTGGATTTCTATCGAATTTCCAAGACCTATGGTCCTGTTTGTCGACTACAGATGGGATGCAATCGCGTGATTGTTATAAACAACTACAAATACGCCAAAGAAGCCATGTTGAAAAAGGGTACGGACTTCGCTGGTCGACCACCACATCATGTTGGCTATTTATTTTCAAGAAACGGGAAAGGAGTTGGTTTTCAAACTTTCAACGATATGCAGAAACGACAACGAAAGATTGTTGTAAAAACTTTGAAAGAACTTGAAAGAAAGTCTGAGCTAGAAGACATAGTTAGTACAGAAATACGGGGACTTATTGGCCGCATCGGGAGCATTGGGAAATTTTCAGATACCAATGCCATCCATGTTGATTCATTTTTTGCGATGAGTAACATTGTAGTTTCTATACTTTTTGGAGAGCGCTTCAATGAAGGAGACTCGGAATTCTTGAAATTAATGGATGTAACCACTGTTTTTCAAGAGAGTCTCGCAGCAACAAGTTTTCTTGACACCTTTCCGTTTTTGAAGTATTTTCCGTTTGATATCATCGATAGGGTTAAAAAGGCTTGTACAGTAAGAGACAAAATACTTGACAAAAAGTTTGAGGAACAAAAGAAGGCATACCAAAAAGAAGGAAAGATGTATTCAACCAGAAACCTCACAAACGCACTTCTTGAAGAAGCTGATTCTGAAACTTCGCAAGGTAAAGAGGAAATGAGCGACGACCATATCATGATGACCTTGAATGACGCACTTATAGCTGGGAGTGAGACTCCGGTATCCAGCCTAACGTGGGTATTGTATTACCTCATTAAGTACCCAGATGTGCAGAAAAGAATCCAACGTGAACTGGATGAAGTGATTGGAAGAAACCGCGCACCCAAATGGAGTGAACGTCAAGATTTGCCTTACCTACAGGGGTTCCTTACCGAAGCTCATCGTTGCAGCAGTGCCATGCCATTTGCAATACCCCACCAGACTATCAGAAATACATGTCTTGGTCCATATCAAATCCCCGAAGGGACAGCAGTCATATTGAATGTATGGGCCATACACCGTGATCCTGAGGTGTGGGAAAGTCCCATGGAATTCAAGCCAGAAAGATTCCTTGATGAAAATGGCCATTTTATTACGGACCGTGGAGCAGGGATTCTAGCATTTGGTCTCGGGCATCGTTCTTGCCCAGGAGAAACATTGGCCAAAATGGAAGTTTATTTCTCTACTTCGCAAATGCTACAGAAATTCGATCTTAGACAAGTTGAAGGAGATGTTCTGCCAGAGCCTAATGAATGCAGCTTTGGTATTGTCATGAGACCAGCAGATTTCAATATCTGCATTACTCCCAGAAACTGACTGGCTGCAGGATCATCTGGGGTCATATACACATACTTGATAAAAAGTCATTCAACATGAACTGTGATATTTTAGGATATCAGCTAACACAAATTATCGGTTTGGGAGCAACTTAAGACTGAATTCTCGGTTTTCACTCACGTATTCAGTAGTTGGAACTCTTTTAAGAACGAGGAATACAACAATAGAAATCGTAGTTATTAATATGTGCATATGATTTGCGGGGTATTCTGTAGGTATACGTGTGTTTGTTTTTAGTTCGCTTAATATTCAATGAAATTCCAACAAAGTATACATTTGCTGAAAGTTTTTTTTAACAATTATTGCATTTCACGGGTTTTAAAGTGAATTCAATCCAATGCATCTGCATCTGGCATTGTATACATATATTATACAACATTAATCGTATCTGACTGCAATGTATACTAGTTATACAATAGTTTTGAGTAGCATACCATGGAAAATGCCACGAGTCACTTGTAAGGAGTGGGATATCCACGGTGTCCCACGAGAATTCATTGTATAACTATTTTATCCCACACCATAGAAAATACAAATGCGTAGATTCAACGTGCGGTGTATGATGTAAAGGACGAGTGAAATACCGACGAATATACAACGGCTTTCTTGCTTTCTGATTGGCTGTATATTTTCTATGCTGTGGGATGAATGAAAATATTTACTTATATGTATCTCATTATAATCATAAATTAATAATTAATTACATTTGTAGAGCGCAGTTTATCATAATAATGTTCAGCTGCGCTGATTAAAAATCATATAATCAAAATGTTCATAAAGCAATGCAATTTATGCATGATTAATATGTCAAAATTTATAACTAAAATTAATGATATGCCTTTTGAAATAGATGCGTTTTCAAGTGTTTCTTGAAACTTTTATAGTTGGTAATGTTCCTAATACTTGAAGGAAGTGCCTTCCATTCTGATGGAGCAGCTGAAGTGAATGCTCTGGCACCATTATACAAATGTATTTCCATATATCTCTAAATTTAGATAGCGCTAAGGTTTCGCTGAACACCCTTGCTGTAAGCTGATGTAATAGTGCTTGATCGACCATGATTGCGTGGTCTTAAAATTGGTAACAAATGAAGCTAAAGTGATATACTTATTTCAATAAAGGTAGTCACCTGAAAAGCTACAAAGCTGAGACTGGCAAGGATCATGGGTAGATTCATTTTACAGGTTTCTACCGCCTGATAACTACTGATCTAAGATATTTTACTATTTGCAATTTCACCTCCTGTGAGCATCCTCACTGAAATTTGTGTTAAAAAGCTTTACTTATAGGATATGAAATGTTTCCCATGATCCTAAGCGATCTCAGCTTTGTAGCAGCTTCGTGAAAAGCATGAAAAATAATTTGCAAAGGGCCAACGTCTAATGTCATTCTAATCTATGAACCTCTTTTTAGGATTCTGACAATTTATAAGAGGCCACTTAACTTGATCTGACACCACTTCAACGTGCTCATCAAAGGGAAAGCTTGACAGCAAGGCTGTGTTGGCCATAGGTGCCCTAGGCACGCGAACTAACGAGATTCGAATGTTGATTAGTTTTCATTAAGATAAGAAAACTAAACATTTCTGTGTACAAGTAAAAAGAAAAATGACTAACATTTCGCAATTAGAAATAAACAAATATAGTTTAGTAGCATTCTACGTGCAACCGTTGAACCTTGAACGGCTCAATTAACCGCACGCGTTCATTCTGCGATTAATTTACATCTTGTCAGCATAACGTGGCATGACTTTTGGTATTAAACTAGCCTAACTTAAAGTTGGAGAGTGCTGCCGTAACATTTTGACCGCAACAGTACTTTAATATCATTTATAGAACACAAGAAACAAAGATATACGGATTTACATCAAATTGAATTTTATTTAGAAACAGTTGTTTACATTGTTTCTTTAAAAAAACTCCGGTAATAACGGGAAAATCTATTTAATAACTGGAACAAGAATTTTATAGCTTGAGTTGACTCACTAAACCCATGAAGGCTTGGCTTTCGTCGTCCGATGACTCGTTAAGATAAAGCTAAAGATAAGAAAGATATATGGTGAAGAAATATGCTAATTTGTTCGAAAATACAACAGAGCGCGAGATAAAGTTTTGGCGTAGGTCTACTTCGCACTTCAAGCACGTGGGTGACACAAACTCGGCTGTGCCGAACTAATTCTGTAAAGATAAAGGCTTACCTTGTTCAATGACTTTGCAACACGAAAGCTAGCTAGAAGGGAAGAAAGAAATATTTTACATAAATATCAGTATTTTTGTTCGGAAATACAACAGAGCGCGAGATAAAGTTTTGAATATGCGGGTTTATTGACACAAACTGTGCCGAACTAATTCTGTAAAGATAAAGGCTTACCTTGTTCAATAACTTGGCAACACGAAAGCTAGAAGTGAAGAAAGAAATATTTTAGATAAATATCGGTATTTGTGTTCGAAAATACAACAGAGCGAAGTAATACTTGCAAGAACAATACAAACTACATACCTTGAAACAGTCTGGTGCAAAGGGAACGAAGACCACGAGTTTCCGAATACTTATAGTCAGCGCCCGAACTGCATGGCGGTACAAGTAAGCCGGTGCATTCTGGGATGGCGACAACAAAGAAATGTATTGTTCTAAACTGTCGACGAGCTGCATTGTGGGTAAAGTGCAGATCTCGATTTCTCCTGCCTTTTACCTATTGTCTGAATTAGGATCGCTCCCTTGCTTCGCTCGCTTCATGCAGGCTCGCTCCGCTGCGGCTACAAAAAATAAAAAATACAAATGACCTCCAATTGTTTGTTTAGCTTTCCTTTTTCTTCTCTGTTTTGTTTTTGTTTTGTTTTGTTTTATAATTACTTATAGTTTTGTCGAAAAGAAGTTTTTGCAAGCTAAAGTGAAATCCCTCGAAAACGTTATCGCCAGCAAACAATGTTCCACGCAGCAGTTGCAGTTGCTGTTGCATGCTTGTTTTAACCTCCAGTAGTATAGAACAAACATTATTGAAGTCCATGTTTGCTTTTCAGATTAAATATTTGTTTTTACTAAGTTTCAAGTGTGTGGGTTTTTTTTTACGTTCGAGCAAATAAAGGCAGAAATACTGAAGAATAAGCAGCATGAAAAGCAAGGGGTTTACAATCATTCCCAAAGACATTATAGTACAAGATACACTTGAAACAAAGACACGAAATGGTATATGATATGATGTAAAGATACAACGAAGGAAAAAAATTGATAACTAATATTAAGATGTAGCCTTTGGAGAGACTCGAACTCTCGACCCCTGGTTTACTAGACCAGTGCTCTAACCACTGAGCTACAAAGGCTCTTAGATAATTCTGATACAACTATTTCAAAAATCTTGTCGTAGCTGAAAGTCCCCCCCCCCCCCCCCCCCCGGGGTAAACGTTGTTCCATTGTTGGAAAATAAGAAAATTTATGTACATTCTTGTTTTTCTTAATACGTACTTTGGTATTTAAATGTATGCGAACCTCGAATTCTAGTTTCTTTTCCAAGGGTTAATCTAGATTTCTCTGTTTCAATAATGTCATGTGTTATCTTGAAAACGGTTGTTAAGCGTGCCTCCTTTCATCGATCACACAAAGGTTCCCAGTACTGCAGATGATCCATCATTGAGGTTATGAGGTGACACTTGAAGTATATCTGTAGTCTCCCATACAGAATCTTGCTGCGAGCCTTTGTACACGCTCCAACTTATCAATATCAAAATGATAATGAGGATCCCATATGGTACATATCATCCATACTCCAACTTTCGGTCTAACCAGAGACTTGTACTGAAATTAAGTACACTTGACATCTTGATTGCAGAACCAAAAAATCCTCTCCAGTGTAGCTTCTCAGTGAATGCCGGTAATAGTTCCATCGTAGTTTGTTATGGTATTTGTTATCCCAAATAAGGATGCCCATCAACATACTTTAAGATTGATCCACATAAGATATATTCTTTATAAGGTGGAGATTCGTGTAGGGATACGCTCATGATGAAGCATTTTTCTGAGTTAAACTCCGCATCTGCCACATTTTAAAAAAGATCAGACTGTAAGTTATGTAAGTTATGTCGCCATTACTGCAGAGGAGGATAGGCCGTAACAAACCTTGAAAATCTTTTCCCTCCCCTTACTACCGCCCTGCATGGTAGGTGGGTATACTATCTCCTGATTGACATTTTGCAGAAATATTGACAATACGTTGAAACCTGTTGCTCCCTCGATCCTTAAAGATGGATACCCTCTTTCGGGTTTAGAGCTATCGCAGTCATTGTATTTAATCGAGAGTTTGATTTAAAGAACACAGTCATATTCACCTCTGGTTATTAAGCTTTTAAAAAAAGATTTATATAACATAATAAAATAATATTCACCACGCGATTCGAACTCACGCTGGCTGTAACAAACAAAACCGGATATTAATGAGTTTGAAAAGTTCTGTTCTGGCTGTTATGTGTACTGACATGCAAGTGCAGAAATTGATAGCATCCGTCATACGATGCTTTCTTAAGAAACACAACCCCTTAAGTACCCACAAGAATTACCTTGTAAATACGTAAGCCTCGACTGCTTGCTTATTATAACAGTGAACCGTGAACAAAATCACAAAGCCTTGATAAACATTTAAATTACGCTCCCCACGAACTGCAGAGGCATTTATTCCTGTTCGCTTTCTCTAAACCCAGTTGTTTTTATCACTACAGGCTGAAGCTTCAAGATTCAAGCTTCAAGATGATAGTACTCGTAGCTGGCGTGATTCTTTTGGCATTCTATTTGATGTACTTTCTGGTTTCTGAGTATTTGGCGTCCAAATGTCTTCCACCCGGGCCGTTTCCTTTGCCAATAATTGGGAACCTACATTTACTCTCCAGCAATCCATACTTAGATTTCTATCGAATTTCCAAGACTTATGGTCCTGTTTGTCGACTACAGATGGGAAGCAATCGCGTGATTGTTATAAACAACTACAAATACGCCAAAGAAGCCATGTTGAAAAAGGGGACAGACTTCGCTGGTCGACCACCACATTATGTTGGTAATTTATTTTCAAGAAACGGGAAAGGAATTGGTTTTCAAACTTTCAGCGACATGCAGAAACGACAACGAAAGATTGTCATAAAAACTTTGAAAGAACTTGAAAGAAAGTCTGAGCTAGAAGACATAGTTAATACAGAAATACGGGGACTTATTGGCCGCATCGGGAGCATTGGGAAATTTTCAAAAAGCGATAACATTCATGTTGATTCAACTTTTGCGATGAGTAACATTGTAGTTTCTATACTTTTTGGAGAGCGCTTCAGTGAAGGAGACTCGGAATTCTTCAAATTATTGGATGTAACCAGTGTTTTTCGAGAGAGCCTTGCAGCAACAAGTTTTCTTGACATCTTTTGGTTTTTGAAGTATTTTCCGTTTGATATCATCGATAGGGTTAAAAAGGCTTGTGCAGTAAGAGACAAAATACTTGACAAAAAGCTTGAGGAACAAAAGAAGGCACACCAAAAAGAAGGGAAGATGTATTCAACCAGAAACCTCACAAACGCACTTCTTGAAGAAGCTGATTCTGAAACCTCGCAAGACAAAGAGGAAATGAGCGACGATCATATCATGATGACCTTGAATGACGGACTGATAGCTGGGACTGAGACTCCGGTAACCAGTCTAACGTGGGTATTGTACTACCTCATTAAGTATCCAGATGTGCAGAAAAGAATTCAACGTGAGCTGGATGAAGTGATTGGAAGAAACCGCGCACCCAAATGGAGTGAACGTCAAGATCTGCCTTACCTACAGGGGTTCCTTACCGAGGCTCTTCGTTACAGCAGTGCCTTGCCACTTGCAATACCCCACCAGACTATCAGAAATACATGTCTTGGTCCATATCAAATCCCCGAAGGGACAGCAGTCATATTGAATGTATGGGCCATACACCGTGATCCTGAGGTGTGGGAAAGTCCCATGGAATTCAAGCCAGAAAGATTCCTTGATGAAAATGGCCATTTTATTACGGACCGTGGAGCAGGGATTCTAGCATTTGGTCTCGGGCATCGTTCTTGCCCAGGAGAAATATTGGCCAAAGTGGAAGCGTTTTTGTCTACTTCACAGATGTTACAGAAATTCGATCTTAGACAAGTTGAAGGAGATGTTCTGCCAGAGCCTACTGAGAGCAGTTTTGGTATTGTCATGAGACCAGCAGATTTCAAAATCTGCATTACTCCCAGAAACTAACTGGCTGCAGGATCATCTGATGTCATATATACATACTTGATAAAAAGTCATTCAACATGAACTGTGATAAGATAGGCATGAACATTAGATTTTGATTATTGAGGATTTTGGCAAAGGCCTTAAAACTTGCTTTAACATAAAATTGGATAAGATTACGAGAAAAAAAGCTAGCGGAAGAACAGTTGACAGCAAGTAGACAACATAGAGCATAATTCAGACTGTGAAAAAAAAAATACGAAGCAATCTTGCCGTGACCTGACGGTGACCGTGATGGTGGTATGTCCGAGCACGCTCCGTGAATTAGGATATCAGCTAACACGAATTATCAGTTTGGGAGGAACTTAAGAATTCTCGGTTTTCATTCTCGTATTCAGTAGTCGGAACTCTTTGAAGAATGAGGCATACAACAATAGAAATCATAGTTATTAATATGTGCATATGATTTGCGGAGTATTCTGTAGGTATACGTTGGTTTGTTTTTAGTTCGCTTAATATTCAATGAAATCCCAACAAAGTATGCATTTGCTGATTATTTTTTTCTTAACAAAGATTGCATTTCACGGGTTTTAAAGTGAATTCACTCCAATGCATCTGCATCTGGCATTGTATACATTTATTATACAACATTAATCGTATCTGACTGCAATGTATACTAGTTATACTATATTTTCGAGTAGCATACCATGGAAAATTGCACGAGTCACTTGTAGTTTCTAGTATACACACGAGCCTTTAGGCAAGTGTATATATGAAGAACATACAAGTAACGAGTGGGATATCCACGGTATGCCACGAGAATTCATTGTATAACCATTTTATCCCACACCATAGAAAATACAAATGCGACGCGCGGTGCATGATGGGAAGGACGAGTGAAATACCGACGAATACACAACGGCTTTCTTGCTCAGTTTCTGATTGGCTGTATATTTTCTGTGCTGTGGGATGAATAAAAATATTTACTTATATGTATCTCATTATAATTATAAATTGATAATTACTTACATTTGTAGAGCGCAGTTTATCATAATAGTTTGGGAAGGGTCTATCAATCGATTAATAGATTATAGTCCTCTTTTCACACGGCATTGTTATAATTATAATTTTCGCAAATTTTTTTTCCTTATTTTTCCTTATTCATTAATGATATTTTTCTTAAGGGTTTCTTTGAGGGATGGTTAGTATATTTTACATGGGTTGGCTTCGGGTGATACGCCTTGTAGGGGACTTAATGTTCTATTGTGTAATCACCTGCCTTTGGCAAATTGATTAAATTAAAAAATAAAATAAATAAAATAATAATGTTCAGCTGCGCTGATTAAAATTTATATAATCAAAATGTTCGTAAAACAATGCAATTTATGATTAATATGTCAAAATCTATAACTAAAATTAATGATATACCTTTTGAAATAGATGCGTTTTCAAGTTTTTCTTGAAAGTTTTATAGTTGGTAATGTTCCTAATACTTGAAGGAATTGCATTCCATTGTGATGGAGTAGCTGAGGTGGATGCTCTGACACAATTATACAAATTTTTTTTCCAGATATATCTAAATTTAGATATTGCTAAGGTTTCGCTGAACACCATTAATGTAAGCTGATGTAATAGTGCTTGATCGACCATGATTGCGTGGTCTTAAAACTGGTAACAAATGAAGCTAAAGTGATATACTTATTTCAATGAAAGCTGAAAAGCTACAAAGCTGAGACTGGCAAGGATTATGGGTAGATTCATTTTGCATGTTTCTACCGCTTGATAACTACTGATCTAAGATATTTTACTATTTGCAATTTTACCTCCTGTGAGCATCCTCTAACTGAAATTATTGTCAAAAAGCTTTACTTATAGGATATGAAATGTTTCCTATGATTTGTAGGTTTTTAGCGATTAACTTGATTGGAATACGTATAAAAAATACTTTGTTTCTCATTAGACCATGAAATCTGTAACATACTTAGTTTCAACAGTGAGCCTAAAATTAATAGTTTTAAATCCTAGAATTCGTAGTTTCCGGCAACGAATTCACTTTTTCGAATTGTTGTCTGAAGCAACTTCGTGCCGGAAAAGCATGAAAAATAATTTGCAAAGGGCCAACGTCTAATGTCATTCTAATCTATGAACCTTTTATTCTGACAATTTATAAAAGGCCACTTAACTTGATCTGACACCACTTCATCGTGCCCATCAAAGAAAGCTTGACAGAAAGGCTGTGTTGGCCATAGGTGCCCTAGGCATGCGAACTAACGAGATTCGAATGTTGATTAGTTTTCATTAAGATAAGAAAACGAAACATTTCTGTTCAAGTAAAAAGAAAAATGGTAAACTTTTCGAAATTAGAAATAAACAAATATTTAGTAGCATTCTACGTACAACTGTTGAACCTTGAACGGTTCAACCGCCCGCGTTCATTCTGCGATTAATTAATTAAAATCTTGTCAACATAAGGTGGCACGACTGCACGCTTTAGGTATTAAAAAAATAAACTGATTACAAATGACCTCCAATGTTTGATTAGGGCTCCTTTTTCTTCTCTGTTGTCTTTAAGGTGACTGACTACTTTGGCAAGGAATAATTACAAAATGTTATTAGAAAGATATTTCACACAGAATTTAACGCTGATTCCAAAAATGAAAAGAAAAATAGGGTGTCCCGAGCTTGTTTTCGAGATAATGAATTTTGAATATGACCAACTTGACAAGTTTTCGAAAGAAAAATGGCGGAAATCACGCTTTTCAAAAAAAAAATCATAACTCACAAATTATAGAAGCTCTGGAAGCAATTTTCTCAGGACCTATACTTTAAGACTAACTAAAGATATTTGAAGTAAGATTTTAAAATAAGTTCAAAAGTCGCGTGCAAAATTCGAAGTTTTTGCCCCGTTGAAGTTCAAAACGTGTATGGTTCCTCAATAAACTTTGAAGGTTGTCATGCGGTTATAAGCGTTTTTTGTGCGCGCGCACATCGTGGGCTCTTTGCTGATAGTTTTGTTGAAAATAAGTCTTTGCAAACTAAATTGAAATCCCTCAAACAATGTTCCACGCAGCAGTTGCAGTTGCTGTTGCATGTTTTTTTAACCTCCAGTAGTATAGAACAAACATTATTGAAGTGTTTGCTTTTCAGATTAAACATTTGTTTTTACTAAGTCTCAAGTGTGTAGTTTTTTTTACGTTAGAGCAAATAAAGGCAGAAATACTGAAGAAGCAGCATGAAAAGCAAGGGGTTTACAATCATTCCCAAAGACATTTAGTACAAGATAAACTTGAAACAAAGACACGAAATGTTATATGATATGATGTAAAGATACAACGAAGGAAAAAAATTGATAACTAATATTAAGATGTAGCCTTTGGAGAGACTCGAACTCTCGACCCCTGGTTTACTAGACCAGTGCTCTAACCACTGAGCTACAAAGGCTCTTATATAGTTCTGATACAACTTTTTCAAAAATCTTGTCGCAGCCGAAAGCAACAAGCACCAAGGCAACATCACCTGCAAGCAATGCCTTTTAAAATTAGCTAAAGATTCGATACAACACTTAAGTGATGATCCGCGTACGAACTAGGCAGATTCACGCCCCCTAATGCACAAATGACCGTTGGTCACATTTCTTAAATTAGATTAGTTTTTACACTTCTCATTGGCTCATTATCAAAAAAGCGCCAAATTTGAATTCTGAAACTAAATTACAACATATAAATTTTGTTTTCAAATATTAAAATAAAGAACTGATCGAAACAGCTACAGCCTTGCATTAGAAAACGACTGAAAAAAATGTTTCTTTTGTTGTTATTGTTGTTGCTGCTGCTGCTGCTGTTGTTGCTTTTTTGCATGTATTTTTCCTGATGCTGCTTTTAATTATTATTGTTATTGATGTCGATGTTGTTGTCTTTGCTGTTGTTGCTGCTGTTGTTGTTGTAGCTGCGGTTGTTGTTGCTGCTGCTGTCGTTGTCATGTGTGTTGCTTGTGTTGTTCAGTCCTCCATTTCTTTCCCCTGCGGTTCGCTGTTGTTGTCGCTGTTGTTGTCACTGCTGCTGCCGTTGTTGATATGGATGAAAAACAAACAAACAATCAAAAAAGTAAAAGAAAAAACTAATACAAAAAAAGAAACAATTAACAAATAACTCGTTTCTACGCTTCGCGTATCCATGAGATAAAACGCACGTAAACATGGCGGCCGTGACGTCACTTCTTTTGAACTAAAACTCAAGATGAGCGTTCGAATTCGAATTCAATTGAGTTAACAAGCGCGCGCTAAAAATTCTTTATTTAATTACCTGAGTCACAGTCAGCAATTGAAGCTAGAATTCATTCATTTTGATTCTAAAGTAAAGGCAGGAAGCACCAAATATCTCTGAGGTAAAAACAAGAAAATATCGACTTTAAATATGTTTGCAGAAGACGACGACGTAGCAGAGTATGATAATCGAAGCGAGATTGTTGAGAAGTACGACGGTGATCGAAATAAAGAAGATGAAAGACATGGATATGGAAAAGCAATGTTTGGGAATGGTGATGTCTACGAGGGTCAATACCAACATGGAAAAAGACATGGATTAGGGAAATACATTTTCAACAGCAATGCGAGGTAAAGAATTGTCCGTTGTCTTGTCTTGTCTTGTCTTGTCTTGTCTTGTCTTGTCTTGTCTTGTCTTGTCTTGTCTTGTCTTGTCTTGTCTTGTCTTGTCTTGTCTTGTCTTGTCTTGTCTTGTCTTGTCTTGTCTTGTCTTGTCTTGTCTTGTCTTGTCTTGTCTTGTCTTGTCTTGTCTTGAAAACAATTCCATTGTAAAGTTTCCTCTTAGCCATTTTCAATTTACAACTAATGATCCCCGTATAACATGCAGATACGAAGGTTATTACAAAGAAGGCATGCGTGATGGTAAAGGAAGAATGATTTTCCCGGACACGTCTGTTTATACTGGTGATTGGAAGAACAACAAGCAGAATGGTGAAGGTATCTACATTTATCCAAATGGTGATCGTTATGATGGAGAATGGCATGATGGACACAAGCATGGAGAAGGTTCTTACACCTATGCAGGACTAGGTTTGACATACAAAGGTAGGACGCATCGTGGGAAAAAAAAGGACGTCAGCAACCGTGCTCCATTCACCAATAAAGCACAGTTGTCAACCAATCACAGCGCACGTAGTTTCTATAGACTAAATATGCATACAATTTTCCAAAGGAGAATGAGATTAAAGCATGTTTGATTTTAGGGAAAGGGAGAATCATTTTCATCATCATTTTTTTTAAAGAAACGCATGCATATACTGTAAGACTGTGCCGTTGTATGCAGAGATGATTTTCAAACTAAACCGTCAGAATTGATAGGCACTTTCAATATGTTTGCTTTCTTCTTATTCTTCGTTTGAACTAGGTCAATGGGAGTACGACAGATTTGAGGGAAAGGGAGAACTGCACACCCCGCGTTTCTCATTTTGTGGTACGTTTAAAAACCATAAACCAAGAGGCCATGGACGGTTTGTTTTTGACAGTGGCTGCGCTCAAGAAGGCGTGTTTATCAAGCCAGACGTCTATATGGAGGAAGAGGAAGAAGAAGAGCATTACATAGACTATATCAACCCAACATGGCACTGTATGTCTCTTCGTCATGCTACACGTGACAAAAATGTATCAGCAAGCAACTCCAAGTGCTGAGGATGTTGAATGTGGATAGGAATTTCTTTTACGACCATTTACACGTCTCTTTTTATTGTTCCTTATGTTTTTAATGTTTTTAATGTTTTACTGTTCGTGGCCGTGTAAGCTTTATTTGCACGAGTTTTAGTAACATTTACTTGATTTGATTTATTAAAATGATGTATAGTTCAGAAATAACTTGTGCATGTGACTTTGCGAACACTGTTATCACATCCATTACAGCAGGGGCAGCGGAGAGGGCGGGGCTGTTGGGCCTTAATCAGCTTTACAGACAGACAGACAGACAGACAGACAGACAGACAGACAGACAGACAGACAGACAGACAGACAGACAGACAGACAGACAGACAGACAGACAGACAGACAGACAGACAGACAGACAGACAGACAGACAGACAGACAGACAGACAGACAGACAGACAGACAGACAGACAGACAGACAGACAGACAGACAGACAGACAGACAGACAGACAGACAGACAGACAGACAGACAGACAGACAGACAGACAGACAGACAGACAGACAGACAGACAGACAGACAGGCAGACAGACAGGCAGACAGGCAGACAGGCAGGCAGACAGGCAGACAGGCAGGCAGACAGGCAGACAGACAGACAGACAGACAGACAGATTTTATCACGCCACTATAATTCTTGCAAACTTGTAGTTTTCATTCCTCTTTATAATATACTTTAATTCTAAAGATGTTCGATAGAATTTGGCATATTTAATTGGTTATCTTCTCATCCAGAAATAACAAGATATTATTGAAATTGAAAAAGACCTGAAATTGAAAAAGACCTACTTAACTAGGAAAACGGAGAGCTCAAAGCGGGTGTATTTCGTAATAGATATATAGCTAATTCAAAACGTCAAATTGTCGCTTAAAAAACTATTATTTATCTTCTATTTACCAACAACTGAAATTCACTATCTAATTGGCTGCTAATAATTAAGGAATATATGTCCAACTCGTAGAATTTGCAAGCATATATACAATAAGTTTCTCATCGTAATAATGACACGGTGAGATAAATTCCATGATTTCGCTCTCAAAGCTGCTTCAGGCTTTTTTTCGGCGACATAGGTAATTGAATTTGCTAAATATAAATCTACCTTAAACATATTCAATTTAAATAACAGCGCAAAAAGGAAAACAAAGCTAGAAGCTAGAATCCAAAACCAAACAGCAAAACACTGAGACCGAACAAAAAAAAAATGGGCAACTGAATAAATATATATCAAACTCCGAAAAGAAATTAAAAAATCCCCAAAACAATACAATTCGAAGTTGTTTTGCAATGTCATGGAAACTTTAAAGAAAACATTATTAAATATTTAAAACAATTCATCACAGTTGGCAGAAAAGACAGTTTGATTTTTCCCTTATGCCGATTATTAAATAAAAACCTTAATTGAATGAGGCTTTCACCTGTCGACCTAAACTTGGTAATTACGACTTATTTCTTTTCAAACAAATGTATCTAAGCAGTCAAATACGCCTGCTTATTACTAAAAGTACTGCACTATTTGGGATAGATAGAAGCGAGTAAAACTGACTCAAAAAGTCTGACCAGGATTATAGGAATAGAATGGCCTATGAGTTATCTCACAGGACCCTTGCTCAGGTCGTAACGGAGTCTGGCTTTTTTATCCTGATTGCAATTGTAGGCTTCTTCGGTAACTCGTGTGTTTTGTATGTATTCTACAAGTCATCTCGTCTACGCAGTGTTACCAACTACTACCTGATAGTTCTTGCTATCTCTGATATCACAATGACAACGGTGGTGATGCCTTTGACGACAGCCGTAGCCATAACAGGACGGGATGTTCTTGGTGCTACTGCTGGCCAGATCATCGGGTTCTTCACATATGCTGTAGTTTTTGGTTCTCTTCAGACCACTTCATTAATTGCCGTCAACAGATTCTTCTGCATCACTAAGCCGTCTATCTACCGTAAATACTTCAAGCCAAGACCAGCGACTATCATGATTATCGGAGCATGGCTCTTCTCGATTCTTAACACAGCACTAGTCTACGGTAGCGGTATGGGGACATATGTCTTTCACCCAGAATCGTATGCGTACATTCTTTCTTACAATAATCACGTAACAAGGCGAGTTTCTGCCGCTTTGAATCAATTATTTTTTGGGCTATTACCAATGATTCTCACAATAGCCTGTTACTGGAAGGTCTACCACGTCGTCAAGAGGCATAACGCTACCGTATCTGTGAATCTTAGCACCGCGGGGACGCTCGGAAATAGCACAACTATGAACAAAGAAGAAATTCATATAACTAAATCAGTCCTGGCGCTGGTTATTGGATTTGTTCTGTGTTGGTTACCCTGTGGTATTATCTATCATATTGCAGCTTACATGAACTTGCCTCGGTACGCTTCGATGTCCATGACATACTTGTCTTATAGTAGCAGTGCAATCAACCCATTTCTTTTTTATGCTTTTAACAATCCGTTCAAGAGGGAATTTGTTGCTATATTTTTTCCTCGGAGACGAGCTCAAGTTGCAGTAGAAGAGGAAAGGAAGAGCGACAGGAGAAGACAGAATGCAAATCTCGACATTGGAGCATCTAATATCGTAGAAGAAATAGAAACGATGTGAGCAGCTGCAACAAGACAACACGGCTGTGGAAAGACAATTGATAAATATGGAGAAGAGAAGTAAAAGAAGAGAATGAAGAGAAGAGAAGAGAAGAGAAGAGAATAGAAGAGAAGAGAATAGAAGAGAAGAGAAGAGAAGAGAAGAGAAGAGAAGAGAAGAGAAGAGAAGAGAAGAGAAGAGAAGAGAAGAGAAGAGAAGAGAAGAGAAGAGAAGAGAAGAGAATGAAAATGAAAATGAAAACATAATACAAATATGATGACTACTAAGAAAAATGCACAGTATATAGCAAAATGAGGGGAATTGTAAAAGCACAAACAGCCGCGACACAAAAGCTTAAGAATAAAATTTGTCATTAACATTGCATGTGGCCAATTCAAATGCAAACTTCTGGTTTGTTGCCTTCGTTTAATTACTTAGCGAAACGAAAAATCACTTTTAATTACCCATTTATGACAAAACCGATTAGTCGACAAAATTTAATTTACATACTTAGAAATGAAATAAGGGATACTCTAAATCCCCATACGTTCTCTTACAAATATATTTAGCTTGGGTTGCCTGTGTATTATTGCTTTCATATATAAATAAGGGGACCGATGTCACAAATACCACAGGGAGCCCACAGCCACTGGTAGAATCAGTGATTAGAATAAAATCTATCATGCGTAAATGCACGTGCTAGCTCCCGCACGAGCTTAGTGGCCTTTCCTGACTGGTTGCAGTTCAAGTCTGAATAAATTATCAGCTGCTAACGTTGCTAGCGTAGAATATAATGTCAAGGACATTGATACCAGTGGCTTTGGGCTCCCTGTGCAAATACATTTATTATATAGCCACCTGACTTGTTTTACTAGGAAATACGACATTTACTAGGAAATCAAGCGTTTTCCTGTAGACAGCCCACCCCTTTTATGAAGTTCAAAATTGTGTGACCCCCCTGTTTTTACCCCACCCCTTACCCCTTTACTAAAACCATCTTCTTTGATGTGTAGAACAATCATGCGCAGTCGATAAGACATATTAGAAAACTAATCGAGACGACACTAGAGAAAAACGTTTGCACATGCGTGCCTTTCAGCACGCTTTCCAAGAATTTATAGAGTTTTAGTGAGAAAATAAATCCTTGTTTTCTCATACAAAAAAGTTCGCGGGTATACTTTTGTGAGACCAAGATACTGTATCAATAAAGACAATATGAAAGAATTAGTATTAAGTTTCAAGAACTGACTTTACGTTTTGGCATTTTGTAAGAACTATTCTTCAGGCAAGTGTGAAAGAAGACGCTTTTGACTAATTTGCATGCGGACTTAGGGCATGCGCAGACGTTTTACACGCGTGTCAATCGAGACTGGATGTCGACTGGATGTACATGGATGCTCATGAAAAACAAAACATGTCTAGAGCATATGCATGATGTGAGATGTTGATGAATTTCAGAATAAGCATAGGCTGGAAATGTTTCAATTTTCTTATGATTATGCTTATGTCGAGAGTGAATCGCCTTAAAGTTTTGCAAAATTTCACAGAAATTATTTTTGGTTGCGTGACACGGAAGAAGAAGCTCGACTACAGTTTTTGACGGTCACGACAAGTATCGTGGTCCCAATAATATGACAACGTTACGGATCACCAATTCATTATATAATCGCATACGAAACACTACTTTTTCGACACAGCACCGGTTTTACATAATACTCGCTTCATTCCTAGATCAGTTATCACTCCGTACGTGACTTCACCAGGCTTAAAATGAAATCTCAAGACCAACCTAACGAAGAGATACCTCTGCAGCCTCCATCTACCGCGGTGAAACCAGATGATTCGGGTGATACAAAAGGATGGTTTCTAAGCCGAACGAAACTGATAATATTAGCAGTCCTGATCATTATTTTGGTCATCATCATAATAGTGCTAGCAGTTTTATACGGTGTAGCAACAGCCGCACAGCGCGAAGGTATGTTTTCAAATCTGTGTGGTTATAAGTGTATAAATGTTTTATTGACAGTTCAGTGTGCATCATGTCTTATAAAAGTTTCAATATACCTCTTGCAGCAAGTCGGAATGCAGCTCCATTTGGAGTACAAAACAATAGGTTCCAATTCTCAGTGGTCTGAAATTCTTTTGTTTTTCCCTCCAAATTGAGCTGCATTCCGACGTGCTGCAAGAGGTATATTGTGTTGTGTGATGTAATTAGACTGCAGTAATGCAATCAAATTAATATTTTGAAATGCGCGTCTAATGAATATATATGTATATAATGCTCTCAGCAGCTTCGGAGTCCTATGAGTAGTGATATTGCATCTGGTCTTCTCAATCTCGTCACACGGTGACCGGTGGGTTGGGTTAGGAACTTGAAAAGCTACACATTCCACATAGACTCATAGTAAAGGCGATAGATAGACTTTATATGGAAAAGTTTAACTTTGGATACTCGGTACAACTTACTTAGATCGATGACAAGCTTTCGACTCAAGCTAGAATCTTGATCACGTTCAACGTGATAGCTTGAGTCGAAAGCTTGTCATGATGCAGTCAGGCTTGATCACAAAGTTTATGTATGATAGATAGACTGATATCTTACTATATCTTGTCAAGTGCAAAAGTATGGACGTGTGTTTATCTACCCTTTCTGTATCAGTTGTTCTATTTTCACTCCAACCTACAAGTGGGCTAGATTGAAATTTTGGGCTTGACTTGATGAGAGCATATTTTAAGGTCTAATCAGTTTTACGGCTTGCAGCCAGTGCTACGGCTCACTGAACAATCTAATACCTAGTCTGGGTCTTATGGGTCAATGCTCATAGTTTATCGTTTATTCGCCAAACAAAACACCTCATCAGTCATTTTTCACATTCTGATCTCTCGGTGAAGTGTTTGACTTCAGGTAATTTTGATATTCTCTTTAATACTTTTATTTATTGATCTTTATTTCGAATTATGATATAGCTTAGATAGTACGCACAAAAAGTGTTGAGATTCTGCAAAATACTAAATAACTTTAATTTTTTCTCCTTTTATCTTAATTATATCCATTTGTAAAGCGTTGTTGAAAGTATATGAATTGACGCTATAGAAAACATTGTATTATTGTATTATTATTACGCACGCTCTCATTGGCTAATCCACTCCAAAAACCTATGCTCTATTTCACCGGTAAAGACATGGTTTGTGATTGACAGCTCACAAATGAAAGTTTCTCTACTACATTTTAACTCCAAAATCTCCACAAAATGGGCAATTTTCAAGATTTTCAAGATTGTTTTAATCTTTCGTAGTGAATTTTCATTCAACAAAGTTTTGTTTTTTTAAATAAAAAGACAAAAGAGGCACAAAATATACCTGTAGAGTGCCTGCTCAAGGTTGAAATTCGCAGCACAATTGTCTAACATTGCTGACTAGGCTTTCTTGTTTACAAATACGCTTGAACTATTTGTTATAAGCTTAAACTAAAACTTCCTGTCAAATTTAAACCAAAGACATACACTTTACAACTAGAATAGTTCTCTGAAAAGGAGTAAAAGAAGTAAAATTCGAGGAAATACCTTGCGAAATGCTAGAGTAAGTTTGCCGAAACGTTTTTTCGCCGAAACAACCTCCAGCCAGTCAGTAAATCGAAAAGCGACGAAAACTACGGCCCGAAAACAGTCTGGTTTCACTTAGGAATGCAATAAAAAGGTTCCTAAACAATTCCTCAAATAACAAAACTATAAAACTTACCCAGGATGTGAGGTTTGCTCTGTTGTAGATGTAGAAAAGAAGTTCAAAAAGATCTGACAAAATCCAGTGTTGTTTTTGAAGTAGAGCTTGCACGATCCAAAGTTGTGCACATAACGTATAAATATTGAGGAACTGTCACTTCTGTTTAAATTTTAAGTCGGATTTCCCAAACCTTTTTGTATAATGTTGATGTTTACATCCTTTTTAGATTTTTTTTCAAGACAATTCCGTGAAAACTGCTTTGTAAGACTCTGCTTCTTTGTGAATGAGAAAAAGTACGACGAATTTGATTCGCTTATTTGCCATAGTTTGGAGAATCTCAATTTTGATCAAAAAGTAAAACGTTTTTATAATCTTAAAATATCTTCTGCTATATCATAAAAGCAATAGAAACTTAACTAAGTTCTTATGACTCTACCAGTGAAATAGAGCACTTGGGATGTTGGGAAAAACACTCCAAAAAGTTCAAAAATCACTCGCCTCCGGCTCGTGATTTTTGAACTTTTCTCGTGTTTCTCCCAACATCCCGCGTGCTCTATTTCACCGGTAGAGTCATAGAACTTAGTTTCTATTGCTTAAATAGAACATTTTACTACCATCGGTTTCCCAAGCAATTAATTATTTGACTCTTAAGATTAGATATTTTCCTTTTTTGAAGAACGATTGATAATCGGAAGGAATGTCTCGTTTTGACTACTACACCATAATTATCCTATCTTTATTCATATTTCTCTCAGTAGCATAAAGAGAGAACAAAATTTGGATGGCGAGCTGAATTTGGAGGACAAAAAAAATCTAGAGGGGAGGGGGGGCTGGCAACTAAAATTAATAACAATTTATGGATGTTTATTTAAGGAATATAAAACGGCGCGCGTGTCTATATACTGTGATATAAACACGCTGGGAGCTGTAGAGAAAGAGAGAAGTCGTAGAGAAACACGAGGCGCAGCCGAGTGTTTCTTTGACTTCTCGAGTGCTCTACAGCTCCCAGAGTGTTTATATCACAGTATATAGACACAAGCGGACGTTTTATATTGCTTTTATAAAATATTTTGAACTATTTTATGACAATAAGCTGATGAAATTGAAATTCTCCCAACTTAGTATCAAAAACAAGACTTGTACGCATGACAAAAGTTTCATTGACAGCAACCAAATTCCTTAGTACAGAAATGGAATTTAACGAGGCAAAATCATTGAAAACTCTTTCAAAATCACGGCGAGAAATGTTCTCAAATGTTAATGAAGCTACTGCAAAGTCGAAGATGTACTGAAAATGAATTGAAGACATGTTTTTATAAGATTAAACAGATGAGGTAAGGTTTGAACAGGAAATCTTTCAGCTCGTGGTGCACGCTTTGGCTGATGTTCACAAGCTACAAGGACTGTAAGTTTATTTATTTTACAAAAAATTAAAAAGCTTAAAGGAAAAACTGTGAAAAAGCTTTCTTTTCTGAGCTTTCGCTGTCTTTTTCTACTTCGTCTACAACAGTAAAGAGTGACATAAGCCACACATTTCTGATAGTAAGGCCTTGTGAATTGTTTGGAGACGAATTTTTTCATGTTGGTAAATTCATAGGATTTTTGTGCTTTACATTTTATTCTTTTCCCAGTCCTTGATGCTCCTGATCGCTGCATTTAACATCTGATTCGATAAACTAAAAGATGGGTTTGAATTTATCTGAATACATCTGTTTTACGGGGGACTATTGAGATTTTTCAATGCAGTAGTGAATTTTTAGCAGCAAAGATCGACTCTATTCCTTGCCTTCCTTGTTTTAGCTTCGCCGTAAAATATTCTCAGTTTTTTGTCAAGCTCTTCGTCATTCATTAAGTGAAAGTCAGTCAGAATACCGTTTTCATTTCGCTGTTAAAAAGCTGTTAAAAATCATCATAAGTTCTGTTAAAAAAAAGCTGTTAAAAATCATCATAAGTTCTCTTAAAAATAACTTTTTTAAATATATCTTGTTGTTGTTTTTGAAGCTGATGGTGGTTGTTTCGTACGCCGAGTTTTAACTTTTCACAACTATGACTTTTACGCCAAACGCAGTTTGATATAAATAAAAATCAAGGCTTTCATGAAAAAAACATAGGTTTAAATTTATTATTTTATCACAATAGCACAGTATTTGCTTTCAAAAATGCACAATGTCCACTTAGCTTGGTATTTAGCTGTGATTGCAGTGGATTTCTTCCTCTGTTAGCTGAGAAAATCTTACTTTTTCATAGTTATTTTGCACTGTCACTTATTTTTCGTTTAATGAATTGTTTCCTAGGAAATTAAAGTCTTCGAAACAAAATTACGGCTCTACTTTAACATTCAAATCATTTTCTTCCGTGATTTTTCGGGTTTTTTTCCCTCAAAAGGCTGAGCGTGTCTCTGTCCTCTGATATAAACACGGTAGTCAGCCAATCAGAGGGCGCGTAGTATCTCAAATATTTTATAAATGGTAATAGTGGATTGCATTAGATGTATATAGATAAATGATTACGATAGCAAAGAAAATATTTTTTGACCTACATGCAATGAATTGAGTTCAGCAAACTGCATCAAGAGCGCCGCATGTAAGACGTCCTCTCTATCAAACATATGATTTACAGTTTTGCAGTCGTCAATGAATCATTAGTTAAGCTACCTTATTTACCACCAAACTAACCATGAGAAGAAGAACTATTTGTGACAAGCGAGGCATATTAGATCAGTAGACCTCATCGGCTTGGGTGTAATGTTGTCCCATTTCAGACCACGTGTCATTCCCCAGAGTATCATTTCATTGTTTAACGGTTGCGCATGAGAAGACACATGAATATGGATACAACTCAAACAAAGAATCTTATTCTCAAGAGAATGACAGATGGTCTGAAATGGGAAAACATTACACCCAAGCCGAAAAGGTCTATTGTAGGAAATTAAAGTGCTTGAATGCACGTAGCATCGCGCGGTGAGATTCCAATGTTGGATATTAGAGTAATGGAGTAAGTGCTGTTTTGGTTTTTAATAAAATCCAAAGTAAATGTGACTCGATTAGAAAACTAAACTCTGTAAAATTAAAAAAAAATTAAAAAAAGACAAATGGCGTCCCATAAAATATTACCATGGCTACGCGCGTCCCACCTCGTTACCCGTTTTTCCGCGCCACAACGGAAAGGCCAGTAATTTTCATTGAGGAAATTTATTTTCCTAGAGAAACTAGAAAAACATGATGAAAACGCCACTGAGCCGTCTACACCATCTGCACCATCTACGACCCCCTTGGCCCCCACCACCCCTGGTACTGAGGCATGGTGGAATCCACGTCTACCTACAAACATCATCCCAAAACATTACAACCTGTTTCTGAACATCACTGTTGACCTGCCTCGATTTGATGGTCGTGTTGGGATTGATATCGAGGTCAAGGATAAGACTGATCTTATCATCCTGCATAATAATGGATTGAACATCTCATCGGTACAAGTGCTCAGTAAATCAGGCAACAGTAAGTACTTCTGCTCTTCCTTTGAGGCAAGTGAAACTGCATGAGTGGTTGGTGTCCCCAATGAACTTTATTTTAAGCGGCAGCCATATTTATCAAAACAAAAGACCTAGTGTTTAAACCCACGAAATCTCAACCTGATGCGTTCGAATAATGCGTTACGTTGACATGTTCCCTTTGAACAGAAGGGTATTGCGCTACTTTTGTACAGCGCTTTCTCGTGGCACACAATGATGCTTGTACTTCTTGATGCTTGTATAACATTTACCTACACCTAATTGCAAGAACGTTGTAATATAAAAAAAATAGGTCTTAATTAGTTTTGCAAAACAGACGTAATTATTTCACTGTTTTGAAGGTATAGACTGATATTTTCGAGATAATCTTGTTGGTATAGACGCATCAAGAGTTCCACGCTGCTGCTCAATGCGCATGCTCAGGGGATTAAAAAGTGGGATAATATTTTGTATAATATGAAATTTTTCGGTATATTTGATTCAGTATTCGCTTAACGGTACGCGATCTTGAATATTTAGTGAAAATTGTACTTGACAAGAAAGATACAACTAAAATATAGCATATTTTACAAATTTTATCCCACTTTTAATCCCCTGAACATGCGCATTGAGCAGCAGCGCGGAATTCTTGATGCGTGTATATTATGAAACAGTTAATTCCATCAATCTATGCGGCTTTAGAATCAAAATAAAGAAAACTATTTCTAATTAATTTCTATTTTTTAAATTTTATTTTATATGACAACGTTCTTGCAATTAGGCGTAACTAGTTTTACACCAAGAAAATACAAATGACTTGTGCATGGATTATTCCATGTTATAGAAGACTTCCACTAACAGGTCACGCGACCCTACCCCCTTAAGACGAGCAGCTGTGTCAAACTAAACAACAGAAATGAACAGAGCACCTTGTCATTAGTAGGGAGGCAGAGTTTCAGCCTTTAACAAGTGAAACAGGAAAAATGGATAAAAGATAATTCCACTCATGTCGTTATATTACTCATTTTGCTCCTAGTTATTTATCTGATCTAATTTCTATCAAAAATCAGTCTAGTTATAATCTTAGGTCTAATAATGAGCTTCTATCAGCACCTCTACCGACTAAGCTTCGCCTTATTCTTGGTGGTAGGACTTTTTCATATGCTGCGCCAGTAGAATGGAACTCTTTACCATCTAGTATGAGGCATATTACATCATTAGCTACTTTTAAAGAACACTTGAAGACATATTTTTATAGGAAAGCCTTTTTATAGCGTTTATGACTATGATTTATTATTTTTGTATTCAGCGCAGATGAACATTTCATGCTAATTTGCGCTTTATATATAAGTGTAATTATTTTTATTATTATTTTATTATTTACGAATTAGTTTAATGAATTCAAACATTTGAAACGCATTTATCTGTTCCTAGGGATGATGAAGGTCAAACAACATTTTCAATTCAAAAAATACACTTATCATGTGGTCCAAATGTCTTCAGAGCTTCAAGAGGGGTCATACTTTCTGAAGATGACTTTTCAGGGTTTCTTTGGAGACTACGTTGGGGGAATGTTTCGTTATAGTTTTACTCGCCCCAATGGACAAAAGGCGTAAGTAACTCATAAGTAAGCTTTTGTTTGTTTGTTTGTTTGTTTGTTTGTTTGTTTGTTTTATACATTATTTTGGTTAAAATTCAATCCTTCCCATCCAGAAACAGGCCTTTTGCACCATCAGCTCACGTGACTCTACCTCACTTAGAAAAGAGAGTCGACATTTCAGCTCATAACATAACAATATCTTTCATGGGTCATTTGTATCGAAAATCACTTATATTGCTTTGTGGTAGGCAAAGCTTGGGTCACATGACTTGCTAGTGCAAAAGGCCTGTTCCTGATGTCTTCAAATTTGCTGGACGATAGCCGTTGTCTAATTTCGAACAACTGCACCATTTTTCATGTAGCTTCTTTGCTGCCACTCAGTTTCAAGACACAGATGCCCGTAGAGCATTTCCTTGTTTTGATGAACCTGCCTTCAAAGCCACGTTTAATACCTCCATCGCTCATCGTCCTGATTACGTCGCATTGTCTAACATGCCCATCTACAAGACTGAGACAACTAATGGACAGAAGATTGATTACTATAAGAAGACCGTTACCATGCCAACGTACCTATTAGCATTTGTAGTGGGGGACTTTAAGTATGTGGAGACGATTAGCAAGAAAAACGTCACGGTGAGAAATATAGCACATGATTTATCAAAGGAAAAATTTGTGACATGCATATAATTATGAAAATACAAGGGAGCGAAATAGTGTTCGTCCATCAATTCAAAAAATTCTAAAAGAAGTAAAAAAAAGTGTTGAACGATCATTTCGAAATCCCCCCTCATCAAAATGCCATTCTGAAACTTCGATTTCGCCACAAGCTTACCAGACTAAATATCTATGGGTCTCCATACCGCCAGCATTTTGGCGTTCGACAAGTTTATGTCCCCAGTTAGACACGTAGATAAAGTTTATTATTATTATTATTATTATTATTATTATTATTATTATTATTATTATTATCAAGTTGTATCTTTTTGGTCAAGATCGTTGGACGACTGGCGTCCGGAAGGGCCGTTTGGTTGCAAGCCCCTAAGTAATAAATGCCTTTTAACTTTGGTTTTTCAGATGAGAATTTATAGCCGTCCATCTTATATCAATAAAACTCAATACGCATCTAGTGTTGGTGGAAAGATGTTGACTTTCTTCGAAAATTATCTTGGAGTTCCATATTCACTGTCTAAGGAAGGTAAAAATAATTCATTTCTATAAATGAATACTTTTCTGGTTTTACCTTGATAAGCAGCGAGCAAAGGAACAAATCATCATCCAATTATATATCAAACAGTCAGTCGATACGCATTTTCTAAGTTCTATAAAGAAGGTGCATTATGGTCTACAATACCCAGCAAAATAAAATGGGCCGGGACACGTAATATTCTGGAACACCGTTCCCCCTCTACCCCCTAGCAATGCTGTCTCGCATGCTTTTTATCCGGTAACCACTTCATAAGCTCGAAAACTTCATAGAACAACATTGCTTAGGAGGAAAGGGAGGAAGTGGCACTTTTTGCTAGACTGTGAACAGTCCCTCTTTTCCCTCCTAACTCAGTCGAGTCGTGTTTTTCCTGCCTTGGACACGCATAGAGTGGGTGCGAGTTTTAAGCGGCACGCGGGAGAGGAAAAGTAGGGACTGTGGACAACACACAGAGAAATGAATTACCGCCCCTTTTTCACACTTGTCAAATACTTGTCACTGACGGCTCCGGCTAGTCTAGGATATGTTTATAAAACCGTTCACAACTGACTTTTCGCTGATAGTTTTACAGTTTTACAATAAAGTTTGAATTAAAATTACTTTCAAAAGTACGAACCTGCGATATTCTTGAGACACCAAAATATATTTATAAATAAAAGTCATAACTGGAGCCAAAAGAAACCGCAAACCAAGTCAATCGTGTGTGAATTATATTTGTTCGGTGTTTCTGGGGATATTTTGAATACGTTTTGAATATATTTTTCCTTAACTGATTTATCTTTTCCGCTTCAAACTCGGGTTGTTTTTTTCTGTTCTTTGATGCGGGCTTGTTGAGAAGCTTGAGGTCGCACAAGAATCACTGCTCTCCTTTGCAGGGCTCCATTTAATATCAGTGTTCGTATTAATCTCCCTCCCCATTGACGAGAGTGGAGAAGACAAAAGAATTATCAGCAAGATTTGACTACGGCTCGACTACAAACACGTCTGTCTTCGCCATTCGGCCGCTCGATCGTCGATCACTTAGAACGAATTCACCAGCGAATTACAGTAGGTTTGACTGCCGCTTCGATCAGTTTTCGCTCTGCTGGAAAACAATCCTCTGACATAAGTTTCGGTTTTCAAGAAAGATTTTAATTCAAAAACCCTGCGGACCGAAATAGCGATGCTCATACTAGTAATCAGCTGGATCTGGAGTATACCATTCCACCTTGACAGCTCGTTGACAGATGGATCATTTTCAACCAATGGGAATTTTGCGTTGTGTGGGCAACGCGTAATTCATTTCTCTGTGTGTTGTCCACAGTCCCTACTTTTCCTCTCCCCACGTGCCGCTTCAAACTCGCCCTCACTCCCCGCGCGTCCAAAGCAGGAAAAAAACCCGACTCGACTGAGTTAGGAGGGAAAAGAGGGACTGTTCACAGTCTACTTTTTGCAGAAGATTGTAGCTTGGGTACAAACAACACCATATAAGGCTTGGTGAACAAAAAATGTTTATACCTTAAGCTAGACCATAATGCACCATGTTCGTTATCTTAATTAGAAATGGCATATGGGGTTACCATTGTTAAACCTGACCAACATGTTTACCATTCAGATCAAATTGCTGTGCCAAATTTTGGTGGAGGAGCGATGGAGAACTGGGGGCTAATTATTTACGGAGAGGGAGTATTGTTATGGGATCCAAAGGAATCGACAGAGAAAGACAAACAGGGCGTCACCTCGATTATGAGCCATGAAATCGCTCATCAGGTATGCATCACAGAGCTACGAATAATACGCGTACAATAATGTTTTTGCTTTACTATAGCGCGCACCTATTTTAGAAAAGTTTCTCAGAGCCAAACTGCAAAATATATAATAAAGATATAATAACATAGTCCTACAGTCGTTCTGAATAGCACGCGCGACATCGTCGTCGCAACAAATTAAAGTAGTTTTTGGTGGACGTCAATCAAGGCGTTTCTATTCCCATCCAGCTGATCTAAAATAGTGTCGTAAAAAATGACGTCATGAAGCCTGCAAAAGTTTCTCCAGCGGCTTATTCTGACATGCTAAATTTAAACCGACACTACGGGAAATATCCGGAACACAAAAGCCCACAATACCTAAACAAAATCGAAAAAGTATTGGTTGTTTTTGTATCTGATTGAAAGCGAGTATGCTATAACACTAGAGCGATACCTCAGTTTTACAAATTTTCTCGATCCCTATTGGCTAATATTTTTTAATTTTCTCAGATCAGCACGTGGTAGGTACGTGCTCTTGAAAACCTTGCGTCATGGAATCACTTTAATCGACATCAATCAAAAACCTATTTTCAACCCTATGTAATTTGTCACGATGGCAAATAGTGCCTTTCATTTCAAAGTTCCCTGCGCCATCTTTAAAAGTAGCGGTGCCTTTGCATCGAAGCGAGACGAACGGTGAGCTTGCAATGATAGAGACCTTTGGCAATGGACACACGTACTTCCACGATACGGCGGCCATCTTGGTGGGGGGGGGGGGGGGGGGGGGGCAAATATACAAAGCTTTGCTACAGTAATGGCGTTGAGTAACATTAACAGTTCACCACAAGACAATTTGACAAGAGATAAACTAAGAAGATATGGACATGACAGAAATACAAATATATGAAACTCTATATATTATCCGACATCTTTGTTTAATTTGGGATTGCCCACTGGACGCCCCATAATGCCTTGTGATTAAAGGAAGGAACAAATGAGATGTGCCCCCGGGAAAGCTACTGGTAATATCATGTACTCTTAAATTAAATCCGTGTTTTTTTCCTGTTTTCAGTGGTTTGGTAACATCGTAACCTGTAAATGGTGGGACGATCTGTGGCTGAATGAAGGATTTGCTTCGTATTTTGCTGACTTGGGGATAACATCTGTTGAACCATTGTGGAATAACGTAATTTAACCTTAAATTATTTCTACAGTTCAATATATAGTGTGTTTATTATTTCGCATGCCTTGGGTGGGGAAATATTTCAGTTATCAGTAGCCCAAACTCAAACTATCTTCCACTTAACGGTTGGCTAATCTGCATGCCAATGACCAACCAACTGACTTAAAAACAAACAACAAACAAACAATCAAGCACCAAGGGCGGATTCCAGAATTTGTTGAGAGGGGGTCCAAACGTTGAGAGAGGGGTCCAAATGTATAGTGCATACAAAATTTACTTCAAACCTGTGACAAAACTAAATTTTAGGATAAAACAAACAATGGAGCCTTAGGTATGACAGGGGGTCTGGACTCCCCTGACCCTCCCCATGGATCCGTCCTTGAACACTACATTCAATCAGGCAACAACAACCAATTCAAAGGTAGATAAACTCTAATAAGCAAACGAAACCTTACCAATGAATTATAAAATTGATGAAAGTTTAGGAAAATCTCCGGAACCTTAGTACATGCACTGATATATAATTATTCTAGGTGCTCTTTTTGAAAACCGCATAAGACTATCTTTTAAAAAACAATATCTTTTAAATAACTGAAAAAGCTTGCTGTTTCGATATTAGCTAACGGTCAAAGAAAGCTTTGCCGCATAGACTATAAGGCATCTTCAAGCATACTCAAAATTTACATTTTTGTTGCTCAGCCTCAATTTTGTGTAGAATATCCAAGTGTTCCAGTGAAGGTCCGTTGAATTCTAGAGTTTGCTATGCTGTGCATTATTTACTTCACCGCTGACATTGGTGATTTTTTGGCCACCTCTTGAGTAAATGAGTTTGTAACCAAGGAACATAGCGGTATTCATGTGTGGAGTACGCTGCTAACGCGTCGTCTTTCACCACTGTGGTTCCAAAGGCTAGGGTCTCTGGTTCGAGCCCTGCGGTCGCCATATGTGAATTGAATTTGTTTGATGTGTTGTTCTCTACTGTGCTACGAGGGTTTTCTCTGGGTACTCCGGCTTCTTGCTTCCGTAAAAAAATCAACAGTGAGCGTTGTGTGCATGGGATATTGAATGTAGTGGTAGTGTGTGTGTGAAAACTGTCCCCAATTAGTGTGCGAAAGCACTAAAAAGACTAGATACTTAAATAAATTGCATGAATGCGAAAAAGGTATAATATATAGATTTAGGCACTGCCTAAAAGCGGAGCTCCCATAAGTATTATATTTAGTGCTAAAAGCGTGACAATTGTGTGACGCGGCATAACGCTGGTTATAGCGTTACCACATTGTTTGATTTTACCAGAATTCAGGAGGAAAAACTAAAAGAAAAACCATTATTTTAAGCCTTCAAAAGCATTAGAGAACTTTTCAATTCGAAGAATAATAATTATAGATTGTAGAACATATGAATACATGTATAGAACGAAGGATTTTATTCAGCAAATCTTAGTTATCAAAGTTGTAAGTTTTTTAGGTGGAAAGTAAACTACACTGAAAATTGTCGAAAAATAATACTGATAAGCTTAAGCTTACATTCACTTGAACTTCACACGTAAAAAGAGACATATTCATTAATGCAAGATAATAATTTTCTTTGTTAGTAAGTTGGTCTTTGAAAAGTGTTTTTTTAAGATTTATTCTTAACTTTATTATCGAGCGAAAAATCTTACAAAAACATAAGCTTATCCATAAAAAAAAACAAGCTCATCATTTTTGCGATTGTGTAATAGTAATAGCTGGAAAAGCCCGATAAATAGCAAATATTTGGTGTGATATGTATTCCTTTTTCATATTTCATTCAACATTAGAATAAATTATCTATAAAAATGTCAAAATATTCATATGATTATGAAACTGGAATCTTGTTTTGACTTCGCGTAAGGTTCGCTGGCCGTCAAATATATTTTTTCAAAGAACCAAGTCTTTTTACTAAGTCTTAGCCTTTTTTCTTGAAATGGGATCAAAAACAAATAATCAAAGCTTCAAATATCGCTTTTTTGGTTCACAAGTAATGAAGAAAAAGATGATAAAAATCTAGAATGCAGTAAAAACGACAAACTATCCAAGTTTCTCTGACAATGTTTCCCGAACCAACGTCCTTGGCTTGTCTGAGAGTTTCTCCAGCTAGTTTACACATATCTTGTCGATTTTTTACGAAATATTAGTTAAAATTAATGAATATTTACCTTCTATGAAGTGTTTTCTACGAAACTGAAATATCACTCTTGCAGTATAATCAGGTTTTTCTGGTCTACAGGCCACTTTTTCTCTCACTGAAGTTTCAGTCACGAAACTTAATTCATCGTAAGATTAAGAATCTTCCCTCGCTTTCCCTCGCTAAATCTTCTTTAACAAGTCGCTAAAGTCGAAAAACTGTTTTTGTTCACTTTAAGACAGACATGACTTCGATTAAACGTATTTTTCGCATTGCAAAAATAAGAAAAAAATACTTCTTGATCCATCTTCGACTACATTATTGCAATTTTTCTGTGCATTTGTGAACCTGGGAACGGGAACCCTGTGCAAAGTGGTACACGGACGTATGTATGTATGTATGTATGTATGTATGTATGTATGTATGTATGTATGTATGTATGTATGTATGTATGTATGTATGTATGTATGTATGTATGTATGTATGTATGTATGTATGTATGTATGTATGAATGTATGTATGTATGTATGTATGTATGTATGTATGTATGTATGTATGTATGTATGTATGTATGTATGTATGTATGTATGTATGTATGTATGTATGGACAAATCAAGCCATGAAAAATCAAGTCGATGGGTTACCATTTTTTCTTAAGTATGGAGCTCCGCTATTACTAGATCATAGTCAACTAATCAGAGTGCATAGTAAACATACTTGCAACGTCTTCACAATTATTCAAAATTTGTTATGTGTATACGTAAAATGTTAAAAAAAAATTGACTTTCAAAATATCTTTATTGCAGGATTATGCTATGGCTAATTTGCTGAATGGGGTGTTAAAACTTGACGCCAATCTCTACTCGCATCCAATTAAACTTGACGCCAAGAATCCGTATGACTATTACTCGACTATAATATACAGCAAGGTAATGAAGTGTTCATTAATGTAATCTCCCTCACTAGAGTGCTCACACTTAATCTGTGAAACAGTGGGACTAAGTTGCTTGGCACTAAACAGTGTGCAATGTATTTTGCTTGTCTATTGTTTTGTCAGTGCTATTAAGGCCCCGTCTTCCCTAAATACCCATCGCAAACTTTGCCCCCACAATAAAACTCTCAAGAATGCAGATAAGATAGAATGTGTTGCTCTATGATCGTCTGCGCATGCGCAAATTGACCAAAGGTTTCCAAAAGCGCTAGCGTCTCTTATCGTTTTTACCTAAACTTAACTTCCCAAATACTGGGCTTCCAGTGAGCACTGACTGACCGAGCGGGACTAGTGCCTGTCTCGCCTTAGTCTTCCAGCCATTTCAAATCGCCACAGGAAACCCATCTCGAAAAAAAAGAAAGAAACCCAAGCGAGTAGCATTGTCTTTAGTACAAAGTAGTGCTTATTGCGTAGTACTGTTTAATAGATATAATGTATGCACTAGCTCTAGCATCTTTTAACATTGCATAATCTAACTTGTGCGCAGTGCGGCTAACTTTGAATTATTCCCAATGAGTGTCCCGTGATTTGCTGATGTTTTCGTCATTTGAAAAGTTACTGAGACCGTTACACATTTGATGAATGGAAGCCGAAAAGCAAGCAAACATAAATGCTTGTGGGGAAATCTTGGTGGGGAAACTTGAAAAGTGCTCATAATATGAAATGTCCCTGCAGCTTAACGATTTCAACGATGAATACTGATTAGGTCTGTTCCTTCCTATACATCAAATTGAAAAATCGTTGCCGGATTCAAAAAGGTCAAATCACAGAAGCTAAGGGCGAAGAGTGTTCTGGGTAAACATTTAATTAGGCTAATATTATGCATATTTCAGTTTTTCAGCTCTCGAAAATTGATTCAAGTTACCGAACACAGCCTTTTTTCCCACTCCTCATGCATGTGTATGCTCATTTTTATAGGGAAGTCTTGTTATTCGTATGCTTGAAGGATTTCTTGGAAATGAAACTTTTCTCGAAGGACTGAAGGTTCGTTCAGGTATCTCGCTTTGAGTCAGATTCATATGTGTGTATACGCTTTTTGTGTTTGCGCTCCTCGTCTATGGAACTCAGTTCCGCTTAAATGGAACTCAGTTCCGCTTAATATTTAATCTTGTGCTTCGGTGGATGACTTGAAGCGTAGCCTTAAGCTTAGACTTTTCTTTTTTATTATATAAGATATAACATATATAAAGTTGCAAGAAAGTTAACATATGAAAGCAAATTACAAAAAAATCAAATTGACAAATTAGGAATTGATTAACAATGTGAACTTTGTCCTTGCAGTTTACATTCTTCTTCCAGTGCTCAACCGTAAAATAAAATTGCTCCCTTGAGCAATCTGCAATGCAAATGGTTCCAGAAAAGGTCCATTTTTTTAGCAATGTTTTTCTTCCTTTGCAATCATTAGATTTATTTAAAAAGACACGCATTTGCCAGTGTGGAGTCTGATGATCTGTGGAGGGCGTTGACTGAGGTCAGTATATATTGTCATCGTGCATTATACCTTTTTCAAAAGTAATTGTTGAAGATATTGCATAATACTTACTATGCTTGAAATTTAATATATTTTTATGTGAATAATGTCAGCATAAGACATTTCTGTGACTGTAGCTTATACAGTACGTTTGTCACAATTAAACCCACATTAACGACCTACTCGCCATTAGAGTCTCCAGCATCTCAGTGGTAGAGCGTCCGACAAGCATACGGAGGGTCGTGGGTTCGATCCCCATCTGGGGCTTAGAATTTTTTCTGAGTCCATTCAGTATGGTACGATCACATATACATTTCATATTCCATCACCATACGCAAACCAACATTATCACAAATGTCAGCATAGACGTAAATATACTGGACGTGCAGGCAAAGTTTGGAAACCTATTCCATTTTGTTGTGACCTATCGCCGAATGCATAGACTATATCACTATTGTGCCGCAGCAATGCGACTACAGTCGTTACTTTTTTTGTAAAACAATTTATAGGCAAGTTGCGCACTTGGAAAGTGCGTGGATGTCAAGCAAATCATGGATACATGGATACTACAAGCGGGTTACCCTTTGCTGACCTTCAAGAGAATCAACGCAACACACTACGAAGTGAGTCAAGAACGCTTCCTGACAGACGACAAGGCCAACCGAACGGCTCTAGCCTCCAAGTCACCGTTTGGGTACGTGAGTTAAGGAAGCTGCCTAAAAAATAAAACCACGAATTTAGTGGCTCATTACTGATAAAAATCACAAACGTTTTTTTTACCATTTTCAAAAGAATAGTATTCTAAACCCCTATATTTGCGGTTGAACGAATGCGAAAAAGAAAAAGAAGAAAAAATAAGAAATATAGAAAGGAAAAATATATAAATAATTGTTTTGCGTGAATTATAAAGCAAGACAAAACAAAACGAAATTCTGTTTTTGTTTTTTAACCTTACAACGGATACACAACATTTAAAATAATGGTAACTGTTACATAAGTTACATATTGAAAGTGCTAGGTTTCATAAATAACTAAAAAGATAAAATGTCTTGAAGCCAGACTGTACTAAACAAATTTGGAAAAAAATGAGTAATGGTATTATTGCAATGCTGCAATAGATTTTAGACCTTGCATTGTTAAAACACAAGATGAAAATATGCTACAAGTTGTTCTCTTACCGTTGATTGGTTATTCTCTTTTGAAGGGATACATGGGTAGTACCATTATCATACGCCATTAAAGATCAGTCCAGTAGTCATTTTACATGGATGAACAAATCGTCAAGTACGTAATGAATGTATTAAGTATGTTATTCATATTGGGTTATCTTCTTTTTATTGGTGGCTCAGTTATGGTGCGCCTGCCCGTAAGAGGGTTCTGAAGGAGGGAGTGGAGGAGGGGGGTTAGTAGTTCATATGAACAAGAATTTTGAAGACCAAATCATGGCGTTTGCGTTTCAAGTGATGTTTGGCCGCAATTTTGCTATTTTAGGTGACTTGATGACTGACAATTCAGAATTGTCGACAGGAGCTACGAAATTACAAGATATGGGCTAGATTCAAATGTGCTTCAAAAACCAAAGAAACTATGGGCATGCATACATTTCTTTTAAGTCATCTATCATCCATCCCCTCACTGCCTCTGCCCATGCTGGGCCCCTGGATCAAGTCTTATCAATATTTTATTACTAACTGTGTCTTTACCATAGGTGTTATTGAGTGGGACGGTAAAGGTTGGATAAAAGTCAACTTAGGACATAAAGGTTTCTTTATTACAAATTATGAAGAGAAAAACTGGAAAGCTTTGGCCTTGCAGCTCAAAAAACAGCATACGGTAAGAGTGAAAGTAATAATATTAGCTCCAGGTAATAGTAAGGAGGCGGCATGTTCGAGTGGTCAGAGCGTTGGTCTCGCAATCCGGGTTCGAGTTCCGCTCTGGCTACTAGCTGAGACTGTATTTGTCCCGGTTTCGATTTGGTCAAATTCAGCCTCTCGGCCATGCTACTGGTTTGCCTCCTTACCAGTTGAGTTTCTTAATAACACTTAAAATTTGTAATTATTATTAGTTTAGTTGTGTCTATTTATGTAAGTGTATTGAGATTTCTAATGTGATGCGCTATGAGTTATATTATATATTTTTTTATACTATCGATTCCGTAAGTGCCTGGTCCGTGTGGGGCCGGACTGCCTCGTGATGCATATGTTATGAGACACATATTACAATGTATAATGTTACGAGATACATAACTTACTTTCAGCGATTTTTATAATCACCCGCATGATTGTTAGCTGATCTGTGGGTTGGACCAAAATTACTATTAGTCAAGCTAAGGCCAATGTTAGGGGTTAGATTGGTAGGAAATAAGTTGGTTTAAAACTAATACCATAAGTTTACAAGATGTATAAGCCATACGGTTTGTAAGACAAAGAGCGTGCTTCAGAAGAGTATATATTATTTATAAGGTACGGAAGGTCAAAAATGTTAATGGTCGACAATCAGCTTCGCCCTTTTCTCTATTTTCCTAAAAAGAGTACCTATTGATTGTTCCTCATTACCTATAACATTAAGTTCCTGCCTGTCATCATTGAACGTCCTTGGTGGGCACAAGGGCGAGCGCGTGTAAAAAAACCGCTAAACATCCCTCCAACCCTATTATGTATTTGTAAGTATTTGTCCTCTTTTCCAGGTCTTCAGTTCTGCAGGGAGATCTGGACTTCTTGTAGATGCTTTTCAGTTAGGAGAGTAAGTTATATTGTCAAAAATTGTAGTAATTTCTATTGCTATTGAAACAAGAAAACATGCAAAACAAACGGCCGAACAAACGAACGAACAAACAAACAAGAAACAAGGAAGGAAAGAAGAAAGTAAAGGAGTGTAGAGAGGACGGTTGTCCCATGAACATTTCTCTTATTAGCAGGGCCGTAGCCAAACTTAGATGTTTACCAAGGCTATCGACTGCTGTAAGTGGGAGCAACTAGGGGATTTGTGAGAGTGCTGCCCCGAAACATTTTGAAATTCAGACCCTCGGAAATGGGATTTCCAGGGTCTTGAGAGACATTTGCGACATATTCATTGTATTAAAGTTATGTCAATTTTGCAAATTCTGGCAAAGAAAAAGAAGAGAGTTTGTTTTTCATTCTTTAAGAATTAAAGAAAACTAAACAAATAATAATATCTGAAATTTTACCGAGGCACGTGCCTCGCTTGCCCCATCGTAGCTACGGCCCTGATTAGTATGGTTAAAAAGGCTTCAATGCATGATAATGGTCAGTCCACGATTCCGAAATTAAGTATCTCTGACGTTATCACTCTTATTTTTCTTAAGTGTCAAAAAGCTGAACGTTTCCACGGCCTTCGGGATAACAGAGTACATGGAAAAGGAAACAGAATATGATCCTTGGGAAGTCATGTTCCAGATTCTTGCATACCTCCGTGGCAAATTACCAAGAGAAGCCAAAGCTTACAAATATCTCATGGTACCTGAATTTTAATTTATCGTCTGATAACGTAAAGAGTTTCATATAAGTAATGTTTTGGGACAAAACAAGTAGAGTTAGCACGTTCCACCAGCATCTGGTGGCCCGCATCTGGTGGCCCCTTGGCCATAACTCCTCAACAAAGCATGCTATGACAACCAAACTTGGTAGCATGATTGGCACTTGGATCGTCAATCTAATGACCACGTGACGTGATGTGACTTCACACATCACGTGACTTTTGAGCCAAACATTATCGCTCATTTTTAAAGATAGTCGGCATTATATGCTATGACCACGGAACTTAGTAGGATGGGTGGTACTTGTGTCACCAGTAATACGGTCACGTGGTTTGATATATATATATAAGCCATAACCCATCTTTCACGAACTCGATTGCCTAGTGAGTGACCACAAAACACTGAGTTTGCCTCTTCAATGGACAAAGTTTTCTTAGAAAAATCAAATCAAAACAATCACAAAATTTGCTCGGTTTGAGAAAATGTGTATCACAGGGTAAGGCCTACTTGCATGCATGTCCCGTGAGCTCCTAACAGGAAGAAAGTGCTGGAGCCGAATAGTACAACCTCAAGTCAAAACACTGCTAACTCACAGACCGACTTGAATTTTAGCATGTTAGGTTTTTCGGCGAGAGAAGCGAGTGTACAACCTATATACAACACTCAAGGTTGAGAAACACCTGTGGTAAAGGATGGCTTATATATGACAGATCAGGGGCGGCGCAGCGTTTTTTTAATTGGGGGGAGGGGGCTTACAACTTTTTGAAAACGCTGGGTGGGCTCCAGTTTACTGTATCTACCAAAACCTCACAACTTTTTGAAAAAGCTAGGGGGCTCCAGTTTAATTTATCTACTAAAACCTCACAACTTTTTGAAAAAGCGTCTGGCGTCTGCGCCGCGCGCCCCTGCAGATGAATCTCTGGAATTGGCTAGCAGGTCTTTTGGTCATGTCATTCCATTGAGAATAGATGCAAAACTGGAATTTTGATTCCCTTTCTGTTTTTAGAAATACATGGGATTTCTTGGAAAGCATCAGTACGAGAGCCTTGGTTTTGACGATGTTGGTAATGCGATCGACAAGTAAGTAGGAAGTGATACCTTGTCTATTGATCATTTGTAATAAAAAACTCTCTTTTGTATTGGTGTGAGCTGTCTTTGGTAAGTCCGATTTTTGTTTTATAGTGACTTGCTGAAGTCACTTTTGAAAGTTCTTCACAATAGGATTTTGGCTCTCGTCAATCATTATGAATATTGTTCACTCAAATTCAAATGTTATTTACCTCTGTAACAATGGCTGATCTAAGTCAGGATATGGCTAACTCGCAAATTAAACTCTGAAACAACCTCTTAGCTGATCTAGGTGATCAGGGCACTGCTAACTCACAGATGAAAGGAACCCTGAAACAACCTCTCTGCTGATCGCAAACTTGAGCACGGATATAACTCACTTATCTAACCTTAAAACAACTTGTTGGCTCATCAAAGTTAAGATCGACACAGCTAACTCACATATCGATGTGGGATTTAGCATGGTTTTCTCGAAGGGAGAAAAGCAAATCTTAAAGTGTCCATGCTTTATGGATAGGCCTAAAACAAAGATATGAAAGACGTATCACACGTTGGTTTTTCTAGCTTGATCATGCTAGCGCTATTACACTAGCTTTATATATCATTATTAAAAATATAATTCGCGTTAAAATTAATGATTATAAACCATTCATTTTCCTATTCATTCTTCAGATTAAAGCGAGGCTATTTCCTTTTTCTGTTCTGTAACCTCGTCCATGACAAGACCTGCATTGGTAATGCTACACAACGCTTCCAGGCATGGAAGAAGAATCCCAACACCGTAAAGTACGTATGCTAAGCTAAGTGGTCAGCCAGTCATCCAGTCAGTAGGTGAGGTCGGTCGGTCAGTCAGTACGTCAGTCAGTCTCTCAGTCAGTACTGATATCTAGTTAGACAGTAGGTCGGTCAGTCAGTTAGTGCTCATTTCGGTCAGACAGTCAATCATTTACTCAGTCCGTTAGTAGGTTGACTGTTAGTAGGTGGCTTAATAGGTTGGTTAAGTTAACATTTCCTTCCTTGTCATTCTATAGTATTCCACCTAATTTACGCAATGTGGTCTATTACCATGGTGTTAGTCAAGGTGGCGTAGAGGCATGGGACTTTCTTTACAGTCAGTATAACCAAACAAAGGATGCAACTAAAAAGGACAAAATTCTGTATGGCTTGTCCGCCGCGAACGATCCTTGGATCATAGACAGGTTGGTATTCAAATGATTAATTGATCGGTCGAGATCAGCTGTTCACTCCTGGGGGTACTTGCAAAATTAGATTTGAGATAGCAGTGATATGATGTACATATGAATTTTCATAAGAAAAGAAGAAAGCAAGGGCAGAAACAAATATCATAAATCTAGAATTTACAATACAATTCAATTGGAATTCCAAAAAAAATATTGGTTTTTAGCCATTTAGCCAGAACTTGATTCAGTGAATTTGAGTGTCAGGCGTTCGTCCCCCTATCCCTCACAATACCAGTACTGTACTGAGCTTTCCTGTTTTTCATTGATTCAAGGTATTTGTCGTACGCATTGGACAAATGGAGATTTGACAAGAATCATATATTCTATGTGTTTTACTATGTCCGAACCTACAACCCTATCGGCAGGCATTTAGTTTGGAATTTTGTTCGCGCCAATTGGAAAAAAGTGGTTCAAAGGTAAGCATGCTAATACTTTCTATCACTCAAGGCCTAAGTTTGGCTTTAAGAGCGGTTAGCTGTGCGGACATGCACAGAGAGTTAAAGAAATTATCTCGTTCACTGCGATCGCGAAACGTATATCCAAGTTATCGCCTTGAAAATATTTTGAATAAATAATAAAACAATTATTGAATTCGGCTATCTATCAGCCTACGGCTTCGACAGATAACACTCTCCTCGTTATGCATAATTTTTCATATTATACTCAGCCTCATCCGGCAATAATTGCCAAATAAACTTTGAGCATTTCTCTACAGATTCTTTCGAAGTTATGATTTTGAATTTATCTAATATTTCTTTTATTCTAAAACATATTCTCAAGAATGAACAACAACACCAGGACTGCCTACTCCAGCATTGTATCTTATTTGTCAAGCGAATTCCGTACTCCGTATGCTTTGTCTGAGGTGAGTCTCTGATCTTCTATGATGCGCTTAAAGTAGGACAATCGACGATGAAGTGAACGTAGTTAATATTTTGACATTTTTGACATCCTCATAGCATTTACATTAATATTTAAAGCTATTTTGTGATACGACCAAGGGAACGTCCTCAAAACAAGTTTTATTTCTCGGATTTCGTTTCCCGCCATTATTCAAATGTTTCTCTTTGTAACGTCAGTTACTCAACATTAATAAACCTCATGGCTTATTGTCATATGCGGATATTCTGTAACTGAGGTTTCTTTCTTGAAAATAATGCCAGGAAGCCGCTGTGTGGAGTAAGGATGTAGCAATAAGTCCAAAGCGGACGCTGAAAACAAAGCGTTGAGTGAAATGACGTCATGAGGGGGAGACCAGACGGATTAATGGCGGACGATATTCTAAGACAATTCTACTCAGTGATTATGATTTTTTTTTGATTAATGATTTTTTCCTTACTTTTTTAACATCGGATTTCTCTTTTTCTAAACTATTGTTGTAATTTTTCATCGAAATAATCTCGTTTAAATATGTTCAAATTTCATCGTCGTCCCACATTAAGTTGCACGCGTATTGCTCAATATGTTGGTTGATTTATTATTTAATTGCATCCCAAGCTTCAAAGATTCCAAGCCCAAATCAACATTGATGACGAACACCCCTCAAAGGCCATTAGGCAACGTATAAAGTGGCTAGATGAGCACGAGAAAGACTATGAGAATGCACTGGAAGAACTACTCAAGAAGAACAACCAGATGTGATAGCCAACTCACTAACGCATGCGAGTGTTCCTTGGATGTCCCTCGCTTCTTGGATACTATTGGTTTAAATGTCATATTGCAGTGAATCTCAATATATCGCGTAGTATCTTACAATTTGCCGTCTTTAGACTTTTGATGGATGTCAATCAAAATGTTTTCATGGCATCATTGGAAAATACGAAGTTTTCAAGAGCACGTGCCTGCGAGATGTTGTGGGAACGCCTTGATTGACTAGTTAGGAAGTGAAATAAGCCAAACGGTCTTTTCATTATGTTAAAAACGTTTGCATTCTCAATTTGTTCATTGAACACACTTAAAATTTTAATTAAAGTCAAATACTTATACAATTTTAACACAAAACATTTGACAAATGAGCTTGCAATGTAAGGATAAATAACGTAAACTGTTCTCATAAAACTTAAATTCCACGGTCAAATTTCTTTAAAAAATACCGTCAATGACTATGACCATGCTTATAGAGATTGCCATAGAGTCTTACATAACCAAGCTTTTATTTCCCTACCTATAACGAACATAAAATGTATACTGCTACAAACGTACAAAACACTTAGAACGGTCTATCAGTCAATGAACATCCTTAACAATTGCTGCTTGCATTTTTGTCACGTGGTGAAGCATGACGAAGAGACTTACAGTGCCATGTTGGGTTGATATAGTCTATGTAATGCTCTTCTTCATCCTTGTCTTCTTCCATATAAACTGGCTTGATAAACTCGCCTTCTTGAGCGCAGCCATTGTCAAAAACAAACCGTCCAAGGCCTCTTGGTTTATGGTTTTTAAACATACCGCAAAATGAGAAAAGAGGGGTGTGCAGTTCTCCCTTCCCTTCAGATCTGTCGTAAACCCATTGGCCTTGTTCAAAATAGAAGAAGAAAAAAATTTTTTTTTAAGTAAATATAATTTGAAAGTTTCAATGAAATTGATCATTGAAATCCGAAGTTGCAGGACCTTCTTCAGAAAGATAGGTCAAAAATAATCAATTATTAAAATTCGCATATTTGCAAAAGCCCGATGAGATCTATCAAAAAATGGTCAACATTGTCGAAATCTGTTTTCGCGAAAATGTCTTGAAAAAAATTATAAAAAGGATGTAAACATCAACGTTATACAAAAAGGTTTGGGAATCCGACTTCAAATTTAAACAGAAGTGACAGTTTCTCAATGTTTATACGTTATGTGCACAACTTTGGATCGTGCAAGCTCTACTTCAAAAGCAACACTGGATTTTGTCAGATCTTTTTGAACTTCTTTTCTACATCTACAACAGAGCAAACCTCACATCCTGGGTAAGTTTTATAGTTTTGTTATTTGAGGAATTGTTTAGGAACCTTTTTATTTCATTCCTAAGTAAAACCAGACTGTTTTCGGGCATAGTTTTCGTCGCTTTTCGATCTACTGACTGGCTGGAAGTTGCTCGGCGAAAAAAACTTTTCGGCAAACCTACTCTAGCATTTCGCAATGTATTTCTTCGACTTTTACTTCTTTTACTCCTTTTCAGAGCACTATTCTAGTTGAAAAGTATATGTCTTTGGTTTAAATTTGACAGGAAGTTTTAGTTTAAGGTAATGCGATCGTGCATTCGTGCGCATCTTTCCTGCGCTTTATTGAATATCTAAACATTTTACACGGTTACCTACCCTGATTTTTCTACTGTGAGTCCAGAACAACTTAGGCTACAATATATCAAAAAATGAAGGCAGGTAATTCCACTAAATTTTTAGTAATTTCACGAAGTGTTAATTTTCAAAGTCCTTTTTCGTGATTGGGTTTCCTGTGGCCAAGGTCTTTCAACTATGGCGGATAAGACATTTTGACCTTTCTCCACGTTCAACGTGAAATATCTAAAAATCTTGCTCGGTGACCTACCCTGATTTTTTCACTGTGAGTCCAAGTTTACTAAAGCTACAACATATCCAAAAATGAAGGTAGATAATTCGACTAAGTTTTGAGTAAATCGCGAAAATGTCCGGAAATTCGGATCGTAAAGTACAGTCAAAATGTACTGTTTTGGACATTTAAACATCGAGAACTCATTCTGAACACAATAAAATGAACAATAGGCGATTTGCAGGACTTGGTCACGTGACTGATATCACTAGGCAACGAGATTTTGGTATGCAAACTGTTTGTCGCGGGAGATACAAAGTTGCCAACAAAGCCAAAGCAAATCTCAAAACAAAACCATCTATTTTTACAAATATTTGTCATTCCGATCAATTCCAACTTCAAAAAAAGGTGAGAAAAGTTGTTATCTATCGATTTTTGCCGTCTTTTGAAACAGAAACGACAATAATGACTTTTTTTTTCGCTTTTTCTCTCGTCTCTTCTCGATGTAAACAAGGCCGAAAATGGCGACCTCGAAAGGTAAGTAATTGAAAAAGTTGTGTTTTCTACGTATTCTTTACAGCTATTGGCTTGAAATTCACTGAGAAGATAGACTTTTCTAACTTGTATGTAATAGCAAAAGAATGAGTGAATAGTTTAAGTGGAGTGATAAATAAATTTGCATGAAATGCGAAAACATCGAAGACATTGCAAAAATTAGCGATATTTTTTCGTCATTTCATGCAAATTTATTTATCACTCCACTTAAACTATTCACTCATTCTTTTGCTATTACATACAAGTTAGAAAAGTCTATCTTCTCAGTGAATTTCAAGCCAATAGCTGTAAAGAATACGTAGAAAACACAACTTTTTCAATTACTTACCTTTCGAGGTCGCCATTTTCGGCCTTGTTTACATCGAGAAGAGACGAGAGAAAAAGCGAAAAAAAAAGTCATTATTGTCGTTTCTGTTTCAAAAGACGGCAAAAATCGATAGATAACAACTTTTCTCACCTTTTTTTGAAGTTGGAATTGATCGGAATGACAAATATTTGTAAAAATAGATGGTTTTGTTTTGAGATTTGCTTTGGCTTTGTTGGCAACTTTGTATCTCCCGCGACAAACAGTTTGCATACCAAAATCTCGTTGCCTAGTGATATCAGTCACGTGACCAAGTCCTGCAAATCGCCTATTTTGGGGTTTTAATCATAATGTGTTAAGGTATGTATCATTTGAAATCGTTTATGCTACTTCTTCAAGCCATATGGACTACGATAGCTTCTAGTTTACTTTGTCTTATTTTCCCCGAAAACACGGCCGCAAGCATTGTCTTTGAAAAATTATATCTTTCGAACGGATTCGGGTACCCCCATTTTTTATTTCATATTTTCACACTACAGCTCAAAAGGAATATTTGTGCCAAATTTTAAAAAAATTCATGGAAAAAAAATGCGCGATCGCATTACCTTAAGCTTACAACAAATTGTTCAAGCGTATTTGTAAACAAGAAAGCCTAGTCAGCAATGTTAGACAATTGTGCTGCGAATTTCAACCTTGAGCAGGCACTCTACAGGTATATTTTGTGCCTCTTTTGTCTTCTTATTTTAAAAAACAAAACTTTGTTGAATGAAAATTCACTACGAAAGATTAAAACAATCTTGAAAATCAGAAATTGCCCATTTTGCGCAGATTTTGGAGTTAAAATGTAGTAGAGAAAATTTCATTTGTGAGCTGTCAATCACAAACCATGTCTTTACCGGTGAAATAGAGCATAGGTTTTTGGAGAGAATTAGCCAATGAGTTCGTGCGTACTATCTAAGCTATATTATAAATATATATATATCATATCCACCGAGGTATAAGGTATATAACCGCCCTATATCATCATTGGGAAGGTTAACACAATGGCTTAGGGAACTGATCAACATTCGCCTTTGGAAACAAAAATATATATGGTGTGAAGTGGCCATTATCATTATCAGAATAATGAAGGTCTACATTAAAATTAAATAATGACGTCAAGGGTTGGTCCTTTGCAAATAATTGTTCATGAAGAAGCTTTATACCCCAAAATCTTTTACATATTTCATGGTCTAATTAGATAGACAGTATAATATATATGTACTCTAATTTTGATTTGCTACCGTTTTTAATACTACACAATCATGATCAATCACTACAGACGATGGTGTTTACAGTAGCTAAATTTTAGCGCTAAATTTAGAGATTGAATCTCGAAATATATTAGTTTTAAGATGAGATACATTAGTAAACATGTTATATATTGTGGTCATACATAATTGATGTGGTATAATTCGTTAAAGTGCACATTACCTTTTTTCAATGCCTTCAATACTGATTCTACATGAAGTAAATAGTCGAAAGGTAAAATATTTCTAGATCTGAGTGATGCGTCTTTTTTTCTTAAAAGATATGAAGGTTTATACTTCCAATATGTTAATGACTGTGACGTCTACTAAGGTATTTTAGTGTATTTGCTGTAGCTAGTAATACTAAACGCTGGCCATTTTAAGAAAAAAAATTAAGATATATTTTATGTAAACCACAAGTAAAATAAAGATGCTTTTCAAATACTGTTTGTGTGAACCAGATCAAATGTGTATATTAAATGAAGCCTTACTAGACATCACAGTCATTAACATATTGGAAGTATAAACATTCATATCTTAAAGACGCGTCACTCAAATCAAGAAATATTTTGCCATTAGACTATTTACTTCATGTAGAATCAGTATTGAAGGCATTGAAAAAAGGTTAGGTGCACTTTAACGAATTCATATATGCGATGAGTAAATAGTTTGATGCATTAACATCCTTAACATATGATATGTATACATATCTGCGATCAGATACATAAAGGCAATTAAAAAGTACCTATACAAATGCCATACAATGCAATGCACATGTATTACTTTATATGTTATAGCTTATGTTTATAATGAGGATTTTGTAAAACTGCGAAACATCATGGGATGAAATTAACGACGATTGTTGATGTCTAGTTTTAGCTAGTGAATGGGTTGAATGTTTATCCAGTGAGAGTTCTCGGACACATCGCCGTCACGATCACCGTCAAGGTCACGGCAGGATTGTAACGTAAGTTTCTCAAAGTTATACGAAACATGTTCTATGTTGTCTACTTGCCATCAAGTGTTCTGCTATTTTACTGGTATTTTCATCCAGTTACTCAATCCTCAATAAGAATAGTCATTATTGCTAACTTCTTTACATATTTACAAAGTACTGCTCGCATCAACTGTGCATATACTTGGTCCTGACCCCAGTCAGTTTCTGGGAGTAATGCAGACTTTAAAAGGTGCTGGTCTCATGACAATACCAAAGCTGCTCTCAGTAGGATCTGGCAGAACATCTCCTTCAACTTTTCTAAAATCAAATTTCTGTAGCATTTGCGAAGTAGACAAAAAAGCTTCCATTTTGGCCAACGTTTCTCCTGGGCAAGAACGATGCCCGAGACCAAATGCTACAATCCCTGCACCAGGGTCTACAGTAAACTGGCCATTATCATCAAGGAATCTTTCTGGCTTGAATTCCGTCGGACTCTCCCACATCTCAGGATCACGGTGTATGGCCCATAGGTTCAATATGACTGTTGTCCCTTCGGGGATTTGATATGGACCAAGACATGTATTTCTCATAGTCTGGTGGGGTATTGCAAATGGCATTGCACTGCTGCAACGAAGAGCCTCGGCAAGAAACCCCTGTAGGTAAGGCAGATCTTGACGTTCACTCCATTTGGGTGCGCGGTTTCTTCCAATCACTTCATCCAGTTCACGTTGAATTCTTTTCTGCACATCTGGATACTTAATGAGGTAGTATAATACCCATAGTAGATTGGTTGCCGGAGTCTCACTCCCAGCAAGAAGTGCGTCACTCATGGTCATCATGATATGGTCGTCGCTCATTTCCTCTTTGTCTTGTGAGGTTTCAGAATCAGCTTCTTCAAGAAGTGCGTTTGTGAGGTTTCTGGTTGAATACATCTTTCCTTCTTTTTGGTATGCCTTCTTTTGTTCCTCAAACTTCTTGTCAAGTATTCTGTCTCTTACTGCACAAGCCTTTTTAACCCTATCGATGATATCAAACGGAAAATACTTCAAAAACGGAAAGGTATCAAGAAAACTTGTCGCGGCGAGGCTTTCTCGAAGAACAGCGATGACATCCATTAATTTCAAGAATTCCGAGTCTCCATCACTGAAGCGCTCTCCAAAAATTATTGAGACTACAATGTTACTCGTTGCAAAAGTTGAATCAACATGGATGGCTTTGGTTTCTGAAATTTTTCCAATGCTCCCGATGCGGCCAATAAGTCCCCGTATTTCTGTACTAACTATGTCTTCTAGCTCAGACTTCCTTTCAAGTTCTTTCAATGTTTTTATAACAATCTTTCTTTGTAGTTTTACCATTTCGCTGTAAGTTTGAAAACCAATTCCTTTCCCGTTTTTTGAAAATATGCTACCAACATAATGTGGTGGTCGACCAGCGAAGTCTGTCCCCTTTTTCAACATGGCTTCTTTGGCATATTTGTAGTTGTTTATAACAATCACGCGATTGCATCCCATCTGTAGTCGGCAAACAGGACCATAAGTCTTGGATATTCGATAGAAATCCAAGTATGGCTTGCTGGAGAGTAAATGTAGGTTGCCAATTATTGGCAAAGGAAACGGTCCGGGTGGAAGACATTTGGACGCCAAATACTCAGAAACCAGAAAGTACATCAAATAGAATGCCAAAAGAATCACGCCAGCTACGAGTACTATCATCTTTGTGAGGTTTGAAGCTGCCTGTAGTGATAAAAATAAATGCCTCCGTTCGTTGGAAGCGTAATTTAAATAATATTTATAAATCCTTTGTGCTTTTGTTTAAGTTTCACTGTTATTGACAAGCAAGCACCAGGGGTTAAACTGTATTTCTTTTTGCGGAGCTTACGTATTTACAAAGTAAATGCTGTGGGTACTTAAGGGGTAAGTTAAAAAAAGCATCGTATGACAGATTCCATCAATTTCTGCACTAATTCATTGCACAGAACATAATTTTTCAAACTCATTAATATGCAAGACAAGTACAATAAGTCAACAATAGACAAAGTAAATAATTGTCGTGGCATAAAATGTGTTCAATAACTTTTACGTTAACACTTCTTAAGAAATTTATGGTAGGCCCTCAAAGCAAGAACTGAAATACTGCATGTTTCGTTCATTCATTTTCTTGCGCCAAGTGCTTGAACTAGTAATTATTCAATGCTTATCTGAACTGTTCGTGCCTTGATTGAATTGCCATTCACGAAGCCCTAACGCAAATATTTGGATCTTAGCCGTAAATCAAACATCCGATTGGAAGCATGCATAAAAAATTATATTTTTAAGACTGCTGGAGAAAGGAAATGACGTTGGTTGAAGCATGGGGAAAAAAATTGCATTAAAGCAAGAATAAGTTTTAAGTTTTAAAATTCCTAAAACCCTAATATGCTCACATTTTTAGGATTTGAATATATTATGAAGTTATTGACAAGGCCTTGGGATTAAAGCACAATCATAGTATGATAGTGAGTGACAAAGGAATCGAGTAGATCAAACTATTCGAAACTATTCGTTTAAAAATACAGTCTAGGTTCACGGGCGTCTTTCGGTTAAAAATATCCTTTGCGGAAAACCGTCGGATTGAATATATATTTTTTCATCAAAACTTGTAATATGCAATGACTGCTATAGCTCCGAACTAAAAATAGGGTGCTTATCCTGCTACACATTTCAACGTGTTGTCAAAATTTCTGCAAAATTTCAATCAGCAAATACCAGCCTACCAAAATGTGTCAACGTTTTTTAAATTTTTCTTACTTTGAATCTCGATTGGAGTTGAAGACATGACTCGAATATTTAGTTAGTTATTTGATATTAAATACCATAAATCCAAAACCAAAGTCATAATTTGGAAAAGGGTCTAGATAAAACGCGAACTGGTGGACACTAAAAAACAAATAAAGATAAAAATTGAAGATAAATAGGAATACATAAATACATAAATAAAAAAGACGAAAAAATAAAACGAAAAAAAAACATCATCTACAAAAAATATATAAATAAAACGCATAAAATTGAATAAATATATCGCATTTTTTTTCTTCATAAAGTCAATAAACTAAATCAGGATTTACTAATACTGTTTTCAATGTTGTTCAGCACCGAAATATATATCGCACTCACTTACTCCTTGAGCAGTGTTATCTCTCATATTCATATATCCAAGCTAAAATGACATTGGAATACTGGTAGTGATGAATCTTATAGTAAGCTTGGATTTTGTTCTTAGTAACTTGAAAAGTCGCTTGAGTCTGAATTTTGCTCAAATCGTATTTACTGGTAGTTTTGGGCTTACAGTCTAAATTTGGTCTGTAACTTACGTGTCAACGTTATTCAGTGTCAGATTGAGTAAGAGTTTTGCCCCAAATCCATGCGCAAAAGGCTGGTCAGCCTAGAGGGTAATATTTGGAGGTTAGGCGCTGTTTTCAAATCGTTCCAATGCACTTTACAGTCTGTCAGTATATAAAATCGACTGCAGTAGGAAGTATTGGAGAGAAAAAAATTATCAGTAAATAATATGAAAACTGATATTAACAAAACACAACGTCGCATGTTCTCTCAAGAATGCAGCAAGCTTACCCACTGAACTCAAACTCACCTCAAACTTTTTTAAAGATGTTTTTATTTTTTATTTTTTTGAACAAGGCCAATGGGATTTTGACAGATATGACGGAAAGGGAGAACTGCAAACCCCGCTTTTCTCATTTTGCGGTATGTTTAAAAACCATAAGCCAAGAGCCAAGAGGCCATGGACGGTTTGTTTTTGACAGTGGCTGCGCTCAAGGCATGTTTATCAAGCCAGTTTATATGGAAGAAGACAAGGATGAAGAAGAGCATTACAAAGACAATATCAACCCAACATGGCATTATATGTCTCTTCGTCATGCCTCACCATACAAATGTATCAACAAGCAGCAAGTGCTAGCGATGTTCATTGACTGAAAGAACGTTCTAAGGTTTTGTACGTTTATAGCATTATATATTTCATTTTCGTTATAGGTACGTGGGAAATCGAAAGTCTGGTTATGTAAGATTCTATGATAATCTCAAATTCAAAGTTTTCGTAGGGCTTTCCCCTAATCCTCCAAATTATCACAACCCCCCTTCTCAAAACTATACCACGCGATCCCTGTCCCCATAAAGTAGTTTTAATGGACGTCAACCAAGGCCTTTCTAAGATATTCCATAAGCACTTGTCTTCGTAAACGTTGTGTTTTCTGATGATTTATTGGACCACTTAAAATTTGACTCATTTCATTTCCTAGCATTACAGTGGTTCAAGCACGCGTGATATCGCCGTCTCGATACGATAAAGTATTTTTTTGTGAACGTCAATCAAGGCATTTTCATGATATCACATTCCAAAGGCACGTGCCCTGAAAAACTTTGTATTTTCCGATGATGTCAAAGAAACACTTTGATTGAAATCCATCAAAAGACGGTATTTGTAAGATACTGCGCGTGACATTAAAAGGGGCCTCAATCAGACATTTAAACCAATAGTATCTAATAGTATTTAAACCAATAGTATTTAATAGTATTTAAACCAATAGTATTTAAACCAATAGTAGAAGCGAGGGACATCCAAGGAACACTCGCATTCGTTAGTGAGTTGGCTATCACATCTGGTTGTTCTTCTTTAGTAGTTCTTCCAGCACATTCTCAAAGTCTTTCTGGTGCTCCTCTAGCCATTTTATACGTTGCCTAATGGCCTTTAAGGGGCGTTCGTCATCAATATTGATTTGAGCTTGGAATCTTTGAACCTTGGGATGCAATTAAATGGTAAATCATCCAACAATATAAGCAAGAAGCGTGCCACCTATTTAAACTTAAGTGCACCACGAGGAGATGGTACTCTCCCATGTATAGGATTGGGACGCTCGTCGGAAATTTTGAAAGTAACCCCTAAAAGGTACCTGAACCCTTTCCAGGTGGGCGTGGCAACCGATGATTTTATAAAGGTACCAACGAGTAAAACAATTTACTCTTTTATCTATGGATACTAAGTAACAGAAGTCGAATGATGAAGCAAAAATGAACATCCTGAATTACAACTAGCTGTAATTTTGACGATCATTATCTAATCTCGGGCGTCATAAAATTGATAAACACCTGAAGGGGCAATGTCTTACTCTCGATCTAGTCGTCCTTTTACATTTGTGAAACCCTAAGAGGTACCAAATCGCAGATTTTGAACAAAAAAAGGTACGAGGAGCATCCCCCCTCTTTTACAATCGGAGAGCTCTCCACCCTTCCCCCGGGCAACAAAGAAGATCATTATTCTCTAAATAGACTCACCTCGGACAATGCATAAGAAGTATGGAATCCCCTTGCAATAGGATATACAATATTATAGTACGCGTACGCGGGGTTGTTGTCCATTCTTGAGCATATGTTTTAGAATAAAAGAAATATTTGATAATATGTAGAGAATTGAGCAACGTTTATTAGGAATTCCGAGAATAAGCAGGTTGGGGTTGGCATTACATTGCAGTGTGGGACTGTCTTAGTGGACGAAAAAGACGCCATCTTGGAAATTTATTATCATTATTATTTATTATTATTATTATTATTATTATTAATTAGCCGCAGCGGCTGTTTTTTCACGTATACGCGACAAATACAACGCCTACATCGGTAGAGTCTATTGACCCTCCCCCCACCCTTTATTTATACCAAAGGAAAATAGACTCTGTAAGCAGGGAAGAGATCATTCTTAAGGTGCACATCAGGGTTCGCTGGTTTCATTATTAGAATTTTTAGAATTTTTAGATTCTGACTGTTAAAATTTTCAGAATTTGATTTTTCTGTGCCATTTTCCAAGGGTCAAAGTTGGCGTAAATTTGTGAAATCGACTCCCTCTCGTGTGACGTCATTCACAGGACTTGTTGATCAGCACGAAGGGGTTTCTTTTAGTGTTTTGAAACAAAACTTCATGATAAAGCTTGTAAGTCAAAGATGAAGTCCCAGGCCTCTGTAGCGCTCGAAATTTTATTGCTTTTCGAAAAGTTTGATCGCAAGAAAAAAATAAAATCGACGTAACACAATCGACTATTTTTAGAACTTTTGTATAAAACGAAAAACAGCGAACGAACAATGATATGCACTTTACACTCTCTAATCGCTTGTTCGCACAGCTAACCGCTCTCAAAGCCAAACTTAGACCTGGAGTGATAGAAAGTATTAGCATGCTTACCTTTGAACCACTCTTTTCCAATTGGCACGCACAAAATTCCAAACTAAATGCCTGCCGATAGGGTTGTATTTTCGGACAAAGTAAAACACATAGAATATATGATTCTTTTCAAATCTCCCTTTGTCCAATGCGTACGACAAATACCTTGAATCAATGAAAAACAGGAAAGCTCATTACAGTACTGGTATTGTGAGGGATAGGGGGACGAACGCCTGACACTCAAATTCACTGAATCAAATTCTGGCTAAATGACTAAAAATCAATATTTTTTTTTTGGAATTCCAATTGAATTGTATCGTAAATTCTAGATTTATGATATTTGTTTTTGCACTTGCTTTCTTCCCCGATAGTACAATTACATCATACCTCTGCTATCCCAAATCTAATTTTGCAAGTACCCGCAGGAGTGAACAGCTGATCTCGACCGATCAATTAATCATTTGAATACCAACCTGTCTAAAATCCAAGGATCTTTCGCGGCGGACAAGCCATACAGAACTCTTTGCTTGCTAGTTTTATCCTTTGTTTGGTTGTACTGACTGTAAAGAAAGTCCCATTCTTCTACACCACCTTGACTAACACCATGGTAATAGACCACATTGCGTAAATTAGGTGGAATACTATAGAATGACAAGGAATTGAATGTTAACTTAACCAACCTATTAAGCCACGTACGGACTGACGGACTGACGGACTGACCACTTAGCGTAGCATACGTACTTAACGGTGTTGGGATCCTTCATCCATGCCTTGAAGCGTTGTGTAGCATTACCAATGCAGGTCTTGTCATGGATGCGGTCACAGAACAGTGACTGGAAATAGTCTCGCTTTAATCTGAAGAATAAATAAGACGGGTTTATAATTATTAGTTTTAACGCAAATTATATTTCAAAAATGATAATAAAGCTGCACTCGGCGATTACTGAAACTTATGAGACCCTCATGCTAAATTTGTAATCTCGTGAAAATGTTTGCAAAATTTGGATCTAAAATATATTCCCAGACACTATAAATCCCCCTCCCCATAAGCAATGTTGTTTTGTGCATGCCTAGCTATTGGTGGCTCCCGAACACAAGTCCACTCAACATTCTAAGTCAAGGGGAGAGGGGTTGAAAGACTAAATTTGCTTACAATAGGAACTGAGCTTCCTGTGTTGTAAGGGTCTTAAGGAATTTTTTCGCCTAATGTAGTCTAATAGCATGATCTTTATTCTAGGTGGTTTCAACTTTCAACAAGGTATCACTTTCCACTTACTTGTCGATGGCATTACCAACGTCGTCAAAACCAAGGCTCTCGTATTGATGCTTCCCAAGAAATCCCATGTATTTCTAATACAAAAAAATTCAAAGGAATCAAAATTAATTCCAGTTTTGGAGTTTCTTAACCTTGAATGTTGTACATACTCTGTACATTCGCCTTTCAACCGCCTCTAGAATGGGCTCGATTATTTTCGCATCACATGCGAGAAGGATATTTTTAGTTGCAGTTCTCCCTAGCTGATTCGAGGGCTTTTCTGGACACGCACGCAAGTTGGCCTTCTCCTGTGATTCACATATTTTCAAACCGAGCCATTTCTTTTTGTTTTTTGTTTTTTTGGATTATTTTGATTTGAATATTTCTAAGAAAACTGTTTTCATTTAGCAGGTCCACTGCCGATTTTGTGGTCACTCAAGCGAGTTCGTGAAGTGAAAGATGGGTTATGGCTTATAGAGGGGTTTCAGGCAGAAACAATGCAACTTTTTTGTAGGAGAATATTCCATTTCCAGTCCAAAAGGCCATACATTACTTATATGAAACTCTTTACGTTATCAGACGATAAATTAAATTTCAGGTACCACGAGATATCTGTAAGCTTTGGTTTCTCTTGGTAATTTGCTACGGAGGTATGCAACAATCTGAAAAATGACTTCCCAAGGATCAAATTCTGTTTCCTTTTCCATGTACTCTGTCATCCCGAAGGCCGTGGACATGTTCAGCTTTTTGACACTTAAGAAAAACAAAGCAGAACAAAACATTGAAGTGTTGCTTACCATACTAACAAAAGAAAATGATCATGGGGCGACCGCCTTCTCTCTCTCAAGATGATTTTTGAGTTTTTTGTTTTTATTTTTTATTTTTTGTTCAAAGGCGGCGGACAAGTGTGGGCCGGGGGGAGCTAGAGCACCGCCACTTGAGATTAGGGGGGTGGGGCTTGAGCCTTCCGATTTTGTTTTTGGATAACTCCGTTTCCCCCAATTGCAATCTGCTTCTTCGAGCACTTGCAAATAATTATATCTTGTTACTTTCTGTTTGGTTTGCTTACACGTTTTATATGTTTACCTGGCTGTATTTTGTGCTTTGCTGATTTTGTTGCTTTGGGTGCTGTAACTTTTTTTTTTTCCACAGTTTTCTTTTTTTTATTTTTTCCTTTTTTCTTCCTTTTTTCTTCCTTTTTTTATTTTTGTTTTTGTTTTTTTGCTTCTGCGATTTTTTCCCTTCTCTTGTTATTTTTGGCGACTACATCCCCCCCCCCCCCCCAGTTTTTATGCCCCTCCCGCTGCCTAAGATTCTAAGGTTTCTTCCCTGCCCCACTTCGTTGCTTGATACCTTCTCTCCTTTGTTTCTTTCCTTGTTTCAATTCTTGTTCATTCGCTCATTCGTTTAGTAGTTTATATTGCTTTTTTTCCCTTGCCATGAAAATGAGCGGCGGGGCACGATATTTTGAAAGCGAATTGCTAATATTTTTTGTCAATATAGCTTACTTTAATAACTGAAAGGCATCTACAAGAAGTCCAGATCTCCCTGCAGAGCTGAAGACCTGGAAAAGAGAACGATTGGCCTCGTGAAGTTCAAACATTATAACCGCTTTCCTCCTTGTACCCATCAAGGACGATCAATGGCGACATGCAGATACTTAATGGACGGTATCTTATTAGGAAATTGACCAATTTGACCTTTGGTACCTTATAAGTAATATAGACATCACGAGGCAGTCCGGCACGCAGACCAGGCTTTTAAGGTATTGAATGTAACACGTGACGCTTGTTATTACTTTCATTCTTACCGTATGCTGTTTTTTGAGCTGCAAGGCCAAAGCTTTCCAGTTTTTCTCTTCATAATTTGTAATAAAGAAACCTTTATGTCCTAAGTTTACTTTTATCCAACCTTTACCGTCCCACTCAATAACACCTATGGTAAAGACACAGTTAGTAATAAAGTATTGATAAGACTTGATCCAGGGGGCCCTGCATGGGCAGAGGCAGTGAGGGAATGGATGACAACAATATAAACATGTGCATGGTTTCTTTGGATTTTGAAGCACATTATAATCTCCCCATATCTCCCAATATTTTCTAACTCCTATCAACAATTCTAAATTGTCAGTATTCAAGTCACCAAAATTGCGGCCAAACATCACTTGGAAAGCAAAAGCCATAATATATTCTACAAAGTTCTTGTTCATATGAGCTACTACCCCCCTCCCCTTCAGAACCCTCTTACGGGCAGGCGCACCATAAAATTAAATCAGAAATCAGGAAAAATATATATTTTTCTTTTAGTGATTATGTGAGTGTTTGCGGCTTTAAAGCCAAGCCACCAATGAAAAGAAGATAACCCAATATGAATAACATACTTAATACATTCATTACGTACTTGACGATTTGTTCATCCATGTAAAATGACTACTGGACTGATTTTTAATGGCGTATGATAATGGTACTACCCATGTATCCCTTCAAAAGAGAATAACCAATCAACGGTAAGAGAACAACCTGTAGCATATTTTATCTTGAATTGTGTTTTAACAATGCAAAGTCTAAAATATATTGCAACCTGGCATTACTTAATGTTTTTTAGTACAATATTGCTGAAATAGGTTGTTTTGAAAGTCAGCACGTTTAAAACGTAAATTTCACTTACTATTAATGTCGTGTTATGTTCATCGTAAGGCCCAGTTCAGACATTGAACTTTTGTCACCTGACTTCGAATCTAATTGCCTTTGAGTTCGAATGCTGTTTTCCCTTAAAATAGTAGAAGTATGTAGGCCAAACTTAACACACATCGTCTCCCGGCGATAAGCAAAAGAGCTGATGTCTTAAATGGCATAGTTCTCGGCTTTTTCTTAGCCGCGTGCCTCAAAGGCAATTGGATTCGACGGCAAACGTTCGACGTCTGAACTTGGCCTAAGGTAGAAATAAAACTATTGTTTGGTCTCATCTTGTATTGTTTTAGAATTCACGCAGACAATTTTTTTATTTCCTATTTTTTCTGTTTTCTTTTGTTTGCTTTGCTTTGAATACTATTCTTTAATTCTGTGATTTTTATCAGTAATAACACAATGTACTCACGTACCTAAACGGTGACTTGGAGGCTAGAGCCGTTCGGTTGGCCTTGTCGTCTGTCAGGAAGCGTTCTTGACTCACTTCGTAGTGTGTTGAATTGATTTTCTTGAAGGTCAACAAAGGGTAACCCGCTTGTAGTATCCATGTATCCATGATTTGCTTTATGTCCACGCACTTTCCTAGTGCGCAGCTTGCCTATTGAATTGTTTTACAAAAAATAAGGTCCGCAGTAAGGAATTTTTTACATTTATTTCAAAAAGGTTTTTGGTGAAGGTTTTGTTGCATGTTGCAAACCAGGTCCGACATGATGGGAGATGTGAATGCATTCAGTGATTGTCCACAAAAATGTGCAGTTTCCCCTAAATTTGTCCACACGTTTTTCCAGTATATTTTCTTCTGTGCTGACAACATGCAACACCTTCACCAATTACATTTGAAATAGCTTTAATGCACGATGACAATATATACTGACCTCAGTCATCGCCCTCCATAGATCATCAGACTCGACACTGGCAAATGCGTGTCGTTTGAAATATATCTAATGAATGCAAAAGTAGAAAAACATTGCTAAAAGCTATATTGACCTTTTCCAAGGCCATTTAAAGTGGGCGTCGATGTAATGAACCTAGTTAATATTTTTACATTTTTGACATCCTCACAGCAGTCACACTAATCTACCACACTCTACTAACAACAGTCTTTCTCAAGACTACACTCACCGATCACATTACTCACTCAGTCACATTAATATTTTATAGGACGTAAAAGCAGCAAATGAAGAATAACTTTTAAACGAAATGACGACGTTTTCCAGGTTTTTAAATTTTACTGACATGTTTCGACAGAGTCTCCTGTCATCATCAGAGGGATTTTACGATAGCAAAATAGGATATGAGATATAGCTGTTTTGTGGTATGATAAAGAAAACATCCCCAAAACAAGTTCTATTTCGATAATGACGGTGATGATGATGACAGTGATGAAGCTGATAACCGTAATAATGACGGTGATGATGATGATGATCATCATCATGATGATAAAGCCAGCGAGATAACTGAACGTACCTTCAGACCTTCGAGAAAAGTTTCATTTCCAAGAAATCCTTCAAGCATACGAATAACAAGACTTCCCTATAAAAATGTCAGTGCTATTTAGGGACAGTGTACGTATTCACTGAAAACACATCAAAAGATAATAATAATAATAATAATAATAATAATAATAATAGTTTATATGTTCCTTCTCAGTTTTGCAAATTTTCTCGATTCTGATTGGCTGACATTTCTTCTCAGATCAGCTGGATGTATATTGGTAATGTGTGCACGTTTTGGCCATCCTTGTAATTTAGCCCTATTATTGTACTATTTAGTTCTAAACAAACTTATCATGAACACTACCTTGCTGTATATTATAGTCGAGTCATATCTATACGGATTCTTGGCATCAAGTTTCATCGGATGTGCATTCAGTTGGGCGTCAGTTTCTAATACTGCATTCAGCTCACCAGCCACAGTATATTCCTGCAATGAAGTTATTTTGTATAATCTCACCGTAGTTTTTAAACTTGTGAAGAAGTCGCAAATATGCTTGAGGTTCGGACACCCTGTGCAACATTGCGTGTAATATTGCAGGCAAAGCTGCTGTAGTAGGATCGTTTTCTACTTCTATCCAGCAACATTACGTGCAACAAATTGCAACGTGTGGCATGGCTAGCAACATCGACTGTCTGCAACATTGCGCGCAACTTTGCACCGTGTGTCCGTAGCCTTGCATTGCAATAGATCTCTAAAAAACCTATAAAAGTATATATTTCCTTTAAGCTGAGGAAACACAGATTTCAACCATTTTGTACTGGCCATGGAAAATAAATGCGAGTTTAATAATTTTGGACCACACTTTTTCAAGAAGTTCTCGAAACACCGGATTGTTAAGAGCATAGACTGATCTACAAAACAGTGTCTCAGAGTTTTGATAGCTATTATTAAAACTGCAAGTTTGTTTAGTTATTTAAAAGATATTGTTTTTTAAAAGAAAGTCTCACATAATTTTCAAAAAGAGCACTGAGGATAATTGTTAATGAATGTACTAAGCTTCAGGAGGTTTCCCTAAACTTTCATCGATATTATAAGTTGTTGGTAAGGTTTTGTTTGCTTATGTCAGTGTATCTACCATTGAGTCGTGCGCTGGTTGGCCAGTGTTTGTTTGTTTGCTATTTGTTGTTAAATTAAGTCAGCTGAATGGTTGGTTGGTACGCAGATTAGCCAACCGTTTGGTGTGTGGAAGATTGTTTGGATTTTGGCTATTTAATCAAATAAAGAAATACACCTCATCACTGGAAAGACCGCACTAAAATTCTTAAATTTACAAAGTTTGGAATGTTTAGAATGTTAATCACATTCATATTTGCCCTTGGCCCTAGTCCCTTCCCCCACCTCCGAACGGGTAATAACTGAAACATTTTTTCAACCAAGGCATGCAAAATCATAAACAAACTATAGATTAAATTGTAGAAAGAACTTAAGGTAGTTGTAATACCTTTTTCCACGATGGTTCAACGGATGTTATCCCCAAGTCAGCAAAATATGAAGCAAATCCTTCATTTAACCACAGATCGTCCCACCATTTACAGGTTACGATGTTACCAAACCACTAAAAAAAAGGGGGAAAACATGGATTTCAATTTGAAAAATCAATTCTTTCTGTAGTGTTAGTATAAATTTGGCATATCTGAATAGGCGCTGGAACAGTTTTCGGAAGCTTCATGAAAATCTTTTGATGTCTTGTTATTCCTAATTCGTGAGAAAACTATGTTGATCTTCTTTTCCTTGTAACCGAAGCCTTTTTCTCCAAAGAATGCTCGTATTTCGTTCCCACAAGGCTGTGAAATAACTATATTTAGTTGCCGTAAAATGCTCTTGAGAACGACTGTAAGACAAGATGTATGTGACCCTTGATAGTTGAGATTTGTGACACTTGTGTCAATAAATTTAAAACTTCTTAGGTTACTAGGTGGGACAAGGATTTTACAAACTAGTCCGAGCCATTGCGATGGTTAAACAGGCATTCGCAGATCTATATCTTAGTATCTTCATTCTATTTAGTTTTATAGCCCTGAGTGTTGGTAAACAACGTTGTTAATTTACGAATTCAGGACGAATAACCAAGATTACTAGGAATCCCAGCTGAATGAATTTTAAATATATCGGCATAAAAATTAAAATAAACCTGAAATGATTTAAAATTATTTTCGCAGCTGACCCACTCACACCTGACCCATTCACTTTGAAAATCACCAATCTTTAATCAGCATCCCTTGCAATTGCAGTTTGGCTCTAACAAACTTTCTTCAAGTAGTTGCGCACTTATTTGAAAATAGTAAAGCAAAAACATTAATGTATCGGCGTTATTAGTAATAGATCTGAGATACCTACCTGATGAGCGATTTCATGGCTCATGAGCGCGGTTACTCGCTGTTTGTCTTTCTCTCTCGATTCCTTTGGATCCCATAACAATACTCCCTCTCCGTAAATAATTAGCCCCCAGTTCTCCATCGCTCCTGCACCAAAATGTGGCACAGCAATTTGATCTGAATGGTAAACGTTTTGGTCATGTTAAACAATGGTAACCCATATGCCATTTATAATTAAGATAATGAACATGGTGCATTATGGTCTAGCTTAAGGTATAAACATCTTTTGCTCACCAAGCCTTATATCGTGTTGTTTGTACCCAAGCTAGACCATAATGCACCTTGTTTATAGAACTTAGAAAAGGCGTCTTGACTGACTGATTAATACATTAATCATATCCATTTTGAAATCCTTAGCAAATCCTGCATCCTGATTGGCTAAAAAGTAGCGATTTAAGCATTAATCGCACTTTTGAATCATTAATAGCATCGTTTTGTCAGCCAATCGTTTTTGAAGCAACATATAACAGTTGAATATTTGAATATATTGATATTTCAAAATCGATATGATTAATAGGTAATAGAACTTCATGTTGCGTAATTTTGGGCTGAAATCACACTCGTGATTTGAACAAAGTGCACTTTCGCTACTCGGTCGTTCAATTTTGTAATCACTCTTGCGATTTCAGCCCGAATTCCACTCTACTCAGTTATATTGCCATTGAAATTGGATGATGATTTGTTTATTTGCTCACTGCTTGTCAAGGTACCAGAAAAGTATCCATTTATCCAAATGATTTATTTTTACCTTCTTTAGGCAGTGAATATGGAACTCCTAGATAGTTTTCGAAGAAAGTCAACATCTTTCCACCAACACTAGATGCGTGCTGAGTTTTATTGATATAAGATGGCCGGCTATAAATTCTCATCTGAAAAACCAAAGTTGAAAGGCATCTATTACTTAGAGAAACTTCCTATACTTTAAAAGCGCAAACAAATTTTGAAGTTAAGCTTGAGGGCACATGCTTACGAAACTAAGTATCCTGGTCGGTATTGATCAGCTAACTATACGATATTATACTGATCGCGAGATCGCGGCGCTGCTCAGCGGCCGACTGCAGGAAGCTGATTTAGTTAATGGCGGCGCCCAGGGGAAACTATTTTTTTGTAAGCTTGTGTTAAATGAAGAAGAAGACTTGTGATGGTTCCCAGTGTATTACCGCTTCGTGAAGTGTGTTAAAATAAAATCTTAAACAAGTCAATCGTCATGTGGGTATCTCTGGGTTCGGATGGGTTCATGCTTAGTCATCTGATAAGTCTGTACCAAATTTCAGAATGGCATTTTTTAAATAAGGAGGGGAATCTGGAACTGGTATTTTTCTACTTTTTGAAGGAACTTTAATTTAATGAACTGATGGACGCGCGAGAAGTATTTCGGTCTCTTGTACGTATTCATATTCTTCGTCATTTTAATAATTATATGCGCGACACAAATTCATTCTTTTCTCACCCTGACGTTTTTCTTGCTCGTCGTCTCCACATATTTAAAGTCCCCCACTACAAATGCTAATAGGTACGTTGGCATGGTAACGGTCTTCTTATAGTAATCAATCTTCTGTCCATTAGTTGTCTCAGTCTTGTAGATGGGCATGTTAGACAATGCGACGTAATCAGGACGATGAGCGATGGAGGTATTAAACGTGGCTTTGAAGGCAGGTTCATCAAAACAAGGAAATGCTCTACGAGCATCTGTGTCTTGAAACTGAGTGGCAGCAAAGAAGCTACATGAAAAATGGTGCAGTTGTTCAAAATTAGACAACGGTTATCGTTCGCCCATTTGAAGACGTCAGAAATAGGCCTTTTGCACTAACAGGTTCCGTGAGCCAGACTTTGCTTACAAAAGCATATTTTCCATAAAAATTCATATAAGATATTGGATTTACACTTGATGTCATTTCTCCTGAGTTACATGTTATGAGATGAAATGTAGCCGTCTTATAAACATCGAGGCGATCTTTCCATTTCCGATGTTCCTTTTGACACAAACTGCCTTTTTAAGTGAGATAGGGTCACGCGAGCTGTTGGTCCAAGGGGCCTATTTCTGGATGGGAAGGATTGAATTTCAACTAAACTTACGCATATAATTAACAGAATGAAAGAAAAAAAGAAACACTTAGGTGTTACTGCTAGTTACTTACGCCTTTTGTCCATTCGGGCGAGTAAAACTTTTGCGAAACATTCCTACATTGTAGCCTACGAAGAAACCCTGGAAAGTCATCTTCAGAAGGTATGACCCCTCTTGAAGCACTGAAGACATTTGGATTACATGGTAAGAGTATTTTCTGAATGCAAAATGTTTTTTGACCTTCATCATCCCTAGGGGGAAAAATGGGTTTCATATGTTTGAATTCATTAATTGCTTTGCCATCAAGTGATATCATGTACTGAAATATGAATTAGTAATGCAATCATTTGAGTGGAATATCATTAAATATTACATGCACAAGTCATTTGTATTTTCATATATTAAACAATTATTCAGTGGATGAGGTCGAGCATGATATCGTAAATTATCAAGACCAAGGCCGTGTTATCTGCTGAAGCCTTAGACTGAGCCGGATAAAACGGCCGATATTTATATTTAGGATATCATGCGAAAACCGAATTCAATAATTGTTTTATTATATATTTTTTAAACTAAGAATAAAGATTTAATTATGCTTATGTAAAACCTACAGATAATACATTTATCATGTCGAGTTCACACGATATCAGGGATTTGCTGAGGGTTCTCGGCCAATCAGAAGCAAGATAGTGAGTAAAATGTATAATAATATATTTTGTCATGACAAAATTAAGTGATAAAGGACAAGTTGCAATGAAAGGTATTATAGTAGACAGTGTCATGAAACTTTTGCCCTCGCAATATTTGCGGCGACAGGAACAAGATTGCAAGACAAGATTTTGGTATGTAATATGTAATTGCAAGACGAATGACGGTAATATTACCTGGCGTAGGTTGAGATTTCGTGGGTTTAAACACTAGGTCTTTTGTTTTAATAAATATGGCTGCCCCTTAAAAAAGGTCATTGGGGATGCCAACCACTCATGCAGTTTCACTTGCCTCAAAGGTATCCAAGAGCAGAAGTACTTACCGTTGCTTGATTTACAGAGCACTTGTACCGATGAGATGTTCAATCCATTATTATGCAGGATAATAAGATCAGTCTTGTTATTGATCTCGATATCAATCCCAACACGACCATCAAATCGAGGCAGGTCAACCGTGATGTTCAGAAACAGGTTGTAATGTTTAGGGATGATGTTTGTAGGCAGACGTGGATTCCACCATGCCTCAGTACCAGGGGTGGTAGGTGCAATGGGGGTCTTAAATGGTGTAGAGGGCTCAGTGGCGTTTTCGTCATGTTTTTCTAGTTCTAGGGGAAAAAAATGTTCTCAATTAACTAAGATTATTGGTTTTCCCGATGTCCATGCAAACTGGTAACGAAGTAGAGTGTCTGTAGTCATCTACTCTTTACTCGGACGCCATTTGTCTTTTGTTTTTCTTTTACAGTGTTTAGTTTTTTAATCGAGTCATACTTACTTTGGGTTTGGTCCCTAGACAAGAACGTTTGCTAAGCTTTTCGTCGTATTAAAAGAAAGTCATCCTCTAAAACAGTCCCGTGATTCAGCGCGCATCTACTCCTTAAAAGTTTTCCGCGCAACTCGGAAATGCTAATTGACAAAGGGTAAAAAGATTTTTGATTGTTATGGTGTGTTATTCTAGAGATTAAGGCGAAACTTGAACGCTTTATAAAAAGAGAATGCGATTTACTAACGGAGTTTTTTTCCTTGTCATCAGAATTTATATAGTTTGATATACACCTATTTCAAGTAACGTTCATATCGGGAGATCTGGAATGGTAGGTCTGAGACCAATAGGAATTGGTTGGTGTCAACATGAATACAATAAGTGACACACATTAGCAATTCAATACCATTCAAGCGTGATTGCAACTATGTATTTGCAATATTTATGAGATGAGCATTCAGGCTTCGACAACTCCTATAGGTCTCAGATCGACCATTTCAGATCTCCCGTTCATTGAAATCTCATTTGTCTTTGCTGTTTCCATAGCGAGGATTGCTTTACATTGCTTGAATTAAACATTTGTTTCGACAAAATTCTGCTTTGGACTTCAAACCTTTTGGGTGATAACTACTGTGTTTATGCAACTGAAAGTGCTTCTTTGTGATGATAATGAGCCAATTCGAAATGATTTATGGTTCGTAAGTACTGAAGCAGCGTATTTTGATACTAAGTAGAACTAAAGCAAAATAACAACTTTACCGCCATAAGGCACCATTTACCACTTGCCCTTTGGTTACGAGACAGATATTATTAATACCATTGTCAACATATGGTTAGGTGGTTATTATGGTTATCCACATTATTATAAGTTGAACTTGGGGGCCAGACCAATGCTCATATAGTTATAAGACTAATGAAAAAAAATCGGTCTTCACTACGGCACTCAACAACCACTACCACATTACAGTTGACGTTTATGAATGTTTTGTTTATAAACAAGGTCCGTCCCTCCCTGGAAAGGAGGCTAATACTGTAGGCATGAATCTCTGTCAAGGATCACAGCGGTCTATACAGAATGAGGAATGTGGCAATTATGCGAAAAGAGGAGTTGATGCTGGACATTGTTAGAATGTTAACAAACCCGAGCAGCACTTACTACATCCATTAACTCTAATATCCAACATCCAACCGCTAGATGCTACTTGCAGCCAAGATCAGTTTATTTTCTGTCAATTGATCTCATGCCTCGCTTGCCACAAATAATTATTCATGTAATGGTTAGTTTGGTGGTAAATGAGGTAGCTTACAAACTGACAATTCATTGACGACTGAAAAGCTGTAAACCATATGTTTAATAGAGAGATTGTCTTACATGCGGCGGCGCTCTTGATGCAGTTTGCTTAAAGTAACTAAATTTATTTTAGGTCAAGATAATTTCTTAGCTAGTGTAAATGTAGTCATTTATCTAACCATCTTATGCAATCTACTATTACCAAAATAAATATCCAAAATTGTTATAAATTTAAGGTCCCCTTCCTCCCTTAAAGTAAGGTTTAAAATAAAAAGATAAGTCGTTCAGTCTCTTACCAGTCTCAAAAATTTAAAATAGGGCATGATCGAGCCATCACTCAAGACTAACATCACATGGATCACGGAGGGAGAGGGGCTTTTCCCATACTTTTTTCCCATACTAGTCTCTTATATTTTCCAATCCTAGCCCTACCGCTTTTTAGGGTGCTCCGCGGTCTCTGCATCAAGGTTTATAAATATGTGATGCAGCTATTTCAAAAGAACGTTGAAGTGGTTGGCGATTACGCGACTGAAAGGAGAATTAGAGTGCCTTCTTAAACAATACCTGCATTGAATGAAGACCTTAGATGGCGAGTACTACTGTTCGCTTATCTTGTGAATTTTCAATTGTCAAATCAAAATTCATTGAGCCGTATCACTGTGGTTTTCAATTCTAAGTAGTGATCAAAAGCATTAGACCTTAAGATATGCTCTGATCATGCCAAGCCCAAAATTTCAATCCAATCCATATACGTATTTTGGAGTAAAAATAAAACAACTAATTCGAAAAGTATATAGTAAGATATCAGTGTATCGCCTTTACTATGAGTCTATGTGGAATGTATAGCTTTTGAAGTTCCTAACCCAACCCAACCCCACCGGTCACCGTGTGACGAGATTGAGAAGAACAGATGCAATATCACTCCTACTCATAGGACTCAGAGCGTAATGAAAGCATAATATATATTCGAAGCGAATTTCAAAGTATTACTTTGATTGCATCACAGCATTCTGCTATATCACACAACACAATTGTAACTTATATAAGACATGATACACACTGAACTGTCAATAAAACATTTATACACTTATAACCACACAGATTTGAAAACATACCTTCGCGCTTTGCGGCTGTTGCTACACCGTATAAAACTGCTAGCACTATTATGATGATAACCAAAATAATGATCAGGACTGCTAATATTATCAGTTTCGTTCGGCTTAGAAACCATCCTTTTGTATCACCCGAATCATCTGGTTTCACCGCGGTAGATGGAGGCTGCAGAGGTATCTCTTCGTTAGGTTGGTCTTGAGGTTTCATTTTAAGCCTGGTGGAGTCACGTACGGAGTGATAACTGAATGGAATGAAGCGAGTATTATGTCAAACCGGTGCTATGTAGACAAGGGAGTGGTCGGTCTGTAATTATAATGAATTGGTGAAACGTAAAGATGTAAGACACAGCCGACTACGGCTGGACGCGTGCTTTCTTTTTATATGGAGCACTGGGCCGAGTACACAACGAGTGGCGCAAAACTACGAAGATGTGTCATCATGATCATCATGATCATCATCATGATCATGATCATGATCATGATCATCATCATCATCATCATCATCATCATCATCATCATCATCATCATCATCATCATCATCATCATCATCATCATCATCATCATCATCATCATCATCATCATCATCGTATCTTTAATTTCTTTCTTCTGTCGTTTTCAATAGACCTCATTGGCTCATCGGCTCGTCGGGATCCCAACAGCAACCCATCACGAGTTATGGCGATCGAAAGGAAATGGAAGACTTACGAGGAGTTGAAAACTCGTGATGGGTTGCTGTTGGGATCCCGAGTGACCTACCTTCTTTTCTTTCTTAACAGTGGAGAAAAAAAATGCCAAAACTGGCTTAATCCTAATTCTAACCAATAATCAATAATCTAATAAGATTTGTTTTCTTTATTTCACATTATGAAAATTATATTGAGGTTTTTTATAGTTCCCCATACATTTTCTTATAAGATGACACCGCAGAGACCCAGCTTGGGCTACCTGTGGATACACAGATTTATAGACTACGTTCATTGTGGCATGTGTCTAGAATTAATGTATACTGCTACGCTCTACTGTCCCTGAAGAATCATGCAAACTGATTTTAGGACAAACGTTTGTTTGAAGATCGAGTCGTCAATAATGAGTAAAGGCCGTTCTCCTCCTTCATCAGATGAACAGTTCACTCAAGGTCGATTCTCTGGTAAGGTTGCCATCGTCACCGGTGGTGCTGCCGGCATCGGGGAAGCTACAGTTAGGAGATTCGTTAACGATGGAGCAGCAGTAGCCATCTTTGATACCAACGACAAACAGGGTAGAGAGTTGGAGACATCCCTGAAGTCGTCAGGCCACAAAGTTGTGTTCTATTGTGTGGATGTGTCAGATAAAGACCAGTGTATTCAGGCAGTGGATCGTGTGGCCAGCGACTTTGGACGTGTGAATTGTCTTTGTAATAATGCTGCATATTTTTGCTTGGAAGGTATGTAATTCTTTGATTGCAATCGCGTGTATTTGGCTGGTGCAAGAATATTTTATCGGTGGCAATAACAAATGATCCATATAACCATATAGAGCTATAACATTGGAGCATTAGAGCATTTCTGAACGTGCTACGGGCAAACAAAATTTCCGATTTTTAGTGTAAATGTATGGAGAAAATTCACTGGTGGATACTCGTCTGTCATATTCACCAAAAGGGACGCCAAGATTTATTGAACAAATTATTTCATAATCATGACAAGAATTTATTAAAATTCTTTAGACATGCATGTATAAATCGAATTTACAAACATGTGAAACACTAATGTTTGATTCGGTAAAAAAAAAATGTGTTCATTTCTTTGACTTTTCAGACACGTAACGCAAGGTCAGAACAGTCACGCGAAGAAATTCAAATTTGCACCACTAGAAAATAAAAAGGCAAAAAGATCTGAAATTTTCTATAATAAGTCACGTCATAGTTCTCTAAAACATACCAAAGAATTCATTTAAAGGGGGACTAGTACGAAAATCGCTCAAAATTTAATTCGGCTGAAACTTTCCTAGAATAATCTCTAAGGGACTAATAAACACTGGTTAAAGTTTTTTCTTGATATTCCGAAGGGAAGTATTATATTTTTACGAATCTTTAACGGAGTCAGTGACGTCATTTACTCAACACTAAACACCGCTCCATACATTTCTTTGTAAATAACTTCTTGATTTATTTTATTTCTATGAAGCCCAAAGGTCGACTGACGGACTTTACTGACATTTGTTGTGATTACAATTGATTTTTAAGTCTCTTTTTTTCAGTATTGAGTATGAAACGAGCGAATATTTTGATCACAAAATAAAGGGAAATGTATGGAGCGATGTATGGTGTTGAGTAAATGACGTCACTGACTCCGTTAAAGATTAGTAAAAATATAATACTTCCCTTCGGAATATCAAGAAAAAACTTTAAACAATGTTTATTAGACCCTTAGAGATTATTCTAGGAAAGTTTCAGCCGAATTAAATTTTGAACGATTTTCGTACTAGTCCCCCTTTAATAGCATCCATAATTATTATTTTCTTAAGTTAAATGTTTTTTTTTAAATCTATGACGGCACGTGCAAATAAATAATATTCAAACACGCCAAGTTCGGCAAACTGTCGATCAGATTTAATCGAAGGAGACGACAAAAGACCACATAAGATACATCACTGTCTTCAGAAAACCCTCCCGATATCAGAGTAGCGACTAATGACTATTCTATAGATTATTTTAATCATACTATTAGAAAGAAAAGTATTGTAATACTTGAATGGCTTAATATTACGTTAGCACTATTGCGTGACGTACATCAGGCTGACCACCTAGATGAAGTATATGTGGGTTCCCATGGGATCCCTGTGGTCCTTTGTATGGTTTACACGAATTCACCTTTATTTCGTGGTCAATATTTTGAATGCCTTTCAAAAACATCGGTTCCGATTTCTAAGGAATCTTTGAAACAAAACAACAACAAAACACACACATCAAGACAAGAAATAAACTTATTGATACAATCAATATCATATGTACTTATTTCAATAAAATTAGTCACCTGTAAAGCTAAAAAACCGAGAATGGCAAGGATAATGGATAGGTACATTTTACTGACATATTTCCACCTATGATAGCTTTTGATAGACTTGAGATTATTTACCAGTAACAGTTTCACCTCCTGTGAGCATCTTCATGCTGTAGTTCGTATCATAAAGCTTTAGCCCTTAGATCCAAAAATAATTCCCATGATCCTCAGCGGTCTCAGCTTTGTAGGTTTTTGGTGACTAACTTTATTGAACAAGTATATTCATGTATTCCTTTTATCACAGTAGTTAGCGATTGAGAGAATTTTACTCTTTTTTTTAGGTATAGATGCTTGCAAAGAAGACTGGGAAAAGACCATGGCTGTCAACGTACGAGGATACGCCAGTATGGCGGAAGCATGTCTGCCACACATGAAAAAAGGTTTCAAAATACTTTTTATTTCTTACCACCTATTTACCAGGTGTAATCACAGCGCGCTTCGATGTTTAGCCAAGAGGCCCTAGCTCCAAGTTTCTTCCAAATATAGAGATACGCGTTTTCAAAAATTTAGAGAATAAAATTGAAGTATAGGCGACGTTTAAAACAATAAAACAATTATTTGCCATCCATCTCCTCGAATTCCGCAAACAGAATGCCTTGAGTGAAGGCCACTCGAATTGCAACAACAAACCTTTTCGTGCTTAGTTTTTAGCACAGCTGGGAGGTGCTGCTTAAAGATCTTTTATTATAACCTTGATGATAACGAGTGGCTCGACTCAGGAACTGCAGAAGTAATAGCTGGCAACAAGCCATTACCAAAACGAGCAGGGAACTTGAACCAAATATTTCAAATTTTTACTTAATTAAAAACCAATCCCACCAAAGGAAAGATCAGATATCAAAATCTGATAAAGTCTGGTCAATTGTAAGGAATTTATGATAATTTCAGAATGTTCAAGGAACACCATACATTTGTCTGTTTTGGCAGTGTTTGAATGCTCATAACATGTACATTATTTCTATACGATCAAAAGTCCTTTAACTTGACCAATAAGCTTGTTTTATGTTTTTCTTTCATGTGATGGCGTTTTGTTTTACTAGAACCTTAAGTGAATTGGTTTTTCAAACTAGGACCCAGTCCCCTGCTAGTTTTGGTAATGGCCGGCTAACTGTTCAACTAGTCGATGGCATACACGCTATCCAAACTGACTCTCATATTTAATGATCTTGCACATATAAGATCCACCGCTCTCCATTAATTCCTTTGGAATCCACCGCTACTAACTATGTATTATTGATGTTTTCTCGTAGAAGAGAAAGGACAATGCTCTATCGTTAATGTGGCTAGTGTCTCAGGATATCGTGGGACGCCTAGCCGTTGGGCGTACTCATCAAGTAAGGGCGCAGATCACGCTTTAACAAGATGCATGGCACTAGATCTCAGCGAGTTTGGAATTCGAGTCAACTCGGTTTCTCCTGGAAGTACTTATACACAATTTGTAAGTAGGCAAAGATAAAGTTAGTGATATCGGGATATCGGTTTGTCCGGGGCTCCTGGGGATATAGCCCACCTCCCTGAAAACTTTGAGATTGAGCCTCGTGGAAATGGTGATTTCCAGTGCTGCTGCTGCTATGTTGCGCATCAAAATTATGTCAAAGCTTTAATCAACTCATAACAGATAATCATTTTTGGCTAAAAACGTGCACCTCCCCCCCCCCCCCCCCCCCCCCCCCCCGAAACTCCCCCTCCACCTTGAAACCGTGAAGTTTTGCAATAATTCTAAAGGTATGTATTTAAACCCTATATTTTATGTTATATTGTATCTGCTATGAAAGTAACTAAAACAAATCTTGGTCTTTTTTCAAAAGATGGCAAAGTTTACTGGAAATGATCGCAGCAAGTCAGAACCACATTTTGGCAAAAACCATATTTTAAACAGGTACTGCGAACCTTCAGAAATCGCTTCTGCCATCACTTTTCTATGCAGTCGTGATGCTTCATGTATCACTGGGACTGACCTGGCAGTTGATGGTGGATTTCTAACTATGTGCGCATCAGGTTTCGAAGTTGCTTGAATTGAGTTGAAAAGAATTACTTCCTGTGTTATGAAGTGATTTATAAACACTTGGGAAGTTGGAAGAACACTTAAAGAAATCTAATGTTTTTAATGTTTTCGACGATTTTGATGCTTTTCATGCTTTTTTGATGTTTTAAAATTAGTTTCCTCTCTTTATCTTTGAATCACAAAGGAGGATCCAGGGGGACGGTCAGGGCAGATCCAGGAGGAGGGTCAGGGGGGTCGAGACACCCTGTTATACCTAAGGTTCCATTGTTTGTTTTACCCTAAAATTTAGTTTTGCCACAGGTTTGAAGTAAATTTTGTATGAAGTATACATTTGGACTGTTTCGAATTACAAGAAAAACAAATAAAAATAAATGACTAACACTCCCCTGACGTCACAGTCTTAGAAAAACCTCTTTAACTTCGAGGCGCTACACTCAAACTATGCACTTTTTTGATAATTGAACAGCTCACCTCACAGCGCACTTTATAAGGCTCCCCTCACACAAGTGAATAAAACTGATGAAAATAACTTCAAATACATCTACACGTACCCTTTTTTCTTCCACTTTTTTCCAAATTTATTTTATTACTTTGAGTATCAATTTGTGCTTGTATTTTTTTAGCGTTACAGCTAGGTGATACAAGAAAATGTAACTAGCCAATCAGCGCGAAGCTAACAAGCTCAAGTTGTTAGCATAACCCATGACGGGAAAAAAATTGCTCACCAATGACTGCCTTAGTAGGGTAGGACACGGCAAATGTTTTTCGGTATAAATAAAATTGGAACTAGAATTCAAATTTCTCTCATTACAAACGCAGGATCCAGTGTTTCTAAAATACTGAAAAGTTATTATCAATAAAATTATTTTTTCTTTCAAATTCGAGAGCTAGAACGAGCTTCGAGAAAATGTTCAGGCTCCCCTCCCTTGATTTGATAATTGGATGCGGGCTTTACTTTGTCAAAGAAGCTCGTGAACACGAAGTTTATAGAAAAACTAAAACGAAGTTTTCGCCGTAGCATCTCAATATTAGCCATGTTAAATCATTTTGACAGGCTTTGGATTCCTCTAAGAGTTCTAGCGACGCGAGTTGTGCTGCTCTAATCGAGTAAGTTCGAGTTGCTGACAAATAATTCAGTTGATATGAATTCTCATAATACTCAATAATAAAACTGAAATGTGGAGAGTCCTATTCGACGCAGCGTGCTTCCTTTGCATTTGAAGCGAACTTAACTAAATTCTAATACTAGTTACATGTTTGTATAGATACTAAGCTTCTGTGAATTATATACGGTATGCCTTATTTTGACCGGCCGCTTTATAACATGTTCCATTCAAACAGTATTTTTTAACAGTTATCACTTTAATTCTAGAAATAGAAAGTTTGCGAATATCTTGATACGTGTAGAAATACATAATGCAAATGTTTCAGTAGCTGCAAGCTTTTAAACACTTGTCTTCTTTTGAATTCTTTTAAATTTACTGAAGAAGCGAACGAGAGTTGTTGGGTTCCCCTTCGGTTTGTTTATATTCTCGCACAATGACGCATTGTAAAAATGCACGGGCTAAAGGCTTACAAAAGGCTAACAACTTTGGAGGGATTGCATGCAGGCCTGGTCGCAAATACTTTACCTAGAGTAAGTTGCATCTAAACATCACTGGTTTGATAATCACTACATCAACCAAAACAAACCACTATTTTCCAAAGAAAACTAACAAAAAACAACAGAAACTGAAATTATTACAACTTATTCTGATTTTAGAATGTCACGTCATTTTTCAAGATTTCATTAAATTTGGGTTATTCCTTCCCCCACTAAACAATAGACTATTTATGTCAGTTGTCCTTGTCAAATTACTCACTTGTTTTCAGTCAGCTTCTTTATTGATTGACCGCAACTTCCACTACTGTTTTCCTTCTTATGGAGTTTATGTTTTGCTTGCAGTAGACCTCACCTTGGGTGTAATGTTTTCCCATTTCAGACCATGTGTCATTCTCTTAGGAATTATTATTTTGTTTGAGTTGTATCCATATTCATGTGTCTTCTCGTGTGCATTAGGTAAACAAAGAAATGATACTCTAGGGAATGACAAGTGGTCTGAAATGGGAAAATAGTACGCCAATATTTCTTGCTCCATAAGTTCACATGAAGGAACATTTTATAATATCCTTTGAACAAGAGTATTAAGTTAGTAAAAATAAATTTGATAGTGATACTAGATTCTTTTGGTAAAATGTGACCACTTGATGGGCTGTGCTTGTTAATGATGATGTCATCAGTTGTCTGTGGTGACAGAGAAGAGTATAAGGCAAACGAAGGTGTTATTTTTGTATCACTACACATTCATTGATGAAATGAAAAAAAATGAAGTAATATAATAAAATAATATTGAAACATAACAAAAATTGTATCAATAATACTTTTAATCATTAAACTAATGATAGTTTATTTACAAACAAACTAATATTTTTTGTTGCTAATAAATATTTACAACTGAAAAAATAACATACAAACACGAATCCATTAATGCATCAAGTTTACAATATCAGATATCAAAACACAGATAATCAGTTATAGCTAACATTAATATGATAGTAGGTAAAATGGCATAACTTCTAAATTTTAAAATTTAAATTTTAAGTTTTAAATTGTACAAGATGGAATGCTATTGAATTTTAATGATCAAACTTAATTTACAGTATACAATATTATATATTAAAAACACAGCTGATCAGCTATAGCTAACACTAATATAACAGTATTTAATGGAACATAATAGTTCAATTGAAACTAGGCCTTTAGATATCAATCAAAGTGCTATCTGGCTTATTTTAACAATGAATATCGCTAAAAATAGCATTCAAACTTCCAATAACTGTAGAGTGAATTAATAAGCTGCTACACACAGCTGAAAAACAAAAAGTTAAACTTATACTCATGGCAAATTCAATAATTGAATAAGTCACACATGTCTTATTTAATTTTTTTTTTTAGAAGAAAACAAAAAAAAAAAAAAAAAAAAAAAAAAGAATTAAGAAGCTACATTGTAGCTACAAAAAGGTACTTGAAGGAGTAAAACGGGAACTGGGTTCATGCATTTGGACTGGGATTTAGCCATTACTGGGATTAATAAGCTGCTACACACAGCTGAAAAACAAAAAGTTAAACTTATACTCATGGCAAATTCAATAATTGAATAAGTCACACATGTCTTATTTAATTTTTTTTTTTAGAAGAAAACAAAAACAACAAAAAAAAAAAAAAAGAATTAAGAAGCTACATTGTAGCTACAAAAAGGTACTTGAAGGAGTAAAACGGGAACTGGGTTCATGCATTTGGACTGGGATTTAGCCATTACTGGGATTGGGATTTTACAAAATGTATAACTCTATAACTCGGACTGAATATTTTTGCATGACTGGGACTGGGATTTTGCTGCGAAAATGGGATTATAACCACTTCTTCCTCTTCAGGACCCTCTACAAAGCTAAAAATACTAATTTACAGATTACTCATTCATGAAAATGAAGAATAAATCAATGTTTTGTGGAAATAAATGAAAATGTTAGATTTTCAGTCACTGCACTGTTAGTCAGGTCTTGTAGCGAAAAGAGTGCACTTTTGAGTACAAGCACCAAACTTAGCACAAATGTTCTTTGGGGCATACTCAACAGATTAAGGGTTGGGTGCCAAAAAATGGTGGTGGGGTGAGGGGAGGGGGCAAAATGTCCTTCACTAACAGACCTGACGATATAGGGGAGGGATAAAAGTGTAAAAGTGTTTATATTTATTGACTCCAAACAGAAACTCTACTACCCGAACATTCTAGCACAAACACTCGACCATCAGCTGTAACTACTACATCAACAGGACGATTCATCTGACCAACACCTGAACCAGGGCTTCCAAATGACTTTATAGACTGACCTTCTTGTGTGAAAAGTTGAACACGTTGATTATTATCATCACAGACAAGAATCATGTCTGGACCATAAACAGCCAGTCCACATACACTTTTAAACTGACCGTCTCTTTCTCCCTTTTCTCCAAACTTGTACAAGAAAACTCCCTTCTCATCAAAAACACGAACATAGTTTGGGTAACAAGATACAAAGTATTTACCGTTATTATGGACAATGAACCGAGGGTGTTCATTATTATCAGGCATATTAAACTCATGAACTAAATCTCCTTGTTTACTGAATACCTTGATACATGGTTTGATATCCAGTTCTTGTTTTCCTAAACAGCACACTGCGAGGTTTTTATCATCGTTTAAACACATTCTACGCAGATTAAACCATTCTTGCTCGGGTCTGTAGATAGTTCTTACATAAGTACCGTTCAAGTCGTACTCTTGAAATCTGCCTTTGTTATCTTCGCCATCTCTGACAATTATTTTGTCTTCATCAAAGACCACTCCTAATGGATTATACAGTTGATCTCTATCTGTTACTTTGCTGCCAAAGTCTCTTAAGAGAAGATATCTGTAAAAACCAGACAATCGCGGCAACGCTCAAAAAAATCGATTTTGCTCATATTTGAACCATAGGTAGCCCTTAACATGAAATACATCATGGTGCTTTTTGTTTTGAAAAAGATTGAATATTTTAGGAGAAAATCGCGAAAAACGGAATTTCGTCAAAGCGCGGCTTTGAGACGCTCGATTTTTTGTCGACTTTGGCGGCCTCGTGTGGCAAAATTAAATACTGTAATGACTCGAAACCTTCTCAAAGTTGTTAATTATTATCTTAAGTTTAGTCCCTAGCCTTTATATGGATTTCCACCTACTTTGTAGCATTATTTAAAAAATATTTCTAAGTTATACTTTTCGCTTTCACAAAAATAGGGCAAAAACAAAAATTATTTTACTGTGTGCTACCAAAAATTATTCGATAATATTCTGTATTCTGAAAGTTAAGATAGTAAATATATGACTGTGAAAAAATCAGCTTGGGTAAATGTATTCGAGCGAAGTTATGGAGCTCTGAACTTGCCCAAAATCGTGCAAGTCTAACGTCGGCTAAGATCAGTCAAATTGCCAAGTCGCGGTAAACAATTTGCATAAACAGTCATGCTTTTCTTATTTTATCGCAAACTGTCTTGAAATAAAAACAAAAACAACAAAATCATGTTTTGCCTTTAAAATTGGAGGATTTTAAAAACTTTTTTGCTCTAAATCTTGTAATTTCGGTTTATAGTGAACCTCTAAGCGCTGCATAATTTATGCAAAGCACTTCGATCTATATTATGGTACTCATCATTTGAATCGAAATTATTCGTGTTTTTGCTTTCTTATTCGAATTTTTTTAGTTGCTTTTCTTTAAATCAGTTTTTCAGAAAATATTTGGAAGATTTAATAATTCATATTCGTTCAAATAAAATAGTGAAAAGCTTCACAAGTTCCAATTCTATGCCCATATTTTTTGATCGACAAGATAAGGATGACTGGACCTAATTAACTTTGACATGTAATTGTCAGATTGTATTTGCGTTCCTGCAATGCACACATCACCCGGTTAAGGGAAGGATGCGGGCATGGGGTAGGGATTTGACATTGAGATCTATCCCTTAGCAAAAGAACACTGACACAAACAAAACCCTACTTTTTTACACTTTTAGCTACTTTTGATTACGAATTGCTACCATTTTTTTCATTTTCATTTCAGTGAACTCCCCCACCCCCTCCCCATATTGGTATACTCGTCTTTTAATGATCGCAAAGATCCAGCACCTCTATCTCCTTTTTCTACTTACTTTAGTTAGTTCAGTATACCTGAATATGGACGTGCTGCAAGATGACGGCTTCAAATACTCTAGCTAGTCGTTGAACAGCTACAGGTGGCGACCAATTTCTCGAGGAGATCTATATATGGCTTCTTGCGTTTTATTTTAATAGAAGAAATGTCCAGTTCCAACGAGGTACACATATCTTGTAACATCGTTATAGAAAATTTGGATAGTTTTGACTGAGATGCTAGTTTGCAAATGTCATATGCTTCAAACATGATTGGATGTTGTACAGCTAGCTCATCCATTACTTTGTCTGCTAATTCTTGTAGCTCGTTTTCCACGTCTTGTTGGTGTTGTTCTAACTCTGAATAATCATCTTCGTCATTCGCGATCTTTTTCTTTGCCGCTACGCGTGAGAAAAAACTAGATATCTGTTGAGATGTCAGAAACTCGTCCTTTCCAAACAAACGAGCTCCGTCGCTGTTTCTGGCTGTCCTCATCGCCTTTGAAACGTTTGACGGGTTGGCTTTTTGACCTGTCCGTTCTCCTGTTTGAAAAACTTCGATCAGGTACTTCTTTTGGTTGTCGGTGAACCTCTTTTTTTTAGCTGTAATCTTAAGTGCCCAGCCCATCGGTAGTACTTTTGCATGATCTATTGGTAGGCTCATTTCTTCCGCACCTGATTCAGGAATAGTACTAGCTCCATGTTCCAGTTTGTTAGCGTATAGATTCATCGCTTTATCGTACAGTGTTTCATGCTCTATCATGCATTTGTGTCGTCCACAATCGAGGTGGTTTTCCAGAGAATGATATCTTTTAAATGACCGTATGCACCCCTCCTCAGGACAAAAATACAACTTTTCGTTCTCGTCATCATCAGCATCAGCATCATCATCATCATCATCATCATCATCATCATCATCTTCATCATCATCATCATCTTTAGAAGCAATATCGACAGCTTTAGCATCAATTTTCCGCCCATCGGCTCTTTTGGTTGTCTTGTCTCCTACAAGGGAACTCTTTCTTGCCTTGATTGCAACGAATGAAGCTGTTGTGCTTTCACTTGTGATTTTGTTCAGCTCAGGCATTTCTTGGGGCAGGTTGAAACTGCTCCATGGCAAAAACTTCCCAGGTCCAATCCTGTATGCCCTCCAGGCTTTGATTCCTTTGGTGTCGTACTCAATGTTGTTAATGAGGCTTACGCCTTCCCATTTGACTTTTAAATCCCCAGAAGGTTGCGGGCCAGATAGCGCTACTACTATACCTGATATTCCCCCACAAGATTCGATTGCGCTTTTCATTTGTTCGGCGCTTTCAATATCATTTCCTGCATTTACATGCCTTTTCATATGATTCTTAATCAATGCCGCCTTACGATCACAGCTTCCTTTACCACCTTGTGGATCAGAAAAATCGATGCGTTTAAGAGAGATGTCATGCCTCATAGATACTTCGTAGATGAGAAGCATAGTTGATGCTGAATGGTAGCATCCAGCATTGTCCTCTTTCAAATACACACTTTTCACCTCTGGCTCGACGCTTTTCAACTCTTTAAGTACGTCATCAAAAATAGCCAAAATTGCACTGCTATCCTGGTTGCAACTTTGGAAGGGATGAACGAAAGTTAGCATTTGCATTTCTCCATCAGTACTCTTTCGTATGGCTACTGTTAGGTGCCAAGATATTCCCCTCTTTCCATACCAGTCTCGTTGACTTTCGCGGTACTTCCTCGGCAAGAACTTCATTGCCCAGTCTGATACTAAAAGAACAGAATGTTCATCCAACTTATCAATAATCTCTTGTCTAGCGGAATCTTGGTTCACGTTTCTAAGGAGATGAGCTTTCCAAGCACTGATACGGTGTATGGAAGTTGAAACGATATATTCCAGTTCTTCTCTTTCTTCCTTGGAACATTCGGTACTTGCAAGAACTACCTGTATTTCATCCATAGCAGCAGAAAGGAGTTGGCATCTGTCACACTGCATATTGTGTTCATGGTCACAATCACTAGAAAAATCGTCATCATCTGGGTCACTGAGTGCAAAAGTTCTACAATGATCAGCAACCATTGAACTTTTTGAAACGTGGACCTGAAATCAACGAAGAGGAAAAACAACAAAAAAAAGTATTCAGTATAAAACAAAATAGTATTGAAGACTTGTTCCTTGTCTCTGTAGATGTTAAAAATGCTTAGAGCCAATTCCCTTTTAATAATCTTGGAAAAGGCGGGGTACATTACATATGTAAAAAAGTGAGCACACTCCCTAGTTGCTTTAAATTTACATTACCTTGTAATCACATTTAAGGTATCGCTTGGCTAGTTTAAGTCTGTCACTTATATCTTTGGCCCAAGTAAGACCCTTTCCACATTCATCTCCGAGTTTATCGATGACCTTTTGCAGCTCGTCAAAGGCTTCTGCACCAACCGCTGAAAAATAATCTAAACCTTGCAGAGATTTGCGGGTGGATGCTGAGCAAACGTTAAGGACTCTCCACAAGGTACTGCGGCTCATTGGCTCAAATCCAATTTCATTACAGTATCCTTGATACTTTCGGATTATCTGCTCTGGTATCAATGTTCGAACAACATTGGGGATCTTGATTTGTGCATCAGATGAAAGCCTAAGTGTCTTTTCACCGAAAGGCAAATCTTGTACTATGTGATTACTCGTTATAAATGAAAGAAAGTGTTCCAATTTCTCTTCTTTCACACACATTCTAGTGTTATTAACAGGTGGTAATGCTGCTCCTCGGCCATGCAATAATATGTGATGCCTAGCAATGTCATAGCGATATTTCGTTAAGGTTGGTATCCACCTAAGCAAATCTTTAAACCCAACCTTATCAGCCATTATAGAAAGTATCTGGCGACGAGAACTCCAGTGTTCTGCATTATTATAACATTCAGACAGGGCCTCCATTAATGAACAATCAACGTTATTGCCGGAACCATCTAGCTTTTTCTTATCCAACTGATTAAATAGCTTGGCTGATTCTCCTGGGGCAATTTCTTCGAGACAGGTATGAACCACATGTTGCGCCTTTCTTAGATGGAATCTTTTAGTGCGCTCTGACGCATTTTCCCATGGTATCGAGAGAGTATATCGAATGGGACTTACATCTCTGGACCTAAGATATGAATTCATTTTTTCTCTTGGGGATTTTTCTGCAACAGGAGAACACAAAAGGGACTCTTGACTTGGCTCGTAAAGGCTTTTTGGGGTATCTCGACTAAAGCATTCAGTATCATCTATTTGAGAGAGTGTTGGACTTGCAAATACTGGTCTGAACGACACCTCTTCGTCTTCGTTTTCATCCTAAAGATAGAAACACGCAATGATTTTTTTTTTGTGACACAGTATTGATCATTTTGAAATAATTTTTTTGCGCGTATGCATCACTTTATTTGCATAAAACAAACATATGCCGAATATATGATCAATGAGTAACTGAATGTTTTACTAACATGAATGTCTACAGCATGCAAGGATCTATTATTCATTTTTGATATTATGTTTTATGCTTGTATCTTTTATTTAAGTTTCATAACAATAGTCTCAGGCGGGAGAATGGTTGGGATACCTGTGTTTGCATCGTCATCATATACTTAGGGGTAGGAGGGATGAAGAGAGAGGCACGTGCGCACACCGCATTTAATAAGATCCAATTTATTTACAGTCCATACCAGTGTCAAATTAGTCATTTCAATAGTGACCTCAGTTTCTTGATTTTTTTCTTCTTCTTTTTCCATTTCCCTTAGTAGTTTTCTACAGTTGACACAGATACCTGATAAGAATATAAGAGTACTGGACTAAGTAAGCCTGGATTGATTTAATAGAATGAACAAAATAATGTCATATACCTGATCCAGCTTGAATAAACACGCCGGTTCTCTTCAAGATCAATTGCGTATCCCTCTTACCAATTCCTCTTTCACCCTTCGGCCACGTTCTTTTGCCTTTTCCATGATTAGAGATTTGAACCGGTACTCTACACCGTGTAGACTTCCTCGTCCAACCAAGCCCTAGCTTCCCGCGATGAAGTGGACAAATTGTCCATGTTTCGATATCTTTGGGACGTGTAAACAATCCCGCTCTACTTAAAATCAGATCTATTTCATTCTCGTGTCCAGCAAATTGAAATAGATTCTCATGGCTAGAAATCTCCTTTTTACATGCAAGGAAAGGAATCACATTAGAATATTTATGGCGATCTCTTGGATCATGACCACATCCCCCTCCAGTAAGTGCTTTAAAAGAGCATTGCAAATCCATCGAGACTAACTTCTTAACAGCCCGACTGAACAACTATTTTGTTATTGCTCTGCCGGACTTTTTAGAAACATACATAACATGTCAAAGTTAATTAGGTCCAGTCATCCTTATCTTGTCGATCAAAAAATATGGGCATAGAGTTGGAACTTGTGAAGCTTTTCACTATTTTATTTGAACGAATATGAATTATTAAATCTTCCAAATATTTTCTGAAAAACTGATTTAAAGAAAAGCAACTAAAAAAATTCGAATAAGAAAGCAAAAACACGAATAATTTCGATTCAAATGATGAGTACCATAATATAGATCGAAGTGCTTTGTATAAATTATGCAGCGCTTAGAGGTTCACTATAAACCGAAATTACAAGATTTAGAGCAAAAAAGTTTTTAAAATCCTCCAATTTTAAAGGCAAAACATGATTTTGTTGTTTTTGTTTTTATTTCAAGACAGTTTGCGATAAAATAAGAAAAGCATGACTGTTTATGCAAATTGTTTACCGCGACTTGGCAATTTGACTGATCTTAGCCGACGTTAGACTTGCACGATTTTGGGCAAGTTCAGAGCTCCATAACTTCGCTCGAATACATTTACCCAAGCTGATTTTTTCACAGTCATATATTTACTATCTTAACTTTCAGAATACAGAATATTATCGAATAATTTTTGGTAGCACACAGTAAAATAATTTTTGTTTTTGCCCTATTTTTGTGAAAGCGAAAAGTATAACTTAGAAATATTTTTTAAATAATTCTACAAAGTAGGTGGAAATCCATATAAAGGCTAGGGACTAAACTTAAGATAATAATTAACAACTTTGAGAAGGTTTCGAGTCATTACAGTATTTAATTTTGCCACACGAGGCCGCCAAAGTCGACAAAAAATCGAGCGTCTCAAAGCGGCGCTTTGACGAAATTCCGTTTTTCGCGATTTTCTCCTAAAATATTCAATCTTTTTCAAAACAAAAAGCACCATGATGTATTTCATGTTAAGGGCTACCTATGGTTCAAATATGAGCAAAATCGATTTTTTGAGCGTTGCCGCGATTGTCTGGTTTTTACAGATATCTTCTCTTAAATAGCTTCCATCAAGACTGAATATTTGAATACGGTGATTTTCATCATCAGCAATGGCTATCTCTCTATCACTGACAGCTATCGACTGTGAATATTTGAACTGTCCTTTAGCACTTCCTTTTTCTCCAAAGGTTTTCAAAGGTTTGAAGGACTCCTTTACATCGAGTATGTCTACATTCTGAGGCGAGTTCTTGATCTTGTCTACTCCAATATTCACCTGGATTTCATGCCGTCCATTCTTGTGCGGCTTAAAACTCACACGGTATTTTCCCTTTTCCTCTTCAGACACTTTCTTTTCCATCTCGTTGCCATCCACATCTTTGATTCTAACATCGATAGACTCGATTCTTGTTTGACACACTTCTTCTTTCCTATTCCTTGTGATTATCTTGAATTCGTTAATAAAACCAGGACGAATTTTCTTCACTGATTCAATCTTGGACCGAGCAGGGTCTGTCACGTTCTTCACAATGCAGCCAATGTCTCTCAGCGATTGCATGACTTTTTCTGTCACGGAGTAATGTGTTGTCATATTACGCTGGATTGGTTGAGTACTCAATATAGAAGGAGCTTCTGATAACATTTTAGCTCTTTCTAGAATCATTTCCTTACTTTCGATTTCTTCATATGCTACATCTCTCTCCAACAGTGTCTGGCAGTGTTGCACAAATCTTTCTGAATCTTTTAGTCTAGTTTCAATAGCCGTTTGTTCTTCATTATTTGCTGTTGTTAGTTCCTTGAGCGTCTGCGTGAATTCATTTTTCATCGCTTCTCCGTGTGCTTTGGCCATATTGCAAATTTTTTGAACAGTTTCATCAACCTTACTCGCTGCCAAGCTACTCTCTTTTTGAATTCTCTCTATGTTTTCTTTGGATTGTTGCAATTCTTGTCCGTCGTTTTCTTTCCGTTGCTGGACTCCATTCATCGCTCCTACGATCAATTTCCTTGAGTCCTGTCCAGCGTCTTTTAAGCTCTGCATTTGGTGGTTTTGATGATTTAAAAAAGCGCATTTTTGGCAAATGCTGAGTCTACATGTTTTCTCTTGACAATAATATTCGAGCTTCTTTTTCTTGTGGACCTTGCACAGCATTTGGTTTTTGATGAAGCTGTTGACGTTTTCCTCCTTAACTTGATCAAGCATTATTGGTTGGTGTTCATCTTCTATTCTTTTAAATATCTTCTGGATTTTATGGGCGTTGAAGCAAGCCTCACATATCAAGCCATTACACTGTGCACAAAATGCAACAAAGACTTTTGGTTCTTCACAGTTGGAACAATTTGATAATTCTGGTTGGTTAGTTTTGGGTTTCATGGCAAGTAACTTCAGAACAGAATCGATGTAGAATGAAGAGTGAAGCTTCGAAGGATCGCCGTCTGGCACAACTATCGTCGTTTTACATAATGGACAATAGATTTTATAATTGGATGGATTTCCGCTCTTCTGATACCTCGGAGCGAGACATCTTTTGCAGTAACTGTGAAGACATGGAAGAGTTTTAGGATCGGTGAATACTTCGTTACAAAGGGAGCAGGTCAGTTCTTTTTCGAAGGTTTTTGTGATGTCTTTGAGCGCTTCGAGTGCAGCCATCTTTGACTCACTCATTTCTGACTCACTTCATTCCTTTACCGCGCCCCTGCAAAAATGGCTGCACTCGAAGGCCAGTCTATCAATCAAACAACCTTAACTTAAAAGCATTTCATTTGTCACAACGGCTTTGGCCTAGTGCCCTGGCTCTACGTATACGATAGTTACTGGCATCAGTCAAAGCGAGTGCATTAGATATAACGTGACATTCCTGTCTTTTTCGGTGGATAACGTTCATGACATTGACTGTATATATTTAGCCATAATAAGCGTAACAGGGAAATCCCCTAACTAGGTTCCCCATGACCTCGTCGTCGACAGATGGTTAAGTTGAAATATGGTAATGTTTCTTATGTTTACCTCATGTCTCTAGATTGTGTGTTGGTTGAGCTGATTGGAACATTCACCATTCTCGATATAATTGTCATATACTGTAAAATATGTCAATGGAGAATACGGTCCTTGCAAGAATGTAACAGTTTGGCCTTTTTACGAAGAAATTTATTCCCAAATTGCAAAAGAATAATTTATATGATCATTGACTAGCTTTGGCATTTGTTGAGTAATGTGTTAGCCTATCGACAACCTTTCATTGGCCACCATGTCGCTCAATAGAGCTTTTAAGTGTGACGTCAATCGAACGAAAAAACTACTTCCGAATGATGTAAAATGAAAAGCAGTTCTGTAAAGATATTTCTTACTTTTTCTTCTTTACGGGATTTGCTGCTCTAACTGTTTCAGGTGGAGGAAAATCATTGAGAACATTTTTGTTTTGTTTTCCCCGGAAATGTAAAGCAACTATGGAATGCAATTTTCATATTTTGTGATCACGGGTTGCGAGGTAACTTTGTGCCCCCCCCCCCCCAAAGTTTTTCAAGGCTTGCTACTGCCCTGTAGTAACTTATCCACGATCTGCCTTCTTACCGGCTCTTTCGATTTCAACTTCTTCGGTGTCCATTTACAGCTTTGTACTTTGCCGGTGCGGTGCGCTCTTTCGATTTCAATTTCTTCGGCGCGGCGTCCATTTGCAATTCCGTTTCGAGAAGATCCTTTACTTTGTTTCATTAGTTTCCAAGTTTCTTGTCGATTTTTCTTTTACCTGAAGTTTTCACATTGTTTCCTTGATTTTGGTTTTCTAAATAATCCATTCTTTCCTTGAGCTCATCAAATTGGTGTTTATGTTATGTTATTATCTTCGATATCTTTTTGTTAAAATACACCTCTTTATAGGTCCATTCCAGTGATCATGAATAATAGCTCCAAGTCGAGGTTGGAGTTGCCGCGCATAGCAAAACTATAATTTATCTTGCACGGCAACTCCAACCTCGACTTGGAATTGAACTATTATTCATTAAGATATCTGGAAGGCATCATGATTATAGACCCCTTGCAGCACGTCGGAATGCATGCAGCTCAAATTGAAGGACAAAACAATAGGTTGAAGTTCTTTTGTTTTGTCCTCCAAATTGAGCTGCTTTGACGTCACGCCAGCTGAATGGATTTTTCTTGATATTTAAGGAATTTTTTTCACAACTTTTAAAGTAACATAGTCAGTGCTCACTCGGTTAGAGTCTGTCATCTTTTTGGTTTTGAACCCTAATGCTAATTCGAGGTGTCAATCTAAAATTGCAAGTTATTGAATAAATACTAGTTATACAATGGTTTCAAGTGGCATACCGTGGAATATATATCCCACGAGTCACTTGTAGTTTCTAGTATACACATGAGCCTTTAGGCTTTAGGCTTGTGTGTGTACAAAGAAAATACGAAAAAAACAATGTATACATAACCATTTTATCCCACACAATAAAAAATTCAAATACGTAGGTTCAACGCGCAGGGCATGATGGGAAAGAAGAGTTAAATACCGACGAATATACAACTGCTTTCCTGCTTTCTGATTGGCTGTGTTTTCTATGTTGTGGGATAAAAACTATTAGAAAAAACCTACTAATGGTCTATCATTAATCGAGCCCTCTGATTGGCTGAGCTACTAGGGGTCTATTAGTGATAGACTTCTAGTAGCGAAAAGCGCCGGTTTTGAAAACCAAAAAAATATATTTAAAGCAAAATCCAAAACTCGAGGACTAATTGTTAAATATGCTACACGTAGCCTTTTATGGTTTTTGTCCTTCCATACAGGACCTGGTATCAAAAACGAGGAGGAAGGGAGGGAAGAAGTGGAGGTAGTTCCAGATATACTGAATTGATTCGAAAAAAGGTCACTAGGTCCAGGGGTCTCGTATTATTCCATAGCTTGATTTGATCAAACTAGATTATATTTCTTGAGCTTTGATTCCAGTGTTTTTTCGATTTCCTTTTGGTTCTTTTGAAGCCAAAGAATACGTTTTTTGATGTCATGTTTTATGGGTTCAGACTGCTGGTGTTCTTCATCATCGATGTGTTCTATATTTCTTTCATGAAAATGTTGAACCTGCAAAGATAAAGTTATGGAAGTGGGTATGCTAATTACTGCTGGCGTAGCGTATGGCAGGGCGAAGCATTTAGAAGCATGCTGGAGATTTCGGCCAGAACTGACACCGCTATCCGGTGATCATGACTAATAGACCTAATCGGCTAACGCGTTGCTATGTACGTTTCCACCCAATTCAAATCCTCTGGGAATAATAACTTTTGTTTCAAAAAAATTTCCATGTGATATCGAAATACGACAGACATAGAATCATAATCCCAGAGGATTTGAATTGGGTGGAAACGTACGTAGCAACGCGTTAGCCGATTAGGTCTATTAGGCAGCTGGGGAAAAACATAATGGAGAGATTAGTTTGTCGCTACATCATTTAAGATAAACCCCTTTTTTGTTATCGAGCAACTCTATGCCTAGTAACATTAGCGTTTTTTGGTTGCTTTCAGCCCAAGTGGGGAACATTCGATATACACTAGATATTTTTTAATTGACTTTTTAAGTGCGCACAAAACGTGAAGTGTATGGGCCAAGTGATCGGTGTTGTCATCAGCAGGACACGGAGGTCAAAACATGAAGAAAATATGTAAAAACTAATACAAAATGAACAAATTACATGCACTAACTGGTCACGTGACCCTTGACCATGAAAATTTATCGAACAGTTGTCTCCAAATGAACACCCGAAATGAAACGAACCCCATAATATCACTAGGAATTGAGTAGGAAGGTGTAGTTTCAGCTCGGAAATGGGAGAGAAATGGTAAAAATCTAGAGAGTATTATCACAGTACCTCAGATAATTCATAAGCGTTATTAAAGTTTTTGAGGATTTCAGGAACCACTTTGGAGTACAGCGACGTGTTTGTACTATCGAAACTGAGGAAAAATCAAGAGACAAGATCAATAACACAATATTTTTCTTTCTTCGCGGCCCTTCATTGACGCTGAGTCTTTGAGGGAAATAAATATAATGTCACTTCAGAAGTGCTCCTGTAGATGCAACCCTCTTACCTGTTAACCAAAATTTCCCAATGAACACGTACAAAGTTCCAGGCTAGCTGACTGCCGATTGGGTTGTATTTGCTGACACAGATGAAGATGTCTGTTATGTCGTCCTTTTCAAATCGTCCAGGCACGAGGGTATACGACAAATATCTAATTCAAAAATTGCTACAAATAAGAATAAACAGACTTTCCGGTCCTTTCACAAACTGATATAGTCTTTTACATCCTTTATTCTCAGCATACAACGCCGCTGGCATGAATTTGTATGAATTTAAAAAGTATAACACTTTTTTGATATCAATGATTAATACCAAAACTTTGGGCACCTCAATAGTATAAAGTTTTTGGTAATTAACAAATCATCTATGTAGATGAAATAAAGCACGTTGGAATTCAAGCTTACCTGTCTATGATCCATGCTTCTCTCGATGCAGATAAACCAATCAAGATGTTCCTTTTATTCCCCTCGTGTTTTGTTTTGTTGTATTGGCTGTAAAGAAAGTCCCATTCCTCTACACCACCATGAGCAATGCCATGGTAAAAAGTGAATTCGCGAAGGTTTGGTGGAATGCTGAATAAGACGCACAGTTTTTTAATGATTTTTTTTTTTTTTTTCTGTGATATCACTTACCTTCTCCGAATTCCCTTGAGTGATCACGGAACAATGTCTCCAAGTTGAGGCTGGGCTTGATGTGTTGATACATTTAATGTATCAAGTCCAACCTTGACTTGAAACAGTTGCTGATCACTCAAGCGAATTTGGGGAAGGTCTATTGGTGCGCGACAAAGTTGCTGGGGGACGAACGAAGTTTTTGAGTTTTTAGGGATGTCACACTTTGAGTTTTTAGGAATGTCACATACAATATTATTATTCTGTATACGAATGAAGGAAAGCTATTGACTAGTCGCATAATTCTGACTAGGGATGCACAGAACGCTACTTTTATAGAATATCACGTCATTTCAAGCAATAGATCATACACGATGACAATGGCTTGCTGTAAACGACGTTCACAGATGAAGACTCAATGTTCCCTTTTTGGTAGCTTACAGTTTTGTGCGCATCAGTTGGGCCGTGTTTCTGGGTCTTAGGTACTATATAACAGTTCAGATTAGACGTCGAGCTTTTGCCGCTTCGAATCCAATAAGCTTTTTTCCAAAAAATATTCTGTGACTGTTACTAGATGGCAAAAAAAGTCGGACTTCCATTATCTTAAAAACTTTTGCGCGATTACTAATGCCATATCCAATATATTTTCCAAAATATTTTCTTTCTCTTTAATTAAGATACTTTCGATTTCAAGAAACGAATCAATTTAAAGTTTGTTTGCCTTCCAGCAGAGCCTTCCCAAAAGACCTTGGGCTGAATTGATTTGTTATCAAAGTGATATATCAGCACGCAACACTTTGTTGCAAATGGCCTATTGCATTTAAGGTCGACTCCTTGCAATTAACTCAACCCCATCTTGCCTCAAAACGATGCAATTGCAGTGCTTTTATCTATAGCCGCTATAATATTGAGCCGCCCTATATTTGCAGTTGACGCAACGAAAGTTCGATGTCTGCATCAAGGCAGTTATTTGTCGTTTTTGTGCGCGTGGCTCAGTTTCAAAATAATTTTCTACCGCACTTTATAGTGGCCAAAATGCCACTATATCATATTCGGCAAAAGTTCGAAGTCTTAACTGGACCTTAATGACATATCTACTATTAAATCCAACAAAGCTGTTCACTTTGAAAACGAGCATTATGCATGTAGCAATTATTTAAGTAAAATGTGTATAAATCAGATCTAAAATTTACTAACTACAAAGTTTCGACTTGTGAGTCTTCGTCATTATAAACTTACCTATTAGCTTTGGGATTTCTCATCCAAGCTTGAAATCGTTTAGTGAGGTTGTCGACACATGACTTGACTTCAGCTTCACAGAAGAGGCGCACGAAGTCGCTACGCATAACCCTGGGTGCAGAAAAAATGTGAAAGGCAGCAGCAATATTTCGCATTTTCAAAATTATGCGGGATTGCTCTAGTTCTATTTTTAGTATTACTCAAAATTCCTAAGCACAGCTTACTTGTCAATGGGTCCACCAGTGTCCTCGGTCCCAAGTCTATCATAGTGGTGTTTCCCAAGATATACAAGATATTTCTAAAGTAAAGAGAAGACGACTATTAGTAACATCGTGTCATCATGTATCTCATGAACTAGATGCTGTTGTTGGATTCGGCCACTAATGAAGGTTATATATTATATATACATATAACACACTTGGACCCCCCCCCCCTCTCCAGGCCCGTAGTAAAAGTTATATGTCGTCGCACACATCTTTGTTTTTTCTTTTTTTTTTTCTTTTTCTTTTTCTTTTTTTTTTTTTTTTTTTTGCTTCGGCGACTTTTTTCAACATTTGGTCCCCCCCTTTAACAAATTCCTAGATCCGCCCTTGCTCTGTGTAAACTTTGGCTGACCTTTGTATGGGACCTGTGTCCTGTTGGTTAGACCCTCAACCAATCGAGCAGCACATAGTATAGTTTTTTTTTTTTTTTTTTTTTCATTTTCGGTTTATTTTCTTGCAGCTGTAATTCGTACTGTAAGTTTGTATTTTGATATTTATGTATGTAGGCTCTCGTGGTTGTAAAGTTAATAAATAAATAAATAAATAAATAAATAAGAAATAAATAAACTTTGATGACTCATTTGATTTTTTTGTGTGTTCTGAAAGGATGGATTAAATCATTGTTGACCATTTCAAAAACGAGCAAGGGACTGGGACGACTTTAGAATTTCAATGTAATCAGCAAATCGCCTCTTAAAAGTGTTAAAAATTTACAAGAAATGTATCAGGTTACAGGGGACAAGCGTCCCTAATAACCAAATATTCATTGTGAATTTTTGGCATATTTGAAAGTTTGTAACTCTAGTTCTGTTCATTCAAACATGTTCAAATTTGCTAGACTTACTAATCTTATGATGCTCTTGCAAATGACGTATTATTTCCCTAATTAGATTACAATTCCAAATTCGCCCCAGTCCCTTGCTCATTTTTGAAATGGCCAATAGAATAAGTGCATTAGAGACAGCTAATGCATACTTTAATTAAAAATTATGGAGCATTTTAGCACCCCACACTTTTCGCACGGTAATTTGAAATAATTCAGCTCACCCGTTCATGGAAGAACAAGCTATCATATACGCAAAGTATAACACTTACCTGTAGATATTTGTAAGCTTTACTTGTTCGTGGTAAAATGTCTTGAAGCTTCACTAATTGCTGAAATAAAACTTTCCAAGGTACGTATTCTGTTTCCTTTGTCATGTACTCAATCATACCGATCGCTGTAGAGTAGTTGAGCTTATTACCACTTTATTACGATGAAAGTAAAAAAAGTGAATAGTACTGGTTACGATTAATCCAAAGATTTTTTTATCAAAATGTCATAAATTAACTATAGAGCTGTTAAGTTGTGACGTATTTCCGGGTCCAACTGCTCATAAACACCGCTAAAATAAAGCGAAAAAACGTACTCAGTGATTTAAAGGGGCACTTGTATGAAAACCGATGAAAAATGGAAATGCCTTGAAACTTGGTTAAACTTATCTATATGGCCCCAATAGTAGCTAAGCAACATATTTTCTTCACAGCCAAAATTTGAGGATAAAAATTGTACATATTTTTCAGCATCTAAATTGTGAGTAAATGACGTCATTTACTCAACCCTATTGTTCTTTTAGCTTTTAAACCAAAATTCCTCAACTGCGAGTGGCTCCCAGGCTAAAATCTAGTTTTCATAATCATGATTGAGTCATATTATTCTTAAATACTTGAACTATTCGGACTTTCAAAATTTCGGGCGTTTTCATCCAAGTGCCCCTTTAACTTCCACCTGAAACAATTAGAACTGCTCTTCGTTTTGTAGCCGGAAGTGGTTTTTTCCATATGAATGACGTCACACTTTAAAGCTCTATAGGATATTAATCTAGTGCTAAAAATGTGGAAAACCCAAGAGAGGTTGTATCTTAAGCATGTTTGCTGGAGAAACTTTGAATAATAACAACAAAAGTTTATATTTGTACAATTCTTTAAAATTACAAAATTCGTGAGATAAATTAAGAAAAAATGATGAATGTACTAGCTATCTGCAATAACCATAAGGGTTCAATCAAACCATATGATGGCAGCCATGACAGGAGGCACAACAATAGAGTCTTTCCCCCTGGGAAACTGAATTCTTTCTCATGTAAATCATATTAGACCAGATTCAATTGTTCCTGCCTCCTGTCATGGCTGCCATCACATGATGGTGCAAAGCCTCTATAACCAGGTTGTAATAAGTTAAAGCAGCTCAAGCATTCAAATACAGCTCGTTATGAGTTCAAGCAAAACGATTTATTTCAGTCAACATTAATCAACGTGCGGCGTGCATAAAGATTTGATCCATCATTTTCCATACATCGTTTCACTTGTCACAGACAAAGCATTCCTTCCAGGCTTCAAGGGAGTTTGAAATGATTATTCAAATTTGAACCTTGAAGCCTTGACTGAATGCTTATTGTTTGAACTGCAGCAAACTGATGTAGATTGATGTATGGAAAGTGGTGAGTCTACAATTTCTGGAAACTACAACTCACTCAGGTCACTTACTCTGCCAGAAGAAACGCATCCATCAGAATTCCAGCCCTATCCGAGGGACTGAGAACCTTGGAAAGAAAGGATAAGTTAAGATCACTTTCTTATAACATGCACTTTGGTTTCACTCGCATGTTCAGCCAGTGAAATGATGCGATATGTTGCTTATTTCTTCAAATTACCATTAGGTTGCCATTCAACTAGAAGAATGATTGTTCACATTACCGTGTGGTTCTCGTTCAGCTGTGCGCATGCGTATTGTTCACATTACCGTGTGGTTATCATTCAGCTGTGCGCATGCGTATTGTTCACATTACCGTGTGGTTCTCGTTCAACTGTTTTGCAAGTGCTTTCCAGTTACTCTCTTCGTAGTTGGTGATGTAAAACCCTTTGTAGTTCGTGTTTGCTTTGATCCATCCGTTACCATCCCATGGAATGACCGCTGAATCAGAACAATGTCCTAAGTCATTTTTAAATTACAAAATAGTCTACAAAATCTATCTGCAATTACCATAAGGGTTCAATCTTAATTCAAAATTAATATTTACCTGATAAATATTTGAGTCGAAAAAATATATAAAGTTATAAGTTTTAGCCATAAATTCTCAAAATTGGCATTTTTGTCACTGTACGTATTGGAAATTATTTATTATTTTTGAATTTATTTCCCAAAGCACTGCACTCAAATACAAGAAAGAAAAAAATTCAAGAAAAGATAACCAGCTGAGTTGATCGCCTTCCCCGAAAGGAATTATGGGTCACTACTTTTGGTTAGCATTTTTCGAGTATTTTCCGAGTATACGATGTAGACTTGATCTTGTTGATTGAAATATAATCCCGCCATGAGTTGGACTTGTGTTTACGATTATTAAAGAAGGAAGAACTCGTATTTCATAATTATTCTCTTGGCAGAATAATAGCAAATGTTAATCAAAATACGATGTTGAATCCTCAATTCTGGTTGGTTGACCTTGAATTTTTTCTGAAGGTCAACTCAGCTGGAACGCAGTAGAAGTTAAAAAAGGGGATTATACCCAAAATAAAGGGGTCTATTAAGCTTTCCTCGCTACATGCTGTAACACATACTTGATGACATGTTCATCCAAGCAAAATGGTGACCAGGATTGTTGTTAAGAACATAAGACAGTGGAATCACCCATGAATACCTGTGAAAATGATAACAAGATATATTGATAAGAAGGGAGGCGAAAAACAAAACTAGACCTTGGATAATTTATCTTCAAATAAGTTCTAGATTTCAAAGGTTTGATGCATAAGTTTCATATGACAGCTATTCCAAAAAAGGTTGGTGAAGGTTTTGATGCATTTTGCATGTTGCATACCAGACCAGATATACACGAGGGGCGATGTGAATAGACCTCTTTACCTTCGTTGTTTGTTCTGCCCATTTCAGACCACGTGATGCCACTCTTGGGAGTTGATTATTTCATGTGTAAAATTTTTAACAAAAGAACATTTCTCAAGGGAATGACATGTGGTCTGAAATGGGCAATTTGCGTACGAAGGTAAAGAGGTCTATTACAGAAAATGTGATACCCTTAAGGGAATGCCTCATGGACGTTTATTTTGCACTCCACACAAATTTCTCGTATATGGCAAATTGTATTTGATCAGCGAAAGGTCACAACATCTTGGAATTTTCCTACATTTCAAGTTTGGAAAGCAAGATGCAACAAAGAAACATGAACAAAACGTTCACCAACATTTCTAAAGTAGCTTTGTACTACATTATCGATTAAATAAAGTTGTCACAAATTATGCACTATAAAGAATTGGACAAACTGCATTACCCGAAAGGTGACTTGTAAGTTGAATTAGTGACGTTTCCATTGTCTTCAAAAAGGAAGCGACTTTGATTGACCAAATAGTGAGTTGAATTGATTCTCTTGAAAGTCACCACAGGGTAACCCATCTGTAGTATCCATGTATCCATGATTTGCTTGACAGCCACGCACTGCCCTAGTCCACAACTTGCCTGCAAAGATTGTCAATAATGTCAGGAAATGTATATTGATGAAATAAATTCGTTGGCCGGTTTTGGTAAAAGAAGGTAAAAGAAACAGTTTTTATATTGAAAACATATGTTTTTTAAACATTGGAATTGACTTCTTGGGATTACACAAGGTGTCCGTACGTAATTGCGTAATAGCGAGAGTCCGTAGTTAGCAAGAGGTAGTTGCGATCACTTCTTGTTAGGGTTCGCCGGGGTATATTGCTCTCTCCGTTATAGCCATGTGTCCGCAAGGCAACAGTTGACTGTGTAGGTCACGCACTTCTTACTAATGTAGTAATGTGGGGAATGTGTGAAATAAACAGTATCAGGCTATTCAGATAAAGCTACTGCTTAGGATTGCCGTGATACTGAAACGACCATGCGCAAGTCCATTATCTGCCAAGCATTGAACGCAAAAGTTCTTTAAAAGTTAAAGAAATGCCACTTATAGATAAGAGCAGTTTTGGTATGACTATAAAAAACTTACCGCACAGATAGCGCCATTCCGTAACCGTGCCAGTGAAACCCTTTCCCTAAATGAAAACATTCGACAGTGTATTTACCTCAGTCATTGCTCTCCACAGATCATCTGACTCAGCGTTGGCAAAGGCGTGTCTTTTCAAGTAGATCTGGAAAGGAATAAAGACCCTGTTACACGTTGAAAATTTTGTCTGGAACTTGTGTGCAACGGCGTTGCGAGACACGTTTTACGGGGGTATTAGGTAGATAGGTAGATAGGTACTTTATTCAATAAACCTTGCAGCCATAGGCTGAATTGCGTTTATGACAAAAAATTACAAATATAAACTAAAGACTTAAATATAAATATACAATTTTTATAAAATACTATATAAAATAAAATAAAATATCGATATTCTAATAAAAACTCTACTGTGATTTATTCTTAAGAATACAAGACTTAACAATAAAATTATTTCTAAATCTATTTGTTTTGCATGCTGGAACATTGTAAATGAGAGGACGTCTTAAATTATACTTTGAACTATATTGGGATGGTAAAAGATTGTAAAGACGTATTACACGGTGAGATTTCGTCCTGACACAAGTTTCGGTTACACAAGTAGAAAGGGGTTCTACTTTTCGTGCAGTTTTCTTGCGACGAGAGTTTCACAAAGTAATTGGGTTGTTACACGATGCAGTTCGTTCTGAAACTTGTCCCGCAACGCCGTTGCACACAAGTTTCAGATAAATCTTCCAACGTGTAACATGGCCTTAAGAGAAAGTCGTTCTTCTATTATGTTGACAGGGACAACGGACTACGTTGTACTGAATACATAATTGTGACATTGTTCATGGAACACTTTACCTTTAACCCGTCCAGAAAAGTCTTCTCTCCAAGGAAACTCTCCATCATTCGAATAATGCACCCAGCCTGTTAATTAATTAATAATGATTGATAAAGATTTATCATGCATTGATGTACAGTAAAGATCTGCACTTCTTCTTTTCAAGCCAAAAAATCAAATATTCCAGTTTTGAATCCAGCTGATAAAAAAACCCGATATTTTAAGTTCGTATCCAAAATTCAAACAACAAGGGCAAGAAAAAGAGCAAAGCAAGAAGAAGAAGAAGAAGAAGAAGACTGAGTAGAAGTAGAAGTTGAGGCGCGATGGAAGAGAAGAAGAAGAAGGAAGTTGGATAAATCAAGTATGTGCAAGGACGTTTTTCGAAGATATATGTTAAGCAATTATTGGACGAGGTTGAGCAAAATATCGTGATTTGTTAGTGGCAAGCAAGCAAGACACTAACAAATCTCGATATTTTACGGTAACCGAGCTCAATAACTGTTTTATCAATCAAAATATTTTTTTCTAATCTTTGAGGGACAGTGCGCATGGGTCAAACAATAACAAAGAAGTCAGTTCGTTTTTTCAGGGAAGCGAGCCATTGTCTAATGCAACGTTACTACGCATGAGCAGACCGTTATTTGCAGCAAAATGGCTTTGCATCGTAATGCGCAAGAGCAGACTGTTATTTGTAGGCAGTTATTTGCAGTTCTCTCGGCCAATCAAAATGACGGAAAAAATAATTTGAATGATAATATATTGTTTTCGTACGTGGTCTCTTGGCAGCAGTGGTTGTACCTTATTATAATAGATAGTATACGGCAGCTCCATAACTTCCGAGGGTTTTTTAACTTCCATTCTAATTGGATTAGATGATGCTCTGCCATCATCTTTGAATGCATCCGTCATTATTGTAATGATCATGTCATCTTGCTGTATAAACCATATAAAGATGGGTTATCAACGGAATGAATAATTTGATTTAAACTGATTCAGTTATAAGTTAAATGATTCTCTAATGCCTCACATACACGGTGCAACATTCCTTGCAACATTATGATTACAGTACTATTTCAGAAGCCAAATCAGAAACAATCTCGATTTTTTCGTTTAATTTACGAGGATAATATACTGAAATGACATAAAAATAATAAAACAGACATTCAAGTTTTTATGTTTTAGTATGATGTTGCACGCAATGTTGCACCGTGTGTCGGAGCCATTAGATGTTTTGCGATCAACGTGCTGCATCCCCTTCGTGACCGTTGCTATGTCCCACCAGCTCAAAACTTTAGCTACAGTTACTCTTAAGTAAGATGTGTAATTGGGGGAAATATTAAAGCTATGATAACTAGCGGTAAGCTAGTGTGGGCTGCGTCGATGTTTCTAATGAAACAGTTGTGATAAAAAGATAAATTTTACACTGTTAAAAATAAGAGAGATTACTTACTGACGTTTCGGACGCTAGTCCTTCGTCGGAGTAAAAAGGACTCCGACGAAGGACTAGCGTCCGAAACGTCAGTAAGTAATCTTTCTTATTTTTACGGTGTAAAATTTATCTTTTTATCACAACGGAAATATTATAATTAAAGGTTTAATAATCCTTGTGTGACCCTTGAAACAGGTATTTTCAAAATAACGAAAAAAATAAAAGTTGTTTTACGGACAACTAGTATGATCATTGCAAAAAGACATGTATATCATAATAGGGAGTAAATATCTAGCTGATCTGAAATAGTGACGTTGAAATTTCAACATCACTGCAAAACTGAGGTGTCATGGAGCCAGCGAAAATTTACCTATATCTGAGATAAATCTAGATTTTCAAGAGAAGTTTTTTGTTATTTTGTATATATTTACTATGATGATATTCAACGTGGAGTGGGAAAATAAAATAAATAAGTAACCGTTTTGCGAGTCGCCGGGCTACTAAGGATGACATCTCAGTTTTGCAAATTTTCTCGATTTTGATTGGCCAATACTTTTTTCTTAAATCAGCTGGATGTTTTCCCATTTCACATCACGTGTCATTCCCTAGAGTATCATTGGTTCAGTCGTTTGCACATGAGACGTACAGTATTGCACAACATTATTTTCATTTTTTGAAAATGAAATTTGATTAGACTGTCTTAACCAATAATGGTGATATTTTAGATAATTACCATGTTCCACGCTGGTTGGGCTATATTCATGCCCAGGTGCTCAAAATACGTCGCAAAGCCTTCATTCAGCCAAATGTCATTCCACCATTTCATTGTTACAATGTTACCAAACCACTGGAAATGAAAAACAAGTTCCATAAAGAAGAAGTATGCAAATAAATTAAAGAAAGAGTAGCACCAATACCAGTACGAGTAACACCAATAAAGAACACCAATAGACCCTTCAGCAATTCGGAATTCACCTTTGGAGGACAAAAAAAAAGGTTCAAATTCTCAGGTAAAAGGTTCAAATTCTCAGGCGACAAATGTTTTGTTTTGTTCTCAAAATTGGGCAGGTATAATGTCATGTTAAAGGGGTCGATATACATTGGCGATAAACCAATGCGTTCTTTGAATACAAATTCATTAGCTCAGCGATAGATTCATTACAGCGTCAAAATACACGTATTAGACGTTCAGAGGTTGAGAGAAAAACTGGGTCGAGTTTGCTTTACAGTGCATTGTGGGAAATAGTCGACGCCATCTTGGAAATATCTCCATAAACCAGTCCCACAAAGCACTGTAACGCAAATTTAACCCAGTTTTTTCCTCAAACTCAAAATGGGTAATAGGCCAGGCTATTTAGCTTCTCTCAGCCCGAAACAATTAGCCAATCAGGGAACATTTTCTTTGAAGCTCAATATCTTATAATCCGATGTTTTTGGCTCGATAAACAACACACTTTTTACTCGAAAATATAGAAAATAAAAGTCATCAGTGGTAAGATTCACCAAATGTCATGTAGAAATAGCATGTTTCGCAGTTGTTGGTGTAAAATATTTCGTTTTTGACAAGAGATTACAGAAATACTTGGATATTTTTACTGTGCAAAAAATGCATTGCGAACTTAGTACCAATGGTAACATATGAAAATTGAAAAAATCCGAGAGTAAAATAAAAATTAGACAATTGCAATAACAAAATTAAAAATCAACATCAACACAAACAGGAGAAAATAGAAATCATAAATATGAAGTTATACTGATCAACTTGCCTGGTGAGCGAGTTCGTGAGCTATTATTATGCTAACCATTTTCCTATCAAATTCTGTCGATTCACTGGAATCCCATAATAAGGACATCTCGCCATATGTTATTATACCCCAGTTTTCCATAGCTCCTCCGAATCCAGGAATCGCAGCCTGATCTAAAAAAATGCCTTGAATATGTGAAGAATCCTTTTGGGTTTTTCCATCCTCTTTCGTTCTGATCCTCCAGTTTTCTCGTTGCCTCCTTTCTACTATTCTTTCTTTCTTTCTTTCTTTCTTTCTTATTTTTCATTTCTTCTTTTTTTCATTTTTTATTTCTTTAATTCTTTTATTCTTTCTTCCTCTCTTTCTTTTTTTTTTTTTTTTTTTTTCCTTTTTCCTTTTTCCTTTTTCCTTCTTTCTTTTTCTTTTCTTTATAATTTTTAAATTATTTTTGTTGTTGTTGTTGTTAGTTTGCCGGTTTGTTTTGTTACTCTTTCCCGTAAGGTTTACATTATATTTTCACCACAACCCACGATCCCAGAAAAGCTTCTTATTTCTTATTTCTTACCTTCTTTGGGCATTGAGTATTCAAGTCCCAGATGATCCTCGTAGAAGGTCATAATCTTCCCTCCAATACTAGCTGCGTATTGAGTTTTATTGATAAAAGATGGACGGCTGTAATACCTCATCTGCATAAAAAGTGAAATAAAGCCTTCTTATTTCTTCATATATTCATGGCTTTGTAACTTAAAAACCATATTCTCTAACTTTTTATAAAATCAATTAATCAATTAAATGGCAAATAATATACATTACTATTGAAATTACTATTGAGAATTAAAAAGAAAAAACAATCATGCTCAAAGAACAAAATTATAACATAAAACAGAGCAATTATTTTCAAAAAAAAAAAGAAAAAAGAAAAAAGAAAAAAGAAAAAAGAAAAAAGAAAAAAGAAAAAGAAAAAAAAAATTCATGAAACAGAGCAATTTTTTTCAAAAAGAAAAAAAAAGAAAAAAAGAAAAAAGAAAAAAGAAAAAAAAATACAAAAAAAAAAAAAAAAAGAAAAAAAAAAAAAAAAAAGAAAAAAAAAAAAAAAAAAGAAAAAAGAAGGAAAAAAAGAGGGAAATAAAAAGGAAAGATTTTAATTTTTTTGTTTTTTTTTGTTTTTTTTATTTATTTATTTATTTTTTTGCTTCCTTTTCCGTTTTAACGGTATTTAAATAGATAAATTATAAGCCTTTGCTAATTCTACTCGTAAATCGTCGTTGTGCTTGAAACCGATTCCTGTTAACCAACATACTTTGCATAGACTCGTTGACAGTCATGACTATCTATCTTGACTATTCAAGCACGAAGTAGAGCGAAAACACAAGAACCATGAAATAAAAACAAAATAGTTACTAACTAATAGTTTCTATTTAGTGACTATTTAGTCAGTATCGCTCAACCAGAAACATCAAATACAAAAGGAAACAATACCTCATTATAACTTTACTTGTCTTTTATAGTAACTAATAGCTGCTAAATAAGAACTATTACACACTAACAATTAGATTTTGTTTCATGGTTCTAGTGCTTTCGCTCTACTACTGATGAGGTACGTTCGTTTCCCATTTTGTTGCCGTTCGTACATTCGGTCAAGTAGTTCGTACCAAAAAGGCTGATATGTACCGCGCCCAAGACAATATATTAGAGACATTATAGTGAGCAGCATATCAGCAACCCCAGACAAAGCATAACTAAAATTATCCTAGAAAACCGTTAACCGTATTGTATTCAGAATCGTGTTCTGGTTGGTACACTCTGGTGATTTCCGGTTATCATAGCCTGAATCTTCCTAATACACTTTAATAACAGCCACACATTACTTAACATCTTTCCAAACTTTAGCATCTTATTTTGCATCTTAGTTTAACCAAGTTACGATTTGAGATCGTGTGGTCCCACACATGTCAATGAGCGCCGGGCTGCAAATTAGCAGGAACGCTCTTGCTAATTTTCTAAATGTTCAATCAAATTGAAAAAGGAATCTACAAAATTTTACAGAGCAAGTACTGAAGCAGCTTTTTTGAGATGAAAATAACCATCACAGAGAAAACCATTCTAGAATACTGTCAGCTTTGTATTTGCTCCGCAGGATTGGTGATGTAGGACCACAATTTCTTTCCAGTCTTCCTTCTCCACTTCCGGTCTATGACCACTCTCCACTTTCAGTTCACTTTTCTTTTCGGCACTCTATCTTTCGACTCCTTACCTCCCTGTCCCACTTCCAGTAATCCTGACTTCCGGTACCCTCCCCTCCCCGTCTCACTTCCGGTAAGTCTGTCTGGCTCCGGGCTCCAGTGGTGCAGAACCTTCATTTTATATCTACTCACCGTGATGTTATTCTTGCTAATCGTTTCCACATACTTAAAGTCCCCCACTACAAATGCTAATAGATAAGTTGGCATGGTTACGGTCTTTTTATAGTAATCAATCTTCTGTCCATTAGTTGTCTCACTCTTGTAGATGGGCATGTTACACAGTGCGACGTAATCAGATCGATGAGCGATGGATACGTTGAACGTGGCTTTGAGCGCGGGCTCGTCAAAGCATGGAAATGCTCTACGAGCGTAGTCTGGCTCAAACTGAGTTGATGCAAAGTTACTGTAGACAAAAAAATGTAATAATAATAATATAATAATATGAAAATTTGTATAGCGCATATACAAGTCTGTTCTATGCGCTCTAGTATGACTAAAAAGCTAAACTAAACAAATGAGTTTTAAGTTCTTTCTTGACAGCAAAGAGTCAGTGTTTCTTATCCCAGATAATGTAATGAATGAATTATTATTATTTCAATTTTTCAACTTGACACGCGCAGAATCCAATGTTCTCACGAATAGTTTTCCGGTTGGAATTGTTTTTCTACCATCAAGAATCTACGCAGTATAATAGTCATTCCGATGTTGAGGAATGCACTGTGGGACTCTGTAACGGGACCAAATAGACGCCATCAAATGCGGTCCCACAATGCACTCCATTTCTAACTTGACCTTGTTTTTTCCTCAGTGTTGGAATACCTATTATAAGGCCTTTTATATAGAGCAGAACAAAATGGAAGTTCTGGTTTAGCTTTGGTGCAAACACGCAGTCCTCTATGAGGCATGATAAAATCTACAGTCCACGCTTGAATTTGGCCACAATATCTGAAGTAGCAGAAAATGCCTATGAATATTCCATTTTTCAAGTTTTTACTTTTGGGAGTGTGGAATGTAGGAAAAGGCATTTTTTTAATCCTCAGTTTCAGATGTCACTTACCTGAAAGCAATTATATTTTTAAATAAAGAAAATTGCAAGACGCAAGAGCAGTTGATTAGAATATTCTCTTTTGCAGGTCGCTGTGCCCTCTTGAAAGGTAGCTCCATACATTTGCATCGAAGCTGGACATCCCGTTGCGATGACTTTTTTAACACCTTGGACAACTATCCACCAGTCTCTATCATTGCAAGGTCACCTCAAGCCTCACTTCGATGCAAAGGCAGGGCTACCTGTGAAGATGACGCAAAGAACTGGGAAGGTACTGTTGCTAATAATTGTTTGATAACAAAAACGAAAATAACAACATCTCAATAGCCCAGTTTTGGTAATCTGGTAAAGTGATCACGCACAAAGTAATTCAAGACGAAGACGAGACTCCGGGGAAACAAGGGAGTAATCCTAAAATATTCTTTTGTTATTTGTTATTATATATGAATTACTTTTGCGTGATCACTCAACCAGAATATCGAAAGTGGGCCATTCGTATAAAAATGGTTGTTTAAATTTAACATAATTTAGTAATTTATGTGACTTACACTTTTTGGCCATTTGGACGAGTAAATGTTTGTCGATACAATCCTTCGCCCTCATCAGCATCAAAAATACCATCGAAGACTATCTTTACAATGTAGAGTCCCGGATGAACAGTGGATTCCATTCGAATCACGTGAAAATCGTTAGGTGCATATCTAAAGTGGCTTTGGACGGCAATGAACTCTGTGGAAAGTTGTTACGTTTTAAAAAGCTTTTTTATTAAATTTGCCTTGAGAAAATACGATGTCTAATTAATCTTCAACTCTGATTGGTTGGCTTTGAATTTGGTCTGAAAACCAACTCAGGTGGTTGTTTTGCTTTGTTTTGTTCCTTTCCGTTTCGCTTCGTTCGTTCGTTGGTTTATTTCGTTTCGTTTCTTTTAATTTTATTTCCTTTGGGGGGGAGGGGGGGGGGGGAGATTGCTTGTTTTTTTTTTGTGTGTTTTTTTTTTTTTTTTTTTTTGTGGCTTGGAATTCATTGTTTGTCTTTTAGCTTGTCTGTACGTTTTGCTTTTGTAATTTTTAATAATTTTCAAGTCGACCTTAATATTGAGCTTTTTCTTGTATTTCTAAAATTTATCAAAACATTGATCACTTACCATTGCTTGATTTACTGAGCACTTTTACCGATGATATGTTCAATCCATTATTATGCAGGATAATAAGATCAGTCTTGTTATTGACCTCGATATCAATCCCAACACGACCATCAAATCGAGGCAGGTCAACCGTGATGTTCAGAAACAGGTTGTAATGTTTTGGGATGATGTTTGTAGGTAGACGTGGATTCCACCATGCCTCAGTATCAGGAGTGGTGGGTACGATTGTAGTGGTAAGAACAGTGGATGTCGGTGTGACTTCCTCTGTTTCTAGATTCAAAGATAATTATATATTTATTTTTATACTTTTGTCCCTAAAATTTTCTAAGAAAGCTCTCACTTTTAAAAGGTAATTCCGTAGTTTTGCATTGCGTACGATCTACTGCGCACGATTTTAGCCAGAGCTAGGAGCTTGCGCGCATTGGCTCATACTACGATTTCAAAATGGCGGCTGGCTTATGAAAATATGGTTTTACACTATACACGAGATACAGAAAACAACCCGAAAACCATCATACTAAGAATATCAAGCATTGTTATGGCACTTTTGTATGAATTTAAGAAGAGATAATAGTCTTTTTTTTTAACTCTGCCTAGTCCCCCCTTGGTACAGTATTTCGAGGACAACATTCGTACTTTAGTGCAGGGGCAGATTCAGGTTTTTTCTTTCTTCAGGGAGGGGTGCTGCGTAGGAAGGGTATCCAAACGAGAAAAACGCCGAACCAAAAACAAAAATTATTACGTACTACAGCAGGGGCACAAAGTCGACCCAGGGAAGGGTGCGCACCCTCTGCACCCCTACCCTGGATCCGCTTCTATGGCGAGCTGTAGCGCCAAAACGAATACGGCAACTTATCTCTTTTTCCAGTAAATCAATAAAAAGTAGTAGTAGAAGAATTAGGAAAGAAAAAGGGGCAACTACAACAATCCAAAAGGCAATCCCAAATATCATAATAATATGTTAACAAAATTTCTCGTTATTCTTTTTCTAACAACATTAGTGTACATGTAAAGACAAACAAGAAAACAAAAACATTTTTGAAAAAAGAAAAAATCGAGACCTAAAAAATTCAATCTCAAAAAAATCCAGTTTTTGAGGATATCTTGATGTCTAACGACATTGCGTCCAAAGTAAATTGAGAATCTATTGGGTAAATATTTAAAATCATTCTGCTATAAGATTAATATGAAGACGATAAGTGCTGCTGTCGACAAAACCATTTCCAGCACTTTTGAACATGTTTTTATCGCTATATGTCTATCAGACGCATATCCTTAGTTTGTCGTGGAAAAGACTATCTTCTTTTGCTCAAAGCAAAATGACCTTTGTTTTAAGAACCCATAATGGATACCCTAGAGTTTGCTTCCTAGGAAAGTCCGGATATTCATCAAGCAAAGTAAACCAAGATCTAAATGTATTAATGCCTAACGGAAAAGGAGAAAGATTACTAAGACTAGAAATATGAGAAACGAATGTCTTGCCCTTTACCCAATTTTCTATTCAAACATTTATATTTTTTGCACGCGTTTCTGTAGCACTGTGTTTGTATCGGAGGTCTAACAGAAAAGGAGAAGATTACTAAAGATTAGGAGAAACGAATGTCTTGTCCTTTACCTAATTTTCTATTCAAACATTTATATTTTTTGCACGCGGTTCTGTGGCACTGTGTTTGTATCGGAGGTCTAACAGAAAAAGAGAAGATTACTAAAGATTAGGAGTAACGAATGTCGTGTCCTTTACCTAATTTTCTATTCAAACATTTATATTTTTGCACGCCGTTCTGTAGCACTGTGTTCGTATCGGATGTCAAGACCTTATCTTGCACGTGTTGTATAAAGTAAGTTCTTGAAAGCTTAAATAGATCAAATCGAATGCAAATCTCTGCGAAAAATAATCATCTAGTAACATCGGCTTTATGTTTATACAAATAGCATGAAAATAATGAGAAATAATGACTTTCCAAATGATCAGGCAATGTAGAAAGAAGCCAAGAACAAAATGTATATATTATATATATTTAAAATTCCACTAGATTCGTATCCTACTCGTGGTTAGATATGAACTATTCTCAAACATTCGCATTTTGAAGTTTAGATGTCAGAATGTATAAACCACAACTTAATAAATGCAAGACTGGAAAATAATAATTTCTGTTTTGCTTTGTGCGAATCAAAACATCCTCCGTATCCGTAGTTTCTGAATAACAGTTTGCAGGTGCAGTGCTGTAAACATTTCACACCGGCTATTTCTTACTAGAAAAGAAAGCACTTGCCGCGTGAGAATGTTTTTATTGTGCATTAAAAATACAACTCAAACGAAAATATTCTTGGGTTGAAAATGAAGCAGGAATTAGAATTTAACTGAATTCTACACATACCTTTGAGCTCTGTTCGTTTTTCCATGCCAAACAGAACTACAAGAACAATAATAACGACAAGTAAAGCTACTATCGCAGTAGTCAACAGAACCAGTTTTGTCTTAGTGATGCACCATTCTTCTTTACGGCTTTCCAATCCATCTTCTATCAATTCCGAATTCGTAAATTCTTGCAATGGAACATCTTCTGTAGCTTCACCTTTCGACACCAGAGTCATACTCAATCCTATTTAACAATATTTAGCGAGTAAAAATGGCATTTGAATACGAGTTTTGTTATGAAGGAATTAAAAATGAATCAGGTATTTTTTCGACTTGATGTAAATTTGAAATCAAAATTCCGCGGTCGCAAAATGTCTCTTACAGTAACAAAAAAACATAATCAACTGCCAGTAATGGCAACAATCACAGTAGTAATACCATTCAGAACAGACCGATCGACCAATCGGAACCAAAATCAAGTATTTATTTAACCCATCAGTTAATGTTTAGAATACAGTGGTATAAAGTGCTAGGTAGCTGTCAAAACATATTTTATTCAACAAAAACCGATCTGCCAAAATATCATTGTAATCTTATCAGTACCTTTTCTTTTTCGTGATTAAATTTTATGCTTTCACTTCGAGCTTATTCAATGCATTTTTTTTAAACTAGGAAGGTTTATCAGTTGTATCTATCGATGTGGCTTTGACGCCTTGATATGGATTAGCAAAAAAATAATACTAAGGAGACGTTGCACGTGGTCTGAAATTCATGGAAATGCATTTCAAATGTTTGGGTTATTTTTCGCTTCCGCCAATCAAAATTAATCAGTCGATACTTTTTATATTTTTGTCTGGCTGCAGTGAAACCCCGAATAGCAGATACAGTAAAAACCTGCATGTAAGAACCTAGTGATTAAGAACCTGTTAGGCTTAGAATTTCCATCATAATTTTATGCATATTTTATACAAACAGTAGACTGCACCAATATTCTACCAGAAACAAGCACCTTTTCTTCGTAATGAAGATAAAAATCCTTTCTATGATCCAACATGCATACCCTGATTTCCCAGTAAACACAAAATATATAAGAACCTGTCTAGGCTAGCTTGGAAAAATGCAGGTTCTTACACGTGGGTTTTTACTGTATCAGAGTCACACTCTGTTGCTTTCAAACGATTCAAGCCGAGGCATTTAATATGGGTCAACAATATAGTAATTGTATAGAAACTGATAAGGGCCGTGTTTACACTCGTACAAGTTACTGAGGTATAAGGGTAACCATACCTTGGTTAACATTTATTGTGTGTAGACGCCGGCAAAACCATTAGTAAAATACCATTGAAGACAATAGAAAGTTTACCTCAATTTACTCTTCTATCAGGCATGGTTAAGAACAGTAACCGACGGTGCGATGATTATCTATGCGTATCTTGGACTTCTTTTCGTGGAATGCGAGTGGTTTTATTTGCATTACAATGATGCATGGCAAGGCTCTCTGAACATGAAAATTAAACTCAGACCCGTCTTTACTTCATGCCGGTATTTTTGAATTGCACAATTTTTTTCTGATTAGACAACTATGGTCATTTTGGCATGTGTAAACAATTATTCTTTTAACTATGGTTATGAAATTAACCTCGACTTTTTAAAACCGTAGTAAACGTTTAAGTGTAAACACGGCGATAGAAAGCAATAGAATGGTAACTCTGATATCTGCAATTCCAAAGGGCAACTCTCAATACTTCAGTTTCACATTCGATGGAAACCGCTGTTTTTGAAAACCACAGACTCATTTGTACAGGCTTAGCCTCGCTTATAAGTCAGCTATTCAACGACATCATTAAAAGTCCGTGGGATTTCAAAACATTGGTATTGTTCAACTTACACATTCTTTACATTACGGTTGACTTTTGCAAATCATTAGCAATAGCCAACTGTAATGTAAAGAATGTGCAAGTCGAATAATACCAATCCCACGGACTTTTAATGGTGTATTTGAATAGATGACTTATAAACGAGGCTAAGCCTGTACAAATGAGTCTTTGGTCTTCAAAAACAGCGGTTTCCATCGAATGTGAAACTGGAGTATTAGAGAGGTCGTATTATATTGAAAATTGCATTAACGCTTAAAGTGTATTTTTAAAAATTATGTGACCGAATTTCATTTGGTGAAGGAAAATAAAAGACTTGGCCTCTTTAAAGAAAATACTCGATTTAATCTGCTTTAAGAGGATTTATTTATCGCACTTCAATATATTTATTAAATATATTGCGAAGAAAGGAAAGTGTCTAAAGCCCATTCCAACTTCCATCTTCTCTCTTCCATCTTTTTTTATTATTTTCATAGTTTAATTTTTGTAAATATTGTAAAAAGCATTTTATATTTTATAGCTAATTTCTCGTATATACTGTAATTGCATTGAGGCCTACGAAATGCGTAATAGAAACCGTAGTTATTATTATTATTATTATTATTATTATTGTTGTTTATTTCAACTTTTGTCTGACTTGAAGTTTTACAGAAAATTGCGGAAATATGGCATAATTTCTGATTATTATTATTATTATTAATATTATTATTATTACTATTATTGAGTATAAATTTTTAGCTAGTTTTTTTTAGGTATTTTATTTATTTATTTATTTTAATTCTATAATAGATACTATTAGGAATTATATATTATATATTAGATATGATTAAGATTTAAATAGATCAGTTTTGAATTTATCACTATTATTATTATCATTATTATTATTATTATTATTATTATTATTTATTATTATTATTATTATTATTATTATTATTATTATTATTATTATTATTATTATTATTATTTTGCTCTAACGAACATTTTCCACATCTCGTGCTGTTGGAACAAAAGATGTACGGATTCTTTTGTGATTTTGTTGTTTAGAAATAATAGTAATATTGGTAATGATAATTAGAGTTAATCAGTATTTCACACGAGCAATGCCACATTTATAATAGTTTAATTTCCATTACCAATACTACTGTTATTTCTAAACAACAACAAAAATTTGGAGAACAAAACAATAGATTCCTATTCTCAGGAGATTGAAATTCTTTTGCTTTGTCCTCCAAATTGAGCTGCTTTGACGTCACGTGAAAGGGGTCTATTGTACAATCTTCTATCTTATCAAAAATCCTAACACGGTAAATTACTAATAGCCAATGGACCGAATATTTCAATAAGAAATTATCCATTAATTACTGCAAATCCAAACGCACCACCTTTCAAAACATATAATGCATGAGATGTCACGAGCGATAGGCTCTCTAGACCACGAACTCACTACTACTGAATTCAAAATGAACAACGCACTATGAAGGCCAGATTAGCGGCGATAGACCAAGAACCACACACTTGAAAGCAAAAGAAAAAATGTTCTCGGCGGAATAGGCTTTTCTCATATTTTTGTTAGAAATCACGTCTTATGCAGCTCTGACGACCACATTTAATGTATTAGCATGCCACTATGCACGGGCATTTTGCTGCCAAACGAAATTTTATACACAATATTTGGTAAAACCAGCCAGCCAGTTTCGGTTTAACGCACACAAAAAGCCCGTGCACAGAAGTATGCCAATACATTAAATGTGGTCAGAACTGCATGAATGTGAGGTATGTGTTAATAAAACAAGCGAAGGTTCCAATAATGAAGAAAAGAAACCGCGGTGACCGAATGAAATAGACCTTTTTAGCTTGGGTGCAATGTTTTCCCATTTCAAACCACGTATCATCGCCTTGAGAAAAATTCATTGTTTGAGTTGTGTCTTAATACGGAATCATTAAACAAAAGAAATGATGCTCTTGGGAAAGACATGTGGTCTGAAATGGGAAAATACTACGCCCTAGGTAAAAAGTCTGTTGACAGTAAATATGAAGTATTCATATTTAAGATAACAAATCAAGCTATTTTAAAGGTCCAGTTTAACCGTCGATCCTCTCATGAGCCGAAATTAATGACATCAAAGAATACTGCCTTGTTATCCGTTGTTTTCAATGTGTTCGGTTCATAAGAAGATCAACGTTTGAACTGGGCTTAAACGATTTATGAAAGACGCTGAACAAAAGTTCATTCTTTGTGAGGGGCCAGCAATCAGATAGAGACTGCAAGACGTAGAAATTGGATATTAGAGAGTTTTAAAAGAATCCCGTTTACGGCAAACGTGAAACGTCAGTTGACCAGTGAAAAGTTCTTTGAAATTAGTAAAAATGAATCGCAAAAATCTCCAAGTCGTAGATAAACAAAATAATATTTCTTTTTGTTAAGAAAGTTTGCAAAAGGTTAAGTGAAATACAGGAAAACGAAGAAAACTTGGTCACGTTTGCCGTTTGCGGGAGAAAAAAACGCGAATCTTAAACTCTATTTTATAGAAAGCCAAGTTCTGTAATTGGTTTCTCATTCAAAAGTTGATAATAGCTGCTTTTGTTTTCTGTGTGGTTTCTCAAATGCACTTAATAATTCACTCTAATATCTTCCAGCAATAGACCCTTTTCGAATATGGCGTCTATGACGTCAAACGAGGAGTCCTAGAATGTCCCGGATGTTATGAGTGATAATGATTGTGGCATTCAAGACCCGGATGTTGCTAGTGGAAATCATGGGGTTTCCATATCCGGGACATACCCATTCTTCTCGTTTGACGTCATAGACGCCATATTCGCAAAGGGTACTTTAGTCTCTTACTCAAGGAAAAAATCGAAAAGAATACACATACCCACACGAGAAAAACTTTAATAATGAGTATAATACAAATAATCTACTACATGATAGGGCCGTAGCAAAACCAACAATGGCGGAGGGGGCCCTATTTCAAAAGTATTGGGGGTGCTATATTCTAAAACGCCCTATGTATCATTAACGTATAGATCTAAAATGTTCATTGTTCACTATAGAGTACATTATTGGGGAGGAGAAGTGGCCCCCAGGATCCTCCCACTGCTACGGTCCTGCATGATAATCTTACTAAATATAGGAAACTAGGTGCTAAACCGCCGCGCGGAGACTGGGCAAATCATTTGGGTAAACATGTACAGCAATCGGTTACACTATGGTGAATTGCGATCAAAAACATCAAAGTTCTATTTCTATTCAATTATTTTTCCAACAATATCAGACCTTGAGTATATATAATTAAGTATATGATAGGTATAAGTTTCAGGTCACCCATCCACGTACTAACAACGGTTGAGTCAATGTCTTGGAAGGCCAAGTATTAGCACGACGATAGCCGTGAAAACAACGCACCAGATAGACTAGATTTTTCCACTTTTCCACAGATAGTGCAAGGAGTTAGCTGCAGATTCGGCCTGGAGAGGTATCTCTCTAGAGTGAAGTCGCTTTCAATTTAAAACCCGTGAAACAAAAATTGCTTGTTGAAGTGTAATAGTCAAAAAGACACAAAAGAAAACAAGAGGATTTTTGGTCTACTAAAGTGTATTAGTCTAATAAAATAAAATAGTTTCTGTTTTTGTATTGTTCTGCGATTAGTCCCCAGCTAAATGTTAAACTAAACAGCTAAACTAAATGTCCAACTCCTACTCGTTCTGTGAAGGGCTGTCCCAGCAAAACTGACTCTATGAAGGTACCATAACTTGCCGGCGGCCATGTTAGATGGCAGAACAATAAAATCCTTTTACTCTCAGGAATCGAATTCTTTCTTTAAAAAAATCGATCGAACAGACCTTTTTCAAATATGGCGTCTATGACGTCAAACGAGGAGTCCGAGCATGTCCCGGATGTCATGAGTGATAATAATTGTGATTTGAAATCCGGGGGCATTCCATTCCTGGAAGCGGCTAGTGGCCAGAAGTCATTGGGTTTCGACATCCGGGAATTTCTCATTCTCCTCGTATGACGTCATAGACGCCATATTCGAAATGAGTATATTGTTCCTGCCATCTAACATAGCTGCCGTCACGTGATGGTGCAATACTTCAAGTATTGTTCCCACTCATACGAAAAAGGTTCTAAAACATTCAAGTTACAAAGGCTTTCTCGTTTTTAAGCCAAAGATGGTGATATCTGGTTGTGTTTCTTTAGTAGCTGCTCCAACCCATTTTCGATGTCCTGTTCGTTTATTTGTAGCCATTTTATGCGTTTTTTGATTCCTCTTTCCACATGAGCACTCTGAATAGGGTTAATCTTCAGCTCTTTGTTGAACCTTTGTACCTTTAGCCAAAAAATAAGTTCCATAAAAAAGTAACTGTACAGATAAACAGTCTAAACGGACTTAGAGGGGAGGTGTGAGGTTACCCGGTACTGACCACATTTAGAAGTGAAATCCTGGAATTTTTCCTCAAATATCTCTAAAAGTCGAAACGCAGAAATGAATGTATTTTGTTTGCACATATGGCAAACGACTCAATGATCTATAAGAATAGTTACTGAGAACACCCAGTATCGAGCATTTTAACAGGTCACTTAGGAGGAAGTGGGATATTTACTGTTACCCATTAAAAATCAGGACCATGGTTGAAACATAAATATATTGTATATAGAGAATAATAGCTTGAATTAACTTATCACAAAGCGCATATTTTCTGGTTATCCGGCAAACAAAATATTCAGGTGCGGCATCGTTATGCTGTCATGACAACACGTTCTGCTCTATTCAGAAGGTATGCTTTAAAATCAAGTACGTCATATTCATTTTACCTCTTCCAAACCAAAAGGACTGTTGAAGGTATCCGCAATCGGAACTACAAGCTTCACATAGGTCATTGGAACACTTTTGTATCTGAGTGTAGAAAGCAAAGAATCTTCGATAAATAAAAACACGATCAATGAACCAACAACTGGAGAGCCGTGACACTAGGGATTTTCAATTCATCTAAATAAGGAGGCACCGCCACGTCACCTTCTGCGCGCAAAGCTCATTTTAAAGTATATCGACCCCTTGCAGCCTTCGGAATGCAGCTCAATTTGGAGGACAAAACAATAGGTTTCCAATTCTCAGGAGATTGAAATTCTTATGTTTTGTCCTCCAAATTGAGATACTTTAACGTCACGTGCAAGGGTATACATACACGTGCGTGGCACAAAGAAATTGCACGCGTTAGAGCCTTTAAATGGTTTTGGGGACCTGCCTAGGAGAGCGCAGTAGATGGAGCCTATGTGACGCGTCATAAACGGGCACAGAAAAAACTTCTATGAATTATCAAGGCTGAACTACTAAATGAAATACCCTGAAGCAACTTCTGGGCTGATTAAAGTCGGGACATGGCTAATTAACCCACAGATTGAATTTACTGCTTTCCACACATCGGTTCTCTGTTCAAACACAATTCAAGCGAGGCTTCAAGTTAGTTTCCGAGGAATATTCAAAGTTGAAACTTCCACGCTCGACTGAATGCTTTGCGTTTGACCTGCAGTGAACCGGTGTATGATAAACGGTGAATTTGAATTTAGCTGGTTGGGCTTTGCAGAAGGAGGAATCGAAAATACATGCATTCCATTGAAAGATGCTTGCAAAATGCAAGGCCGGGTAGGATAAATAACGTCTAATATTACAGTCAAACTAAGAAAACCGTGAACACCTAAATATTTCTGGAATGTTTATGTGTTTGATCACAGCGCGGTCACGCAAAGTATTTTCCCATTTAAAAGTTTCAAACTTCATATTTTAGTTTTATTCTCGTGAAATTAGAAGTTTCTATTCGAGACAGACGGATACACGAGAGAAGGGTTCAGTACAATATTTTTTCATGGTGGTGTGAAGCATCTTTTTTTTACAAGCAACGGTGTAAATAAACATTCCAGACATATTTTAGGTGTTCACGGTTTTCTTAGTTTGACTGTAATACTATCATTGCTTTCCTTCTTTTTTCTTTATGTGGATGTTATCATAATTGTCATTGTAATTGTTGTCATCACTAGTGTTGCCATACAAGTTGCTGCGGTCTTATAAGTAGCATATGCACTTACCGTCTGACTAGTTTTGCCCAGTTAGCACGAACAAAACTCCACGCCAACTGACCGCCAAACGGGTTGTATTTAACGATATATATCAGCACCCTAATATCCTGTTTGCCAAATTTTCCAGAAACAAGTGCATACGACAAATACCTGTGAACACACGTATCTTTAGTAACAATAGAACATTTTTCGTATGAGTGGGGAACATACGGTACTGACCTCAACACGTGCACGGCACGGCACGACATGACGTAACATTCAAATGTTGGTAAGATCAGTATCTACTCAAACATTTAGTGTCTAACTCTTACTCGTTTCCGTCAAAGGCTGTTCTAGCAACACTGACTCTATAACCACGTCTGCTTAGAGCATTTTTCGTATGAGTGGGAAATAAACGGTACTGACTTCAACACGTGCACGGCACGGCACATGACGCAACATTCAAATGTTGGTAAGATCAGTATCTACTCAAACACTTAGTGTCCAACTCTTACTCGTTTCTGTCAAAGGCTGTTCTAGCAACACTGAATCTATAACCACGTCTGCATAGAGCAGTTTTCGTATGAGTGGGAAACATACGGTACTGACTCACAGCACGTACATGTGGTACGACATGCCGTAACAAAATCGTTTTCCATTATACTCCAGTACTAGTAATTCATCCAATCACAACGTAGAGTTACGATTACGGTAGGATACGGTACGGCTATCAATTTGCCGTATCGTTTCCCACTCATACAAAAAAACCGCTTTAATAGCACTGATAATTCTAAATTTAGTTTATAACTTTGAGCGACTTAACTGGGAAGCTCACCTCTCTATGATCCAGGCTTCCCTAGACGCGGCCAAACCAAATAGAATGCTGATTCTAATTCTCGCGTTTTTTGTTTTGTTGTACTGGCTGTAAAGAAAGTCCCATTCCTCTACACCACCATGAGCAATACCATGGAATAGGAAATTGCTTCTTAAATTTGATGGAATACTAAAATGCAAAGGGAATCTAAATGTATATGAGAATTTTAAGATTTAGTTTTAAGCTACTTAGAATACATGCATTTATCCCACACCATAGAAAATACAGCCAATCAGAAAGCAGGAAAGCCGTTGTATGTTCGTCGGTATTTCACTCTTCCTTCCCATCATGCATTGTACATTTAATCTACGCATTTGTATTTTCTATGGTGTGGGATAAAATGGTTATACAATGGTTTCTCATGGCATACCGTGGATATCCCACTCGTCACTTGTATTTTCTGTGTATACTAGAAACTGCAAGTGACTCGTGGGATATTCCACAGTATGCCACTCTAAACCATTGTATAACTAGTATATATATACATATATATACATAGACTTTATTAACGTGTTAGTATTATAGCATACCACAAGTGGTACACTTATCGGACAAGGCAAGGCAAGACAAGACAAGACAAGAAAAACGAAAATAGCTTACGAGGCAGTTTTTGGGTTCTTCATCCACGCTTTGAAACTCTCTTTGGCATTATCGATACAAGACTTGACTTGAGCTTTGCAGAAAAGCTTGACGAAATCACTTCTCTTGTATCTATTGAATTAAAGAATCTTCATAAAAGTCTGAAATATGTTCTAGTTAAAATACATGGCTAGCTTAAGCAGCATAAAGACTAAATACTTATGTTTATTGATCCTTACTTGTCTATGGTTCCACCCACGTCTTTCAGTCCAAGGGTATCGTACTCCTTTTTTCCAAGAAACACTAGGTATTTCTAAAAACAAACAAATATTCTTATACCTTCCTTTCGTTCAAGATATAGCTATTTGAATTAATGTTGTCGCTGAAAAAAACTTAAAGCTTTTTAGGCTTAAAAGCCTAAAGCCTATCATTTATCTTTTGTTTACCAACAAACTTCACTGTAGGCTATCTAAGAATTAAGAAATATATGTCCAAGTTGCAGAATTTGCAAGCATACAGTTAGCTCCTTATTGTAATAATGCCACGGCTGAATAAATTTCGTGATTCCGCTCTCAAAGTTTTAGGCTTTCGGCTTTTTCGGCGACAACTTTAATCGAATTAGCTATACTCATGAGAGCTAAGAGAAAATATAAGAAATAATGTCAGCATTTCAGACAATAGGAATATATGCAAAAGTGGTTTGGTTACAAACATTATCTATTATCATTCAAATTATTTTTTCCGTCATTTTGATTGGCCGAGAGAACTGCAAATAACTGTCTACAAATAACGGTCTGCGCATGCGCACTATGGTTAAGAGCCATCTTACTGCAAATAACGGTCTGCTCATGCGCAGTAATGCTGCATTTGACAATGGCTCGCTTCCCGGAAACAATGAGCTGACTTCTTTGTTATTGTTTGACTCGTGCGCACTGCCCCTCAAAGATTAGAAAAAATAATCTGCCTTCGGCATCGGCAAATAATTGCTTGCTCGCCACTAACAAATCACGATATTTTGCTCAACCTCGTCTAATAATTGCTTATTTTTATGTTGAATAAAATAATCAAGTAATACAACATACCATAAGATATTTGTAGGAGTTACTTGTTCGTGACAAAATTTCTTGTAGTTTATCTGCTTTTTGAAGCAAGACTTTCCAAGGTACGTATTCTGTTTCCTTTGTCATGTACTCAGTCATACCGATCGCTGTAGAGAATTTGAGTTTTATTCCCCTTTGGAGACATAATAAGATGGAATTGTTTTGATATATTGGAAGAAATATCGATATGTGAGTTAAACTAGATGAAATACTCACTGGGCTAAGTTAAATGCATCCATCAGAAGCCCAGCTCTATCAGAAGGATTGAACACCTAAAAATGACAAAAAAGGATTGGTAAAGCACTGTGCATGTGCATATTGTTCACATTGAGCTGGTTGTCTTTCAGCTGTGCGCATACGTATTGTTCACATTACCACTGATTATCATTCAGCTGTGCGCATGCGTAATGTTCACATTACTGCGTGGTTGTCATTCAGCTGTGCGCATGCGTAATGTTCACATTACCGCGTGGTTGTCATTCAGCTGTGCGCATGCGCAATGTTCACATTACCGCGTGATTATCATTCAGCTGTGCGTATACGTAATGTTCACATTACCGCGTGGTTGTTATTCAGCTGTGCGCATGCGTAATGATCACATTACCGCTGATTATTATTCAGCTGTGCGCATGCGTAATGTTCACATTACCGCGTGGTTGTCATTCAGCTGTGCGCATGCGTATTGTTTAGATTACCGCGTGATTATCATTCAGCTGTGCGCATGCGTATAGTTCACATTACTGCGTGATTATCATTCAGCTGTGCGCATGCGTATTGTTCACATTACTGCGTGATTATCATTCAGCTGTGCGCATGCGTATAGTTCACATTACTGCGTGATTATCATTCAGCTGTGCGCATGCGTATTGTTCACATTACTGCGTGATTATCATTCAGCTGTGCGCATGCGTATAGTTCACATTACCGCGTGGTTGTCATTCAGCTGTGCGCATGCGTAATGATCACATTACCGCTGATTATCATTCAGCTGTGCGCATGCGTATTGTTTAGATTACCGCGTGATTATCATTCAGCTGTGCGTGTGCGTTATGTTCACATTACTGCGTGGTTATCATTCAGCTGTGCGCATGCGTATAGTTCACATTACTGCGTGGTTATCATTCAGCTGTGCGCATGCGTTATGTTCACATTACTGCGTGGTTATCATTCAGCTGTGCGCATGCGTTATGTTCACATTACTGCGTGGTTATCATTCAGCTGTGCGCATGCGTATAGTTCACATTACTGCGTGATTATCATTCAGCTGTGCGCATGCGTATTGTTCACATTACCGTGTGGTTCTCGTTCAACTGTTTCGCAAGTGCTTTCCAGTTACTCTCTTCGTAGTTGGTGATGTAAAACCCTGTGTAGTTCGTGTTTGCTTTGATCCATCCGTTACCATCCCAGGCAATGACGGCTATAGGAAATCGAGAGTTACATTATTGAAGATCATGAAATGAATGGATCTTGATATTTCTAAGACAAGTACTAGTAGAACCTTAGTTCTGAATTTATTTCATGGTTCCCCTACCATTAGTTACGGTTGCTCTGTCGACAAGCCCAACAAATTAGGTAAATTATATCAAAATTTATAACTCTGATTGCTGAAATTTGATCATAAACTGTTTTAATTGTTTACTCTCCTGTAAAAAAAGGAAGAGAAAAAATTGCCTGGTATCCATTTAAGTATTTTTTAAAACAAATACTCGTGTAGTTGTTTGTGGGACAAAATTTTAATTCCACTGGGAAAACTGCTGCAGCAGTGATTGGTTCATGAATTCTACTTTATCTTAAAATTATTAGGAGTGACTTCTGGGCCGGGCTCCCCTCCTCCACCGTGTTTGCCGTTTTTTTGGTTGGCCGTTGTTTTAGTTGGCTGTTTTATTGATGTTGCTGTTCTGAAAACGGGTTTTGAGCCAACTCTCCCCCCCCCCCCCCCCTTAATCCCAATCCTGGCCACGCCCCTGCTACTGATAGCATCGATTGCTACAAACCGTACCTGATGACATGTTCATCCAAGAAAGATGATGAATAGTTTGATTTTTGATGACGTAAGTGAAAGGAATTACCCAGGAGTACCTAGAGAAATGAAACAGTTACAAACCAGCAATTTTCCTCAGTCAGAATGATATTCTTTGTTTGAGGTGTATTTATTTTCATGTGTTTTATCATGCGCAACCGTTAAACAAAGAAATGATACTGTAGGGAATGACACATTGTCTGAAATGGAAAGCATTATATCCAAATCAAATAGGCCTGTTATTTCAGGAATAGTCCTTTTCGAAGAAAGTAAATATTGTGCATTGTAGTCGAGCTACATTAGACCATTTTCAAGAATATCGCAGGCGCAGACATGATCTCGAGGCATTTTCGGACAGAGTCAATAGCGCACGTGATCTTGCCCGAAAATGCCTCTTTATCATGTCTGCGCCTGCGATATTTTTGAAAGCGCTCGAGCATCTTGAAAATGATCTATTCTAGACGACCTACAAATATCAACAGGTCACAATAGTCCCTTTTCTAATATGTCGTCTATGACGTCAAGCAAGGATTCTGAGAATGTCCCAGATGTCGAAACCCAATGATTTCCATTTGCAGCATATGGGACTGGAATGCCCCGAATTCCAAAACACAATCATTATCATTCTTAACATCCGGGACATTCTCGGACTCCTCGTTTGACGTCATAGACGCCATATTTGAAAAGGGACTATTCCTTAGTTGATATTGTTTTATGCCAGAGCATTTTAAAATCAACATTTTCTTCTAACTAAAAAAGTCTATGGTGAGAAACCAAACACACAGGCTAGGCATCGATGTTTTGGATTCCGATTTCTGATTCCTAAAAGCCTTTGCGCAGCGAACTTCAACTCCCAACGCTTTTCCTTCAGATGGACATCTTAGCCTGGTTCACACTAACAACGCAAACATAAGCATAACGACATACGCAAGCGCAGATAGTTCTTTAAGGATGACTGAATGTGGTTTTTTTTTTTTTTTTTTTTTTTGCGCTTACTTATGTCGTTATGCTTATGTTTGCGTCGCTAGTGTGACACAGGCTTTATATGGATATTAGACATCTTATGATACAACGAAGCATATTGATTGCACATACCCGAACGGTGACTTGTAAACTGTTTTAGTTACGTTAGCAGTGGGGTCAAAAAGGAAGCGACTTTGACTGACCAGATAGTGGGTCGAGTTGATTTTCTTGAAGGTCACCACAGGGTAACCCATCTGTACTATCCATGGATCCATGATTTGCTTGACATTCACGCACTTCCCACTTGCACAGCTAGCCTGTGTAGTTAGTACCAGATATATTTAAGAACAAAATTGAAATAATATTACATATTATTAAATATTATTGCAAGAGGTCCGAGTTCGATTCTGATGACTTCGCATCTTGTTTCGACTTCTTTTGTTTCTGCGTAGCTTTAATTAGCTTCAAATATCCGTAAAACGGAGCACTGATGGAGAGAGGGGGGTAAAATGAACACACCGTCGGCCACATGTTTATTAGGCACGGGCTATTACGAGCTACCGACGTAAAATAAGGACGCTTTACCTTCACCTTTTTTATGTTGAACTAAGGGTTTCAAACATATAGATGGACATATTCATATTTGGAGTAAGATCTGGCCATTACCTTAGTTAGTGCTCTCCATAGGTCATCGGATACGGCGTTTGCAAAAGCATGTCTTTTCAAATAGATCTAGAAAAAAACTGACTAGGTTAGTTTTGATTAAGACCTTTACAGCGCGATGCGCAAAAGTATGACCATATATAATGTATTAATTCGCATACTTTTTGCACGGGATTTTGTGCGTTAAACCGACACATTTCGATGCGAAGCTGGCGTGTTTTACCGTATATAGGGAGTGTGAAAGCTTGTTTGGCAGCAAAACGACGTGCATGGAAGCACGGAAATACATTAAATGCGGTCATATGCGCTGTAACTCAATAGCAATCTCGATAAATTTTCTACCTTTAATCCTGCGAGGAAAACATGTTCTCCAAGGAACGCCTGAAGCATTCTCAGAACACAGGCTCCCTGTTATAGAAGAATAGTAAAATTGATTCAAAAGGGCTGGAGACGGAAATCAGTTACCCTCAGAACTCGTTAGGCGTTGTCTGACAACTTCCATATTGCAATGACTAGGATAAATAATTTTCACACTAGCTTGATCATAATAAACAAAACAAAAAATCGTAAGCTTTTATTGAATCCTGGAGCAACCTCTGGGCTATCAAAGTCAGGGAAAGCCAACCCACAGAATGTAACGTGTTAGGGTTTGCAGAAGGAAGAAAACTAGGAGACCCGAAGAAAACCCATCGAATAAGGGGAGAGACCCAACAAATTCTGCTCAAATTTTCTTGAAGTTTGGAGTCGAATCTGAGACTGCATAGGTGAGAGACGAGTGCACTTGCACTATACCAATCTTGACTCCCACTGATATTCGATATGTGAAGTCTAACCCTATATTAAGGGCTCACCAGGCGGCTGCAGCTAATTTGGTCACTTCGCATTGTATTGACCCCATATCCTTGCTAAGTGACGTAAAAAAGCGAAAGAATTCAACTATAACAGTTATTTACCTTATCGTAGTAAGTGACGCCGGCCATTCCCTTCATGCCGTTCTTTATTGGAGGTCTGACTGGATTAGATGATGTTTGGCCATCAAAATCAAATGATTTGCTCATGATGCTGGATATCATGTCATCTTGCTAAAAGAAAAAAAAACGAAATGGAAACAAAACTTCAGCTTTTCTGGGCGAAATGCTAAAGGGACAGCCGTAAGGATACGTTTGGCGTTTGTCACACAGGTTCCCGCATGCTGTAATACCGGTGGAAATTAATTTGTTTGACGTTTATTATAACAAGAAAACCTTGGGAAAATTCAATCTCTGGGCTGATCTAAGTCAGGGCATGGCTAATTCACAGATTGAACCCTGGAACAACCTGTGGGCTGATCTAAGTCAGGGGACGGCTAACTCACAGATTGAACCCTGGAACAACCTCTGGGGTGCTCTAAGTCAGGGCATGGCTAATTCACAGATTGAACCCTTGAACAACCTGTGGACTGATCTAAGTCAGGGGACGGCTAACTCACAGATTGAACCCTGGAACAACCTCTGGGGTGCTCTAAGTCAGGGCACGGCTAACTCAAAGGTTGAACCCTGGAACAACCTCTGGGGTGCTCTAAGTCAGGGCATGGCTAACTCACAGATTGAACACTGAAACAACCTCCTGGCTGAATAAGTCAGGACACGGCTATAACTCGCAGATCGAATTGGAATTTATTTGGAACAATTATTTTGCAATTATATTGTCTAACGTACATCAGTGTTGTAACGAGGTTTTGCAATTAGTTTGATGTGTTAACGTTGGGGGAAGAAACCAGACTTGAAATTCTGGGAAAATTCTCCCTTTCAGACCACGTGTCATTCCCTAGAGTATGATTTCTTTGTTTAACGGTTGCGCATAAGAAAACACATGCATATGGATACAACTCAAAAAAAGAATCTTATTCTCGAGAAATGAGGAAACATTACAGCCATTCTCAGACACGGGCACTGTTGCGATTCTTTCTGTCGCGACAAAGTAGGGTTTGGTGGACGTCAATCAAAGCGTTTCCATGACATTCAATACCCACATGCCTTTGTAGCTTTGTGTTTTCCGACAGTGCTATGGAAACATTTTGATTGATGTCCACCAAAAACCAACTTGTCGCGACAGAAAAATTCGCAAGAGTGCGCGTGTGTCTGAGAATGGCTGTAAGCCCAAGATAATTTAAAGAGGTCAGTTATGAACACGCGCGGTTGTGAAGTTTCAGTCAAATATCGTACCGTTTTCCAAGCAGGTTCAGCAACTGATTTTCCAGGATACTCAAAAAACTTTGCAAAGCCTTCATTCAGCCAAATTTCATTCCACCATTTGAGGGTCACTATGTTGCCAAACCACTAAAAAATAAATAATAAATCAATAAAGAAAAAATATATAAAATATTATTTAAGTATAGGTAATCATATGGTTTCGAGTTCAATTTGGGATTAATTTGCACGAGTGTGTTTTTCAAAGAGTTCAAATTGCACGAGACCGTAGGTCGATAGGCTTGATAATGTTGTCAACAGCAAAAAAATCAAAAAAAGTTTGGTTTCAAGACCGTTTTCGGAAAATGTAATTTGCACTGTGTTACACTTTGTTGCACTGTGTTACAGATTTTTGCACTGTGTTACACTTGAACTGCACTGCTCTAAGCCGATCAAATTCGAGTAATACTTTCATGTATGTTATTATGTGAATAATAACAATTAGGTTTATAAATTTACTACATTTATCATTATGGTTTTAATTTTTATTATTTTAGTTTCTTTTATAGTATGAAGCAGCTTAATCTTTAACTGAAACCACAGGTAGCCCAAACTGTGGTTTTGAATATATATAGAGAGAATGTATGGCAGATCAAAAAATTTCTTTAAGATAAAATAAATTTCATATTTTCTTGTTTCTTTACCGGTATATCAATGTTTTATTGCATGTTTTGTGGTTTCCTGACGGTTTGGTTGCATTTTAAGGCAATTTACATACAATAAAACAATACATACCAGTAAAGAAACAATAAAATATGAAATTTATTTTATTTTAAAGAAATTTTTTGATCTGCCATACATTCTCTCTATATATATTCAGAACCACAGCTTGGGCTACCTGTGCTGAAACGTGTTTTTTTTTAATTGATTGATTTGGTTCGAATCGATTTGATTTATTTTAGGTTTTGTGATCATTATTGAAATAATATTGCTTAAAAATAAAATGTTTTGATTCATTACATCTGCTGCTTTTATTTAAATAAATATAATTTGTTAATTTTCTTCCGTTTTTGCTTGTTCAGAATTTCTCTATAAAATACAATACAAGACAAACGCCGTTCTACCGTTCACATTAATTCATAGCCCGATCAGAACCTGCAATCCACAATCCACAGTTCAGATTCCACATTCCTGATTTCTAGGGACTCAGCTGAGGTCATATGATTTTTGTCTGTTGTATTGTCTAGGATTTCGGTTTCAACATGCTTCAGCTTGCCCTTCTAACAGGAAGTCAGTTGATGAGTACATTAGAGTCGAGCTGCAAAGATGATAGCTGAGATACTTACTTTGGTCGCTTTTCTGGTAGAAAACTGCATGGGAGTAACGTTAATTGAAACATGTGGAAGTAGAAATACACGTTCATCTGAGTTGCAAGAGACCTTACTGCCTGGAGAAGAAGGGAACCAAGAGAACCAGGACGACAACCATGACTACCTTGATGACTTCACGAAGTTTGACCCCAATGATACCATTTTCCGAGAATTCGACCCTCCAAAGCTTGAGGAAAGAGATCCTAAATCATGGAAAAAAAGCCTTCCTTCCTTCAAGAGAACCTTGTGGATGTGCCTCAAAAATGTTCTTCTCATCCAAACAATTTCTGGAACTCTGATTGGATTCTTAGCTGTGGTTATTGTCTTCCTCGACTTTAGCACTGCTGAATGGTGTTTTGATAAGACTCTGAATTGGAACAGGATGCCAAAGAGTGTCCAAAATCTCCGAGTTACTGCTCAGTCTATCGAAGGATTCATCATCGAGATGTGGGATTTTACTTGCATAATCGCAATATTCCCACTCTCTTTGATCAAAGATCTTCACCTTTTAACACTAAACCTATTGGCTGGATTTATAGACGTTGCCTACAGACTTTACTTTCAAATCTACGAGATCTACAAGATTTCCTGGATGTCATTTCCCCTCAACGTTCTATTCAGCCTCACGATCATCATAAACAACTATCTCTTAGCGCGTTATTTTCATCCAAATTCCTTGATAAACACCCTCAAAACAGACTTTATTTTGTCTGCACAGTTCGTACTTGGTCTTCCAGCAGCATTAATAGTAGTTTACAAAATAGTTCCTTTGTACATTGAGCAAGATGAAGAGATCAAAGTATTGATTGCAGCGTTTTCTCCACTTGTTTCAGCAATACCTAAAGTAGTTTCCCGCCTTGGAGCGCAAACCCTGAAGGAAATCATCCACCCTGGTACTGCTCATGTTCTGGTTGCTGGATTATATGGAGCATCGGCTATAACATTTCGAGTAATGCAAGCAGAACTGACAAGCCTGTCACTGTTTGTGGCTCTAGGAATTGCTCATGCTATCGTTGATCTCGTGGAAAGAATTACCATCACCATGCGAGACCACATTTGGGAATACTTTTACCGTTTGCTTCGAGGACAAAGAACCGAAGGCCCAAAATACCGCAGCCCTCGAAGCAGGCGCTTCATAGCTGATGTCAGCATCCAGATAATGCTACAAGAATCAACTGCCCTCATTAGTGCTTTGGGGTTTATTAACGTCTACCACTTCATGTACAGCGAGCCGCCTTTCAGTAATTACAAATATATCAGCAATTTCTTTGGGCGCGCTGCTATAGGCCTACTGATCGATCTTTTCTTCAATACCTTATCTCTATTGATCCAGATTCGAGTCATGAATGTTGCAGTCAATAAGGTGTGGAAAAAGAAATGGCGCTCTCATATAGTGGTGAATGCACTGATGATTTGCATTTCTGTTGTCTATTTTAGCGAATATTTGTTTGGGGTTGTAAGAAGTAAGTATGACTATTCTAAGCATCCAAAGGTACGATATCAATGGAATTGTACCTATCCAAGTTTTTTGTGAGACTGATGTTGGTGGATGGTTTGAAAAGACCAGAGTGAAGTTGGTGTCAGATTTTTGAGTCAGATTTTTGAGTCAGATTTTTTGATCTGTTGTCAGATTTTTTCCTGGGGAGCGTTACATCAGTTGATTTACAAAGTGCTCTGTATTTTTAGCTATAGCTAAAGCATATATATATACTAGCCTTTCCAAATTAGCTATAAATAGGAAGTTCTAACCGGCATTGATTGACATGTGCGTGAACCTTTCAGTTTCCTTAAGAGATTAGCTAAATAAATAAAAAATGATTCGAAACATCTCGAATCTTTGACTGTAATTTTTTTTTAAATGCATGTATGTTTAAAAGAAACTAACAGTTACAGTCAAACTAAGAAAACCACGAACACCTAAAATTTATCTGGAATGTTTATTTAGGCCGTTGCTTGTAAAAAAGATGTTTCCCACCACCATGAAAAAATATTGTATTGAATCCTTCTCTCGTGTATCCGTCTGTCTCGAATAGAAACTTCTAATTTCACGAGAATAAAACTAAAATATGAAGTTTGAAACTTTTAAACGGGAAAATACTTTGCGTGACCGCGCTGTGAACATAAACATTCCAGACATATTTTAGGTGTTCACGGTTTTCTTAGTTTGACTCTAATTGTAGTTATCATAGCTATCATAGTTGGCCTAATGATACAAAATTATTCTTTCCGTAACTTGAGAAAATAATGCCAATAATAAAAAGTTGCTTTCTTACTCTAAACTTTCTTAAATGGCAGTCATGCACTCCACTGATATTATATATCCATGGTATGGGGAGGGGGGGACAGCTATGTACTCAGTACTTTAGAGTAGGGACGTCTTTGTCAAAAAGATCTTTGTGAATAAAGTCTTTGCACCATCACGTGCTCGCAGCCATGACAGGAGGCAGGGACAATTTAATCTGGTTTAATCTGATTTACATGAAAAATAATTCAGTTTCCCAGGGGAAAAACACTATATTATCAAGACTGCCATCACCTGATGGTGCAAAGCCTATATTCGATAACTACTCATCACAAAGTGAGAGATCATGACTGGATAATAATAAGGACAGATCTCTGGACAGATCCACTTACCTGATGTGCAAGTTCATGGGTTATGACTGATGTTATCACTTGTTTATCCTGCTCAGTCGATTCTTTAGGATCCCATAACAGCAAACGTTCTCGGTATAGGATGAGACCCCAGTTCTCCATGGCTCCTGGACCGAAGTCGGGAATAGCAACTTGATCTGAGAATTGTTCGTAAGATAAACAAATTATACAAGAGGTGCGTATTTAATATAATACCGGAGCTACCCATTCAAAGGGAACAAGGATTGCAGTCTGAATTTTTGGTCAGAGTAGAGGGTTTTCCAGTACCAGGTGTCCGGAGCACGCACGAACCGTCCAGTCACAGCGCGATTCGATGCTTAGCTAAGCGGCTCTTGCTCCAAGTCTCTTCCCAATACAAAAACACGCATTTCAAAGAATTTAGAAAACAAAAGTTGAAGTATACGTGTTGTTTAAAAAATTAAAGTAAATCTTTGCGATCCATCTCCTCAAATTCTGTGAGATATATGACTTTTAAGACTCGGGCGAGGGCCGCTTGAATTATAACAACAATCCTTTTCGCGCTTAGTAGTTTTCGTACAGCTGGTAGTCGGTTGTAAGACAAGACAAAACAAATTCCTTCTAAAGAAGACCGTCCTTGTTTTTACGAGGGTAGCACTTAATAGCTAGTGGCTAACAAACCTGCGGCCCTCGTTCCATGATCGAAGTGGAATTTAGAAGTCGAATTTTGTGGAAGGAGAATAACCGGAGAACCCAGAGAAAATTTATCGAAGAACTGGAGAGAACCAACAAACAACTCTACTCACATACGGCACGAACCCTGCAGGACTCGAACCTGGGTCGCATTGATGAGAGGCGAGCGCTCTGAGCGCTACGCCACCCGTGCCTAATAGATCAGTTTCGAGATGCGCGAGCGCTTTCAAAAATATCGCAGGCGCAGACATGAAAGAGGCATTTTCGGGCAAGATCACGCGCGCTATTGACTCTGCCCGAAAATGCTTCGAGATCATGTACGCGCCTGCGATATTTTTGAAAGCGCTCGCGCATCTCGAAGATGGTCTATTCCCTTTAGCGTTAACAATAGTCCCCTTCACAGTGAAGGGGACTATTTCAGTTCGCTGCGCAATCTTGAAAGGTGGTTGCGCCATTGCTTCGAAGCGAGACATGATGTATTCTTATGATAAATGAATTTTCAGTGTGGTTTGAAATAGGAAAACATCATTCCTTCAAATGAAAATAACTAGAACTGACCTTCTTTTGGAAGTGAGTATCGTACGCCAAGATGATCTTCAAAGAAACTCATAATTTTCCCTCCAACATTCTCTGCGTGTTGCGTTTTACTTAGGAAGGATGGCCGACTGTAGTATCGAAGCTACAATTAAATTAAATTATATATATGAACATCAATTTGCTTTGCTTTGCTTTGCTTTGCTTTGCTTTGCTTTGCTTTGCTTTGCTTTGCTTTGCTTTGCTTTGCTTTGCTTTGCTTTGCTTTGCTTTGCTTTGCTTTGCTTTGCTTTGCTTTGCTTTGCTTTGCTTTGCTTTGCTTTGCTTTGCTTTGCTTTGCTTTGCTTTGCTTTGCTTTGCTTTGCTTTGCTTTGCTTTGCTTTGCTTTGCTTTGCTTTGCTTTGCTTTGCTTTGCTTTGCTTTGCTTTGCTTTGCTTTGCTTTGCTTTGCTTTGCTTTGCTTTGCTTTGCTTTGCTTTGCTTTGCTTTGCTTTGCTTTGCTTTGCTTTGCTTTGCTTTGCTTTGCTTTGCTTTGCTTTGCTTTGCTTTGCTTTGCTTTGCTTTGCTTTGCTTTGCTTTGCTTTGCTTTGCTTTGCTTTGCTTTGCTTTGCTTTGCTTTGCTTTGCTTTGCTTTGCTTTGCTTTGCTTTGCTTTGCTTTGCTTTGCTTTGCTTTGCTTTGCTTTGCTTTGCTTTGCTTTGCTTTGCTTTGCTTTGCTTTGCTTTGCTTTGCTTTGCTTTGCTTTGCTTTGCTTTGCTTTGCTTTGCTTTGCTTTGCTTTGCTTTGCTTTGCTTTGCTTTGCTTTGCTTTGCTTTGCTCTCACTGAAAAAAGTCCTGGGTCCGCCCATGATACAGGATTTCAAGATTTCACAAATTAATTTATAGAAGGCGTTTCTGGGACAACAAATATTCCCATTATACTCTTTGTTGTTAATGTAAATACATCTTTTTGCAGCTAATGCCAATTTATTTTGTGAATTCTTATAATAATATATCACCCCATGCGATTGCTAAGATAATTGGTACCAATAACCTGAGCGAAAAGGAGTCCAAAGGATTCTGCTAGAGGTAGCATAAGATACTGCAATTGGCCTTTTAGGCCGACCAGAACACGACACTTCAGGAGAAAATGGAAGAAGCAATTGAGACTCAAATATGTTTTTTTGCTATATCATTTCTAAATCCTAAGTATAATCACAGCCTTCGTATGCCCGTTGGACAAGTGGCTGTTCCAATTCCCGACCGACATACGTGTGTATATCCAAAATAAATAAAAAGCTCCTTTCATTTTTAGAAGAAAAAAAGATTTCTTACCGTGATGTTATTCTTGCTAACAGTTTCCACATATTTATAATCCCCCACTACGAATGCTAATAGATAAGTTGGCATGATAACGGTCTTTTTATAGTAATCAATCTTCTGTCCATTAGTTGTCTCAGTCCTGTAGATGGGCATGTTACACAGTGCGACGTAATCAGATCGATGAGCGATGGATACGTTGAACGTGGCTTTGAGCGCGGGCTCGTCAAAGCATGGAAATGCTCTACGAGCGTCAGTAGATTCGAATTGAGTCGCAGCATAGTTGCTATGGAGATCAAAAGACAGAAGATTCTTAGAAAACAATTGAAGGAAACCATTACTGAAATTTTCGGTGGCTGATTCAAACTATCAGTTAAAGTTAGCTTCTACTCGCTGATGCCAAGGAAAGAGTGCAAGTTGGCCGAGTGATGTACTCATCAGTGTAGTAACTACTATGCATTTTAGTTTTATCGATCAAAACTAGAGCGTGACTCAGTGTATAGACCCCTTGCATGTGACGTCAAAGCAGCTCAATTTGGAGGACAAAAGAAAAAAATCAATCTCCTGAAAATTGGAGCCTATTGATTTGTACTTCAAATTGAGCTGCGTTCCGACGTGCTACAAGGGGTCTATACCGTGCTTGTCAAGTTACCTGAATTCTTTCCTTTTTTAAAAAAAGCGCTAGCACATCTCGAAATTGGTCTATGTTAATGAAAGGGGAGGGCTCCTTGAAAATATGCAGAACAAAAGTAAAGTGCACCAGCCCTCCCCTTTCTTCTAATTAATGACAGGTCACTTAGAGGGCATTTTTTGGCCCCCAGGAGCTAGTAATAACTCAATGTTGTAGTAGAAACTAAAAACACAATTTTCCGAAACCAAAAGAACAACAACAAGACAAATGACAGGTCCCTTAGGAGGCATTTTTGGCACCCGGGAGCTAGTGAATACGTAATGTAGTACAGTAGGAACTAAAATCACTATTTTCCAAAACCAAAAGAACAATAACAAAGACAAATGACAGGTCCCTTAGAGGGCATTTTTGGCACCTGGAAGCTAGTGAATACGTAATGTAGTATAGTAGAAACTAAAAACACTATTTTCCAAAACCAAAAGAACAGCAACAAAGACAAAAAAAAACAAAAAAAAGAAACAACAACAACAACAAAGAAGACTGATACGGATTCAATGGATGACTAACTTACACTTTCTTGTTATCTGGTTTCATAAAGGTTCCACGATACAATCCTGCCAATACAGGACTGAAGAACGCTTCAAATATCAAGTGTATTGAGTAATTGCCTGGATGGATCGCTGATTCTAGCTGGACTACATGGTACTGGTATTTTACAAAGGGAAAATGGTTTTTCACGCTCAGCTTACCTAGGATAGATTTAATTAGGACACATGGTTATATTTCAGTGTCATCAGTGCAAACACCATAATAATATACTTTATTTAGAGGTGGGGAAAGAAAAAAACTATTGATAGCTAAAGCTAATCATACATTGGGCCATCATGCATTAAATGTAACACCCTACAAGTGATTTTAGGATTTTAACTTTGTATTGATTTCTTTTTTCTAATATAATGAAGAGAAATTTTACATACTCTAACTTTTTATTTTATCTGGCTCTCTTATTTTCGTTTCGTAATTCTTAGCCCCCTCTCTCCCTCTCTCTCTCTCTCTCTCTCTCTCTCTCTCTCTCTCTCTCTCTCTCTCTCTCTCTCTCAATGCCAGTTCTTGATATCTGATAATAAATATTATGGGCACATCTTACCGTTGCCTGATTTACTGAGCACTTGTACCGATGAGATGTTCATGCCATTATTATGCAGGATGATAAGATCAGTCTTGTTATTGACCTCGATATCAATCCCAACACGCCCATCAAATCGAGGCAGGTCAACCGTGATGTTCAGAAACAGGTTGTAATGTTTAGGGATGATGTTTGTAGGTAGACGTGGATTCCACCATGCCTCAGTACCAGGGGTGGTAGGGACAATGGGGGTCGTCATTGCTGTGGACGGCTCTGTGCCCTTTTCATGTTCTTTTTCTACCGGAAAAAAAGAAATAGTTTGTTAGAATAAAAACATGCCACAGAAAAGCTAGGGCACTCGATTGAAAAGATAACAAAGACCGAACAACTGACACCTAGATGAAAATCTATAGAATCGTAGAGTGGTTTTCATTACTTCTCAAAATGTACTAATCAGAGTGTAAAAGTCAGATAAACACAATTATAGAAAGCTAAAAGCTAAATACGCTAAATAAAGTATATTTCATGGGTTTATGAAAACCACTCTTTATATCGATTTTCAAATTTTTTTTTGGGGGGGGGGGGTACTTTTACTTTTGTCGTTGATTCACTTACAAGCTGATCTGAAAAAGTGACTTAGAAATGACGTCACTGCAAAACTGAGATCTCAAGAAGCATACGAAAACGCGGGACGTGTAAAAGTTTCTATATCTGAGATAAATCTAGATTTCCAGGATATATTTTTGATATTTTGCACACATTTACTATGGTAAATATTCATTATGGAGTAGGAAAATAAACTGTTAAAGAAATAATCTTTTCCCGATTCGCCGGGATACTAATGATGACACCTCAGTTTTGCAATTTTTCTCGCCGGATTCTGATTGGCTAATATCTGTTCTCAGATCAGGTGGCTGTAATAAATGGTCTGTATACGAGACGGTTTCTTGAGCTACCTGGTCTGAACGAAGGTCATTGTACCGGAAAACAAGATATCTATTCTCAAGGGCATGACATGAGGAAAATCTTATGTTCACGGAGCACCGAAAAAGCATTCAATCGAGCCTGCAAAGACGTTTTAAAGGATTATTCAGATTTGAAACTTGCAGCCTCGACTGAATGCTTTGTGTTTGACCAGGGAACCGATGTACGGAAAAAGGTGAACAACGTATCATTGTTCATGCCACAGCGGTGTATATATAGCGTTGATGATGAACCTTTGCAAGACATTTTCGCAGCCAAACACCAAACAATACATAGCATAATGAATGTAAAATAATTTCTAAATAAACAAATATTTATTTATTTGGAAATCAATTTACGAATTCACGGTTATTTTTGGTTGTTTTTTGAGTCTATGTATGCATAGTAACAACAGGAATTGAATTCTTGAATGTACAATATTCTATGTCGTATAATAACAGTAAAACATCGGTCAACATGACCTTTAATGTCTGGATCAACAATGATAGATTCCAGTGTTGCAACGTCAACGTATCAAATAATTCAATAAGTCGCCTTCAAATTCAATCATATTTCTTTGATAAGTAGTATTGGCTTGGATACCCGAAACGTTAAAACGAGTTACTAGTTGTTACTGGCGATAACTATTGTTTCCATCTAGGGTAAACAGGAATTTACGTTGAGATTTTTGTATGGATTAAAGGTGAAGTATAGATATATTAGTAAACTTGACAACAAAAAATGTTGCACTAAGATATGTTGGGTGGCCGTCCGAATCATTTGATAATGTTAAAAAAAGAATTTCTATTCAGTGGTTCGATAAAAAAGAGTAAGGATCTGTACCTTCACCCTGAAGTCGAGCTTTGGCGATCCCAAACAGAACTGCTAACACTATTATGACAATGATCAAGATGACAATCAGGGCAAGCACAAGGGCTATCTTTGTCTTGCTGAGTAAAAATCCACTTTTTGCAGCCTCATTAGTGACAGACTGTTTAGCAGGAGCTGGCGAAGACTGCAAGGGTACATCGTCACTAGGCTCTTGGGACTTTTCAGACATTTTTAACGTATTTCTGGGAGTACTTTTGAACTACTCCTAGAGTAAACGGTATCCAGACAAGCTAGAAGTGTATGGTAGTTTAGGCGGGAAAGAGGTTGAAGCGTCGTTTTTTTTGTTTGACATGCATCTTAAGTAGTGAAGGTTGACAAGGAAGTCGAGTACCTAGTGTAACGCAAGCTGGTGTTGACCTAGTTTATGTTGGAGCTGTTATTGAATTGACAGGGGGTATTAGTTACGACTTAGTTATGTTCATCGTTCATCAAGTTTACTAGTGTTTAAGGCTTCTTATTCCCTACTTAACAGTGTCCAGTCGTTCAGTAGTGATCAGTTTGGATGTCTCACTAAATTTGCCAATAGATATTTCCCGAATTCGCTTGGATTATCACGAAACAATGGTTTCAATAATTTGGGGAAGGCCTATTGACCACTTTTAAAACTCCAGTGTATGAGGCCTTAGCTCACATCTAAGATCGGTCAAGTCAACCAAATCTTGGATTCGAGACTAAGCCCACATACACTGGAGTTTTAAGAGTGGTCAGTTGCTTAAAGCCCGTCATCTTCCATATCTGTTTGAGGAAATAAGAACTGAAAAAAACTGATAAAGGAATTCAATTTGCCAATCGCTCATTTCTCGCTTCTCACCGCTATGGTCCCGGGATCTACTCCCGGACTCGGCACCTTAAGTGAGTTGAGTACGTTTGTTGGTTTCCCTCTTGCTTCGAGAATTTTTCTACGGGTTCCCCGGTTCTCCGCCCTCCACAGAAATCAATCCTAATTCGATCTGAGCTGTGCTACGTTGTAAGATGATTAGCCACTCAAAATTTGAGACGTCAACGTTTCGCGGGGTTTCAGTTCATTTTACACTCCCGCAGATAATGATTCTGTAGTAAGAACATAACTGATGGCCAAAGCTTTTGTAAAATCAGAGGAGAGTTCCCCGCGCAATCTTGAAAGGTTGCCGTACGTGCCTTTGCATCGAAAGGTAAGACAAACGGTGAGCTTGCTATGATAGAAACCTTTATTAAACACCTTGGACAATAATTCACATGCATGTCTTTATCTAGCCAGCTCATCGTCCGTCTCACAAACGCACGGTTTCCTTTCAAGATGGCGCTGGGAACTGTGAAAGGGGCCATTCTACTTCGCATGCAAGAACATGTTTACAACTGTAAAAAAAAAAAAAAAAAAAAAAAAAAAAATGATTAAGGAGCTTACGCAAACGTCGATTCGGACTTTTATTGTTACAACATTATTTACATTTAGCTTTATACACCATGAAAACCTATGGCGCTTTGAGGGAAAAGACACCAGAATAACACCATCTCCAATCGAACTCCAATGGTTTTCGTCAGACTGTGATATGCAGAGACAAGATGCCTGTAATTCGTGAAGCTTCACTTTTGATATTAGCCCTTTTACACAACCTATTACCTTTAGTTTCAGTAGCGAAAAAACAAATTCATCGCGAGAGATCAATATTTATGCAGGTTGCGTAAAAGGGTTATGGAACGCACTATTTAGTCTCTTTAGTGTTTATTGGCACCCTAAGTCTTGCCTGCAGCTGGCAACAGCCCAACATGCAGACAGCCTAGGAAATTACAAGCTCTAACACCTATCGCGAAATTCCTCGTCTTACGGATTTTACAGATCTTGACATCTATCATTAAAAGACGGCAAAATAAAGCTCTTTGTTAAGATAAGAAGCTCATGATTTTCCTCCTCAATCTTGGCTCTAGCTGCTTTATCAGGAACGATAACTTATCGTATAGGGTTTCTTTGATCGAATATTTCGTAGGTATCCTCGCCTTATACTTTTACATCTTTGAAGACATCCGTCGAGCAAAGAGCAGCGGGTTCCGACAGCCATATAGCCAGAGCAGAAAAAATGCAATGCTTTTGCACTGAAAGAGAATTCACTTCCTCAAAGGAAAAAAACATTTTTTTGAGCTACAACATGGCTGCCTCGTGCATGAAACCCTGAACAAACGGGACCAAAACAAGGTGGATGAGCGACTATGATTCCTTCAAGTTTTTCTTTTCTATCTATCTCTTCTTCGTTTTCCCTTCATGGCTTCTTTACTTGCTTCTCTTCTTCGTTTATTGATAGGGTTTCTTGGATCGAATATTTCGTAGGTATCCTCGTCTTGTACGTTTGCATCTTTGACTTTTTGTTTTACTCCTTCTTCACACTGTAATGCGTGCGACATCCTGCAAACACACAAACATTTAGCATTTTACTCATAGTACATTGCAGGATTGTTTTTTAGGGGGGGGGGGGGGGGCGAGGTAACCTGGGGTAACATGACGAGTCAATACATTCTCTGTAACGCTAGACTTCTTGATGTTCTGAAGTTGGGGAAATTGTTATGAACTGATAATCAGTATTTTTTTTTTCGTCGTGTTTACAATGAAACCATTGGAGATTTACCGACGTTTAGTAAATCTCTAAAGTTAAGGCCGTTCGTGGAAAGTTAGTGCTTATTTTTCCCTGCCACATTAGTTAAGTTGTTTTTTCCCCTGGTCAAATAATACAAGAGAAATTCGCATAATATAAGCCATGTAAATCTCCAATGGTTTTCTTCGTAAACACGACTCGTCTATGAATTTTCTGACACTTTTTGACAGTTTACCTCCCCTCCCCCCCCAAAAAAACTGCAATGTATTGTAAACAATGTTAAAGTTCAGAATACGAAAGTTTTGGTGTTCTGAAAGTGGGAAAATAACTCAGGATGAACTGATAATCCGAAGCTGAAAAGTTTTTCTCTAGTGTCACACATTAAACTTACCATCCTACGTCATCAGAGTTCTTGTCCTCTTCATCTTCATCTGACTTCTCTTCTCTCTCTTCGTTTAGCTTAGCGAGGAAATCATCCAGCAGCGAGGACGTTTGTTCACTCCTGCCACCACCTTTCGCTTTTATGGTTCCTTTTACTTTAGCTGCATATTCGTCTCTCTCAGCTCGAAAATCAGCCACAACACGAGATACTTTATCTGGGTGGACAGAACATTATGAACATGATTGTTTTGTCATACACTAAGGCCCAATTCAATCGTCGATCTACTCATGAGCCCAACGCCGTATTGAAAACAATTAACAGTAAGGTGGTCCTCTTTGATGTAATAAGCCTACTCCACAGGCGTCTCTTTGCTCTTTCTCGTCTGTTCAATTCCTTTGGCGGGCTACCTGTGATATTTGACCGAGGGAGAATGAGAGCAAGCTAGCAAGGAAAATAAGAGAGATGCATGCGGAGGAGGCTAGACCGAAAAAGGAACACGTCTCGAAAGGTCTGTAAAATTCATTTTTTCCTAACTATTTATTAAGAAATACAACAAATTTTTACCCATATCTAATTGGTATACCCTTAATAATCCCCTTCACAGTTCCCGGCGCCATCTTGAAAGGTAGCGTGCCTTTGCATCGAAGCGAGACATGAGGTGAGCTTGAAATGATAGAGACCTTTTTTTTACACAATTATCCACATATCGCTTGGTTGCAAAGGTACGGCTACATTTCAAGATGGCACAGGGAACTGTGAATGTTCAAGGGGGCTATTAACCATTTTTTTTGTACTCACGTTTGGAAGCGACATTTTTACTTTCCGGTTCAGTCTCCTTATTTGCTGCCTTTTTTCTCGATGCTTTGATTTCTTTCAACAACTTAGTTGATTCTTCTCGAAGATGTTCACTGCGAATTAGATAGCGATAATCTCAGCATTCTTGCGTATTCACCACTTTTACATTCCCATAATGCTTTGCTTTTTTGGAGGGCAACAACGAGACAAAATCGTTATTACTATGGAGATTAATAGGAATGGAAGAAAAAACATCTAAAAAAACTCTTATGTAGCTATGATAGATTCTATGAGAATTCACAAAAACCAGAAAGAAAGAAATTTGAACAGGTTTACAAGTAAAAGTCATGACATTTTTTGGGAAGTCCATACATTGTCTGTATCACCAAACGTTTCATTCTCCCATGCGTGTGAAATTAACTCTGATTAAACTGTCACTGGGGTTTTCAATCATAATACTGAGCAAATAGTTGGAGAATGAATAAAACTTGGTACACCGTACGATACGTGAGAACTTGAAACTGACGTTTCGGACGTTAGTCCTTCGTCGGAGTAAATGTTAATGTCGCATTTACTCCGACGAAGGACTAACGTCCAAAACGTCAGTTTCAAGTTCTCACGTATCATACGGTGTACCAAGTTACATTCATTCTCCAACTGTTTCATTAGAAACACCGACGCGGTCAACTAGTTTATCTAGTCTCTACCATAATAGCAAATATACTCGGCAGCTGCATGAAAAGTTTTGAATTTTCAAATATTTTTTCCTATTGCTGCCCCCCAAAAAACCAAAGCATTATGGGAATGTGAAAGTGATGAATAGAGAGATTACCCGGCAGGCTGCACACAAGATTTAGGTTTTAGTAGGTTGTCATGGATATCAAGATGTTGCCATGTCATTCCATAGTCACGTGCCCTTGAGAACTATTAAGTGTTCCCGAAAATGTCATGGAATAGAAACACTTTAGCTATCGCGAGGACTGTCGCACATGATATTGTAAACGAGTGTAACACTAGGCTAAATCTTATAGCATGTAGTTTCGACAATAGACCTTTCCCGAATTCGTTTGAGCTTGGGTGAACACAAAGCAAGTCTTCAAGTTACAGTTGAACTTGATGTGTTTTTACTGTATTCTATTAAGTCTACCCTTGATTGGAGCCATCGTTTCATGTGCACTGCCGATTATAGGTATCCGCAGTTATAGGTGCAGATTTTCGTTCACTTGCGTTTGCCATTATCTCATCATGTTCTCGAATATGAAAAGCGGTTTATTTTAACACTGTCAGTAATAGGTCCGCACGGGCGTAACCAGGAAGATGGCCAAGCCACCCCCTCCCCCCTCCCCCCTCCCCCCTCCCCCCTCCATCATGCGAGAGTAACGAAGCAATGTGTGCTAACCATCACTATCGTGTTTATAAATGCCGCAAATGGCGCTGAATCTATCATTTCTACTCAGCGACAGAAAACCATCGTCACACTGTAGAAACCAAAACACATCAGTAGTCACGTTATGAGTTACGCGACTTAGTGATATACTGAAAACGGGGTTTGGCCCACCCTCCCCCTCCAAGGCAAAATCCTGTCTACGCCCGTGTACCTTTTGCTTGTTGATTCACTTGGTTCGTCGCCACTAGAATCATCATCATCATCATCATCAGCATCATCATCATCACCTTCTGGCTGCTTCACGAGCTTTTGTCGAACTTGTTCACCAATATTTTTATCGTTGTCTTTCTGTTGACAGAGATGAATATTAATATCAAGTATTAAAGTGGATAATCTGAAGATGTTGATTGGAACAAAGAAGGGAGGCCGCGGCTGATTCCCAGCTTTCCCCAATAACATCCTGCATAATAAACGAAGGCATCAGCATATTTGATGGTTCCAGGTCTTGACCACTATGACATTTGCTGTTCACCTTATTACATGAAATTTTCGCGACACTAATTTCGCGATGCCGAAAAAATCGCGAAATTAAAGTGTCACGAAAATATAATGAAAGGAAAATTAAGTAACCCTCGATTTTTGAGAAAGAAAAGAATTTAATGATCATTTAAAAGCATGGATAAAAAATGTTGTTACTGAGAACCAAGTATTAGCGACTAATGATCCTGATCAACAATGAATGACTGCAACAAGTATTCAATATACCAAAGTCAACCAAGGAACTAATGAGAACTTTTTTACTGCTATTTTCATAAACATGCGAACTCAGTAGCAGCAAGTTTCCCGTTGGAATTTGGTTTTTCACTGCCGCTAGTCAAAAATATAAAAGGTACCGACTGATTGACGGCAGCGAAAAACCAAATTTCATCGTGCAGCCGCAGCTACCGAGTTTGCATGTTTATGAAAATAGCAGTAACATTACGCAGTAAAGTGGGTTTTTAAAGGAATTTGTGGGTATCTGAAAACAAATTATGAAAAAAATTATGATAATGAAATGGCGGCCATATTGGCATTCGGTCAATAGTCATATCACTTCTCAGTAAATACGTTGTCAGTTTTGTAGTACCTCTTTAGGTGTATCTTGTTGTACGGTTTGTTTACTTAATGTTGGGTCATCTAACATATCATGACTGCTTTTCATTTTCAATTCCTGCAGAGAAAAGAAGATGGAAAAAATGCTATGACTCACATATATTTTACAACCATCACTCCCGACAAGCGTGAAAAACGTCTGCGCATGCTCTAAGTCCGTATGCAAATTAGTCGAAAGCGTTTTCGTGCCATTGTAAAAATATTAAAATTTGACTTTCACACTTGCCTGAAGAATAATATTTACAAAGTGCCAAAACTTAAGTTCAGTTATTGAAACTTAAGGCTAATTCTTTCATATTGCCTCTATTAATACAGTATCTTGGTCTCACAAAAGTATACCCACGAATTTTTTTGTATACTCGGAGAAAACAAGCCATTTATTTTTTCACTAAAACTCTATAAATTCTTGGAAAGCGTGCTGAAAGGCACGCAGGCGCAAACGTTTTTCTCTAGTGTCATCACTCCCCGTATTAGCCTCCTTCGTAGACGCTTTAAGGGTCGTCACGCAATTCTTCTCTCCCCACGTTGCGTGACGACGTGGCGACCCTAACAACGTCTACGAAGGAGGCTATCCCTGTACGGGATTCTCCAGTGAGTTTCTCTCCAACACTCAACTCACGTCACATCAAAACAATCTATAGACCCCTTGCAGCATGTCGGAATGCAGCTTAATTTGGAGGACAAAACAATAGGTTTCCAATTCTCAGGAGATTGAAATTCTTTTATTCTGTCCTCCAAATTGAGCTGCTTTGACGTCTCGTTCAAGGGGTCTATTGTTTTAACGCTAAGGATCATGGTCGTCAGAGGGTGCAAAATAGCAGCAAAACAAATTTAATTGCAATAAGATTTGGTTTATGATATAGTGGAATGTTAGAGCAGCTAAATATCACACTGAATATCCCGAATGAAAGAAGATTTAGCCTAAATTTCTATTATTCTTGTCCATGGAAACAAGCTGTGATGTCATAGAGAAATAGGACATTTTTTTACAGATGCAGGAAAACTGGAGAACCTAAACCCTCGTGGCAAGGGAGAAAACAACAGCTCAAACAAACTCAGCTCACATATACAATGGTTCAGTTGAGAAGCAAAACTGCGACTCAAAGTGGATTACACAGCAGCGAGAGACATCATCATAGCCACTAGCTATAGACCCCTTGCAGTATGTCGGAATGCAGCTCAATTTGGAGGACAAAACAATAGGTTCCAAATCTCATGAGATTTAAATTCTTGGCAAGTGCAAGGGGTCTATGGTAATAGTAATGAATACAGTGCAGTACAACTCCCAAATCGGTGTCGGTAGGTTGTTGGCCAACATCACATCATTATCCTACCGATACCCTACCGACCACTTGATGTCACCCTTTTTTGCCTGAAAACCACCGACAGCCTACTATAATGATAATAAGGATATAGTATAGCTGTTTTTCAGGTTAACAGCATAACTAATTCCAAAAAGAAATATTGAAATTTAAAGCTTGCAATTTAAATGTCGACTCTATTTGTGGGTGACAGTCCATCCTGACATACATTTACTCATCAAAAACATCAGAAATGTGATATCTTATAAGACTTGTAAAACAATTAAGTTTCATTTTCTTTACCTTGCTAACATTTATGACTTCTTCTTCGTCTTCTTCTGCTTCTTCTCCAAATGATAACAAGCTGAAATTCCTATAAAATATGAACAGTGCTTCAATAAAAAAGCTTTGCATTTGTGAGTCTATTAGAGCGCATTCAGTAAAAGCATGAAACACTAATTACTAAATTGTGCAAAATAGTGCTAGTTGAACAAAAGAAAACAAAAGAATTAGCATAAAGTAGTACAAAATAGTGTTACTAATGGTTCATGCTTTTACTGAATGCACTCTATCATAACATAATATAATAGTTTTATAAATAAATATTATTTAAATCAGTCTGTTACTTGGAAAGACCTAACACCTATTTTCTATCTCCTTTGGCTCTGACACAAGGGCTTGAAGTTAACTTTTTAGTCCACTTAAAGCAATATTGATTGCTAGTAAGATTTTTTCTGGTAAAGTTTATTAGGAATGATTGATTCTTACTTGCAAGTGTTTGCTAGTGCATATTTTTTTCACTTGCAAATTCCGAAAAAAGTGGTAGAATTTTGCAAGTTTGCGAGCCTTAATTTTGAGCCCTGCAACAACCTTTTCTGAAATATGTTTAATATTTGTAGATGACTGTATTAGCCACTTCAACGTTGACGAAAAGACTCGATCAAGTTGTCATTGCAGTGCTTTATGGAACGGCTTTAGTGGACATATTTCAAAGATGGCCTCTATTTCTTCCCATGCAACTGCACTGCAAATCCAAGTCAATCCAGCCTGTTATTCAACCCAAGAAGGCCAATACATGTATCCATATGATGTATCAAATCATTTTGAGGATGAGGAAAAGACTCAATCCAGTTGTCATTGCAGTGCTTTATGGAACGGCTTTAGTGGACATATTTCAAAGATGGCCTCTATTTCTTCCCATGCAACTGCACTGCAAATCCAAGTCAATCCAGCCTGTTATTCAACCCAAGAAGGCAAATACATGTATCCATATGATGTACTGTATCTAGTCATTCTGAGGTTGAGGAAAAGACTGGATTGAGTTGTCACTGCAGTGCATTGTGGGCCTGTTTCAATGGGGGACATATTTGAAAGACGACATATATTTCTTCCCCTGCAAATGCACTGCACATCCAACTTAACCCAGACTTCTACTTACTCAACCCCAGAAGGCTAATAGTACTGAAATCTTTTGAATTATTATCAAATCATATATAATGCAGTCCATACTTGGTGCCTTTGGCTTTGAGTTTTTTTGCTGCTGGAGCCTCATCTTGTTTTCTCTGGTTATTTCTGGGTTCAATGTCATCAAATGGGTTGGACAATACCTGTGGCAAATGCATAAGAAATAAATTACAGTGCGCACTGACTTTAAAAGAGATAATGTTTACAATTCAAAACTACTGTGAAAAACTACTGTGTGCAGTTAAATGAATGAGAATTAATAGTGGAGTGGAGGGGCTCTTCCTCCACTGCATTCCAATTGGAATATAGAGGTTGATTTTTGTTATAAAGTTATAAAGTTATAAAGCATTCAGGGTTGGTAAAGTGTAAAGAGAAGCCAGACACATATAGCAGAATGCTTTCTTCTTATTTCAATAAAGACATTATTATTATTATTATTATTATTATTATTATTATTATTTTTCGAGCACTTGTTCTGCCAATCCCCAGGTGCTTTATAACTGCATACAGCTAGCACAGGAAGCAATTTTTTTATTTCTTTCATAAAATACAAATTATAATAACCATTATTTTGGATAACAATGACACAATTGAGAGGGTAAAAACGTGCTGCATGTTTTCATAAAACACACACTCCCAAACAATCAGAACAGGAGAATTTTGACTCACAGTGATTCATACAAGTTTTATATATCAATGAGTCATAAATGTCTTCATATTAAAAAAAAAAAGTTCATGGAAAAATGTTCAATTGTGACCAATTGTTCATAACTGAGTTGATCGCATTCCCTCAAAGGAATTATGGATCAACTATTTTTTGGTTAGCATTTTCCAAGCAGGGACTGATTACAACGTTGACTTCTCTTGTTGATTGAAATGGAATGCCGCCATGAGTTGGACTAGCATTTTAATGATCAGATTTACAAAGGGAAGAATTTGTATTTCAATGGTTGTACATGGTATTGGCAGAATCGTGGGAATGCTAATCAAAACACATTCAATGTTTTATCCTCAATTCTGATTGGTTGACCTAGAGTTCATTCTGAAGGTGAGTTAGCTGGCATACTTTACCTCTGTTCTTTTAATCTTTGGTGGGTAAAGAGGATGGTCATTTTCATCTACTTCTAGATCAACCATTTTCAGCATGTTATAGATGGTATTCCCTGTAATCTGAATCATAACAGAAAAAAGCTTAATATCAAAACAAATAGACCTTCTTACAGTTCCGTTCAGTGACCACAAATAATATGTAGTTCTAAGTCGAGGTTGAAGTTGCCGTAAATGACAAAACTATAATTTATCATGCGCAGCAACTTCAACCTTTACTTGGAACTATTATTCGTGGTCACTGATCGGAACTGTAAAAAGGTATACTACAACATGGTTAAAAATAATGGCTGGTCAAAATTGGAACTTCTCTGGGTTTCCTTGTGTGCACAGCATAACCTACTTTTAGGTCAGTTGTCTTAGAAAATCACAGTGGGTGGTAATATGTTGGTCACTCTAATGCTGTCAGACATCATGTGCAGCCAATGAGCAGCCATTTAAGATGGCAGCCTTGTTAAAGCAGTTGCTAAAAACACTACGCAAACACACAAGCTGCACATGTAGACTATTATACATGTGTGGACATGCCATACCTCGAACCTAAACAATCTGGAAAACGTTTTCTAATAGCTAGTGACTGACAAGTTTAGCGAAAAAATGATCTCTCAAAGTGTTGTTGATCAAAACTTGAGGCCCTTCACTCTGTTTTGAAAATCATTTCTCTGGTGGTTTTTAGATAAATCACCATAGAATAAAATATCACTGATCAAAAGTTTGGACTTTTGTGAGACTTAAAATATATTGAATTCAATTGTCAATAGTTTTCAGGTAGAAAAAAGTGCTGGGACACAGGGCAGGCCATAAAAAATCAAAATGGACTGTGATTGGTTAGAAAATTTATACTGCAGATATGCATATAGATTACAAGCATGTACCTTGCCAAATATGGTATGTTTTCCATTCAGCTCATCTGTTCTGTCTAAAGTAAAGAAGAACTGGCTGCCATTGTCATTTGGTCCTGAGTTTGCCATGGCAAGCAGACCACGCCTGTTGAATTTTAACCGCTGGTGGAATTCATCCTTTGTATAAAAAAAAATGATAGAACATGTAAATAATATTTATTTAATAATAATAATAAAAATTACATAAATCATGCAATTAGATAACAAGAATAATAACAATATGCAAATAGATACGAAGCAGAAGAACAAGAAGAACAAGAAGAAGAAATAATTTAAAATTTCCTGCTCCTTCACTTTGAAATTCTTGGGCTTCCTTTGGAATTTTGACCACAGGTAGCCCACTCAGAATAAAGTGCCTACTTTTAATCAGAAACAAAAACCAAATTCATACCTTAAACTTTTTGCCATATATAGATTCCCCACCTATTTGGATTAAAAATAACTATTTCATTTATTCAACAAATGACTGACCAAAACTTGCACCAGAAAAGTACCTACCAAAGCCTGTGCCAGTAGGATCACCTCCTTGAATACAAAACCCTTAACAAAATAAATAGAGAAATACTGTATTAATTAGCAAGAAACTTGTCTTTGATGCTACAGTGGAACCCTGCTCTACAGCCACCCACTTATTACGGTCACCCGGTTATTACAGACAGTTTTGTAGGTCCCAACAAAACACATTTTCTGTTAAATTTACCCGCTTAATATGGACACCCGGCTAACACGGCCACTTTGGCTTCTCCCTTTGGTGGCTGTATTAACCGGGTTCCACTGTATTTATAAATATAATTAGTAATTTTATCTTACACTGTATACATGTATAATTATTACATAGTTTGCATTGTATATGTGCTTGCTTATTGGTTGAGAACTGTGCTTTATTAGTGAACGAAGGATGGTTGCTGACACCATCCATGCATGCAGCAAACTTTGTGAAGAATTTTTTTTTTCTTTCTGAATAATAAAACAGATAAAACAGTCTGTGCGCAGTCCAGTAATAAAGCACTTACTAGGAAGCACTCAAGAAGTACGAGAGGTTTAAGCGCTCGCGCCTATGGCTCATGCTTCTCTGCACACTTTTTTTGTGCTTATGTCACTTCCTGCTTGCTTTGCTACTGAACCGGGGGGGGGGGGGGGGGGTACTCCCTCTAATGGACTATGCGGGGATGCTCCGCCTGAAAGGGGTACTTTTTTCAGGTCGCACATATAGAAAAGGGGTGGAAATTTGTGAGTTTTGGTATAAAAAGGGGTAGATTTTCTTCAAAAGTATATGAAAGGGCCAGGTACCTTTTCAGGCAAAAAGGTATATGAAAGGGGTACCTTTTCAGGCAAAAAGGTATAAAAAAGGGGTACCTTTTTGCTGAAATTTGGTATAGAAAAGGGTAAGGGGTCGAGAGTCCGGGCAGAGCATCCCCGTATGAAATGACCCAAAGTACCCCCCGGGTACTAAACGGAGCACAGAAAAAGCTGTTTTCTTTGTTAATAATTTATAAAGCATCAAAATTAATAACATAACCTCCCAACTCACCACTTCTCCACTACAAACCTTTTACAATCCTGTGGAAGATAGTATCATCATAGTAATGTTCCAGACAGAGTTGTATGAAGTTCCGGCATGCTTTGGGAGCTTCTTTACACCAAAGTTCTATGTCAATATCACCAACAGATGTCTCTAACAAAACCTGGAATATAATGAAATTTGATGATGGGCAAAAAATGTGTCACGTTTTAATTCTTTTTAGGAATATGCATAATGGAGTTTCAGTGGATTTTAGGGTTTTATCAGCCGAATTCAACATGCTTGTAACCCACCTCTGTGATTTGCTATCATTATACGCCAGTGACTGAAACGTCAGTCACATCAAACAGTCCTTCTCAGGACTACAGTACATCCACCCGGATGATCATAATACAAATATTGTTTCTACGACAAATATGCCACTGATCATCATATCAATATATCAGCTCTTAAATTTCTTTGTTTTGTATCAATTTTATGCAACACACTAACAACTAACTGGTCTAGATCTATCACAAATCCTGCACTCTGATTAGCTGAGGTAATTAATAATGGTAATAGAACTGAGTGGAGTGCAATTTGGGCTGAAATCGCAAGAGTGATTACAAAATTGCACGGAGAGTAATTTGTTAATCACGAGTGTGATTTCTGCCCAAAATTGCAAGACACTCAGTTCTATTACCTATTAATCATTTCCATTTTGAAACTTAATATATTCAAATACTCAACAGTTATATGTAGCTTCAAAAGTGATTGTTTGACAAAATGATGCAATTAATGATTCAAAATAGTGCAATTAATGCTTAAATCGCACACTTTGTAGCCAATCAGATTGCAGGATTTGCTAATGATTTCAAAATGGATATGATTAGCTGAGGTAATTAGTGGTGTATAGGCTGAGTGATAGACCACTACAGTAGCTCTACCTCGCATTTTCAACCTACTTTCAAAATTCTTTGTATCCATTTATTTGACCGATTAGGAAGTTTAGACTAAAATAAGTAGAACTCTCTTATCCAGCGGATAAAACCTCTATTCTATAAAATTCTAGAAGGCTTCATACAACCGGCTCCTATGCTTTGCAGGTCCAGCAAGCATGTGCCATCAGTTTTATGTCAAACTCACGAGGCACTCAAACAAACCATAAACCATAAAATTAACCCCAAAGAACCTACCTTGCCATTAGTAGGAGGCTCCTGGATGTATATATTGCTCATTTTTGTGAATGTATTAAATAAAAACAAGCAAAAATTCCCATCAAAACCTTTCAGTGTTTTCCAGACATGTTGAGCCCGTCGAGAGTTCAGCGGGTAATTATGTTGACTCATGCGTGGCTGAACCACGTTGATCAAAATGGCCGCCAGAATTCTTCTCTCCAGACGATGTGTAAACCAAAGAACTTGGTTTTTATTCCGAAACCAGGTAACTTTTTGTAACAAAACTAATATATACCTCTTCCTCAGTAAGTTGTCAAGCTATCTGTGTTTTTGATTTTTTCAGCTGGGCAGACACGTTAGAAATATCAGTCGTGTTTCGTCAGTAGTAACGATAAATGGAACATCGTCTAATCAGGTAATTTGTGTAGTGAAATATTTTTTTTTCAGACTGAAATAGTTTATATAATCTATTGAAAATTATTTTACTTTTCTTATTTATTTTAGATCAGGAAAGAATTATCTGGATGTCGTCATCTTCGAACATCATCAGGTGAATAAATAAGCTTAACTAACTATGAATAATCTAGTGAGGATCGTGGAAAAAAGTCATTTTGCATGGAGCCTGTCATTCTTTAGAGTGAGGTGGGTTGTGCAAACAACGGAGAAGCAGTTATCATGAAGGGAAAGATTGGGGGAAATTTCCTGTTATGTCATGAAGCTAATAAATGAATAATCATAGTGTTCAAGAGGGTCAAAAAATATTGCATTGGGGGGAGGGGGGGGGGGGGTTAGTAAAATTTTAATATCACAAACTGTAATTTCCCCCTTTCCATATAAATTATGACAGGTCCCGTACTGAATGTTTATAACTGTATTACTAAGATACACCTAATTGCAAGAGTGTTGTCATATAAAAATATAAAATAAAAAACAAAAAATAGGAATTAATCAGAAACATTTTTATTTTGATTCTAAAGCCCTCGTGTATCCAGCGCTACATCTGTGAGTTCTCCACTAGCTAGTTCTTGCAATTAGGTATAAATGTAAATAAATTAAATATGTATTGGGTATTACATAATTTTGTTTTATTGTAGCTCATGTATATGATGAGCTTAAACATACAGTAAAAACTACATGCATTCATAAATATTTTTGTACCAAAAAAAATTTGTAGAGTAATAATATTTTTTTGTGCAGCCCTAGGTGGGGAAATCCTTCCATTCAAGCTATCAGACATTGGTGAAGGAATTGCAGAAGTTACCCTCAAGGAATGGTAAGCTTGTTCTGGATATCATAACTCATGCGTGATACATTGTTGATGGTGAAGCAAATCTAGGTGCAACTTTATTGACCCTTGGGACTAGCCCTTTTTACCAAGACGGCAGCCATCTTGAATTCTATTGTTTTATGAAAGACATTATGGGATGCCAAGGTGGCAATTATTGGAAAATTTATATAGTACAGTGTGCACAGCTGTCAAGATGTCTTTTTATATAATTAACGTTATCCAATGACACACTTCTAAAAACCAATTGAATTTACTGGTATAGTAGCACCAAGACATACTGTAAAATGATTTGAGAAAGCAACCTGGCCACTCTATACACCCTATGCAAAAAGGTGTGGCCATGGAAATACCTTAGTTCATCCGTTATTGAAAACACCATTGCTTTCATTGTAAAGAGTATATCGATTTTAGTAACTTTAAAAAATTTCAGCTTACTAACATTAAATGATAAAAATCCACAGCTGTTTGAAATTAGAAAGATTCGTATGGAAACAACAACCAAGGCCTGACCAGCCTCGTTTTCATGTTTTTGGTACACTTCAAATGCTTATAATAACTCTGCAGTGATTTAATATATAACAACAGAACTCTACCAAATTACTAATTTAGACATGCTCTTTCTCATGATCAAAATATATTTTGAAATCATTGATGATTCATGGTGCTCGTTCCCAGTCTTTTTTTCTTTATGCATAGGGTGTATGCTTTATAAATATTTCAATGTTTGTCCCCTTGGCTTCCCATAAATTAAGATGGCTGCCATATTAGTAAAAAGGTGTATTGATGTCCAGGTTTTACAGTATGATGGTTTTTCGATCAATTGCCCTATTTCACAATGACATTACATGGAAACATTGGGGGGGGGGGGAGTGGCAGACGTCTGAAATTTTGGCCACATTTGTAATAATGAATATCAAAATACCATATTTATTGTGTTGTAGGTATGTGAAGCCAGGTGACCATGTTGCTCAGTTTGATAGTATCTGTGAAGTTCAGAGTGACAAGGTACAGTTATGACCCTACCATTAAACCAATGACGCTGTTGTACCAAGTTCCTATATAGTTTTGATCCAATCTTTTTGATATAAAATTAGTAGTAATCAGGGTTTGCTTCTAGGCATCTGTGACGATCACCAGTAAATACGATGGTACCATTACGAAGCTGTACTATGAAGTAGATGACATGGCCAGGGTTGGTCAACCTTTGGTTGATATTGAAATCACTGCTGAAACAACAGGCAAGTGTATACTGTACTGTTTACTACAAATAAAAATACTTGCTTCTGAATGACAAATAGCCTCTTCTGCAGACATTGTCTGGGATTCCTGTGGAGGTTGCTAGGAGAGGGAGACTGAGACCCTATCAGCCAAATATTATCATAGGCTCAGGAAGGAAAACAATAGAAAAACACGACTTTTAGGAAATATATGAAAAAGATAAGGGAGGCTAAATAAGGGGAATTAATAAATCTCCCAGTGGTTTTATCTAGTGATTATTCAAATTTATTTTAATGATAATTAAATTTATGGGTTACCTGTGTATGCTCTACCACAGGCAGCCCATCATTTGTATCTTTTGTATGTAATGTAATGTATGCATTGTACATTCAAAAATAGGTGACGATGGTGACAGAAGTCCAGCAGAAGATGTCATGGCTGCACAACAGAAACCCCAGCCAACACAGGCAATAGACCAACCTCTTCCTCCACCACCATCAAGACCCACCCAAGAGATTGTCCCCCCTCAATCCTCCCCTCCTGTCTCAACTCAACCTGCTTTCCAAGGGTCCACTGCTGCTAATAAAAGTGGCAAGGTTTTGACCACTCCTGCAGTACGCAAGATGGCTAAGGAACACCAGGTATGTATATCTACTAGTAGTGTTTTTCTTAACCCACTAATGGTTTATTCCAGGCCTCTGACAGGTTGCAGGAGAAAAAATGCAAATTGTGCGGGATTTGGGACATAAATTGTGCGAAAACAATTGCCAATTGTGCAAGAAAAATCATCGATTGTGCAGGACTTTTTAGAAAATTTTTTGCTTAGTTACGCCTTTTGACTTCTGACAGAATGCAGACGACTTCTTAATCTCTTAAAAAAATATTCGAAGCAAAAAAAAAAAATGCCAGATGTGCTGTTTATTAAAAATCCTGTGATCTGATTGGCTGAGCTACCAGTAGTTTATTAGTGACAGACAACTAGTAGCAAAAAATGAAGGCTTTAAAAATCAAAACATTGGTGGCAGACCCGTTTTTTCAACCTCATTTCAAAATTGCTTGTATTGAATTTGTCTAAAATTAATGTTAATTATGTGTTTCTGCATATATTAAAGAGTTTTGAATGCAATATTGGTATAAACAAATGGAATAAACAATGAAAACACGTATCTTAATTATACAGATTGAATTAAGCAATATTCAAGGTACTGGAAAAGAGGGAAGAGTCTTGAAAGAAGATGTTTTACATTATATTGAACAAATGAAAACAGCTGGAGCTCCAGGTATGTTATTTGAAGATACCTAAAGTTACCATATTTGATACAGAAGTTGTTTATCAAACACTATTAGTGTCTGTATCAGATTTAGAGATAGTAATTGTTCAACAATCAGTTCTGTTATATAAGGTTTTGTTAGTGTTAGTAATGTATATATACCATAATGTGAGATTTATGAACACATGGGAGTTTGATAAGAATAGTTGATGCACAGTGTTCTTACCAGACTGCGGCATTGCAGCATTGCATGCAACCTCATATATATTTATTGTATATTTTGTATAAACTAGGAAAAGAGACATAATCATCTTCATTACATGTAAGCTTGAGTTTTTCTGAGTTCTTCACTTAAATTTCCTCCCTCTGCAAAAATCAACTTCCAAATTCCAATTAGAATCAGTTTCATTGGAGAAAACGCTACTCTGTAGAGACGACACTGCTAAATCCTGTTTATTGATTTTTTTGTTTTAAATCGTTTTATTTTATATGAGTTTGTTATTTGACATTCATGAAACTAACACAGGGATTCCCTAGAAGCCAGCAACCGGCAAGCTACAGCATTGCACTTCTCATTGTACCTGTTAATGAGGGTTGATTTTTGATTTTTGATAGTACAGTGAACTAATTAAGCAAACCACCCATCTACTCAAAATTTTAATCAAATCCTTGCTAACGAGAAGCATTACTAGGATCTTTGATTATTATCATTGTCATTGTCATTGTCATTGTCATTGTCATTGTCATTGTCATTGTCATTGTCATTGTCATTGTCATTGTCATTGTCATTGTCATTGTCATTGTCATTGTCATTGTCATTGTCATTGTCATTGTCATTGTCATTGTCATTGTCATTGTCATTGTCATTGTCATTGTCATTGTCATTGTCATTGTCATTGTCATTGTCATTGTCATTGTCATTTTCATTATCATTGCCAGCTGCAGCAGCTCCAGCCCCAGAAAAACCAGCACCAACACCAAGTCCAGTGTACACTCCACCAGTATTCATCCCATCTGATGCCACTCCACAAGACAGAATAGAAGAAATCAAAGGCATTAAGAAAGTCATGGCTAAAACAATGACATCAGCTTTAGCAATACCTCACTTTGGATACTGTGATGAAATACTGTTAGATGATCTTGTAAAGTAAGTGATGTGATAGACCATGCAAAATAGTTTTCCATTTGCCCTTATCATGCTAGTGTAACATAAAATATTTGATTTATTGGAAAAAGGAATTTACTATCAAATTTGTCATATCAATATTTAAATTGCAAAGTTTCGTAAAAAATTGCCCTTAAACTGATGAAAATATGAATTTTGAAAACTAAGAATTTTTGTGGAATTTTTTCAAAGAAATGTCTAGTATGATAAAAGGCTTGTAATGTATGGGATGCGTTACTACAGACATGAAAACGAGGCTGGTAATACATAGGATGCGTTACTACAGACATGAAAACGAGGCTTGTAATCCATGGGATGCGTTACTACAGACATGATAACGAGGCTGGTAATCCATGGGATGCGTTATTACAGACATTCGTATCCAAAAATACTTAGTTTCAAAAAGTGATGTCTTCATCAGTTTAAGGGCAATATCCCTGAAACCTTGCCATTTTACTATTATCCATGTGACAAATTTGATAGACAAGTAAACTCCTTTCTCCAACAAATCAAATATATTAGAATGTCACATCATCCCAGTAGGGTTTTTCAGGCTACTATTTAAAACAGAGAGTTGTGAAGTGACTGACATGAAGAAACTAAAATATTTTATCTTTACCGAGACATCAGCTACTGATTTGTTATTGATTGCTGTAAAACCTATTTGTTGTTATTTCAGGCTCAGAACACAGTTGAAACCGTTAGCGGAATCTCGTGGTGTCAAGCTGTCATTCATGCCATTCTTCATAAAAGCGGCATCCTTAGCACTGCATCAGTTTCCAATCCTCAACAGTCGTGTAGATGCTGATTGTACACAGATTACCTACAAGGTATTGTGGGAAGACGCCTTTCAACCTTGGGCCTCATTCGATAACTTAAAATTAAGACTTGATTGTGAGGCTTTAGTAGAATGGTACCTCATGTATGGTGCAAACACTTGGATCACCAAATACATTTATTAATAGGAATAGCATATTAATCCAAATAAGACGTTCCTACCTTTCAAAAGTATTACAAATATTTTAATACAAATGCTAGTCAGTTCACTTCTCAACAACATTATAATCGAATCTACAGCACCATATTTACTGATGCTTTTGAGGTTTAATGCAATTTTAGACATTTTATTCCTCAGAACCTCGGTATCGTGCTAGAGTTTTTGATATCTTGAACGTGGCCTCTTGGTCTTCATATAGCGTCATACACTACCAGAACTACTCTAGCTTGCACACATTTTTGTTCAGCTTATTATCAGCAATTATCTTAGTATTCTTAGTAAGTTGTTCTGGTAAAGGAAAATGAAATACAAAAGAAAACTAGCGAGTAACTAGCGGGAGTTGTGTCGATGTGAGATGCAAAAATGTTGGGAATGATATGAATTACTTGAACACCATTTAATTAAAAAGGCTGACGATTCGGGAGTTAGAGAGTACAAGTGTCCTGGAAAAGCATCCCTGAATGAGAACCTGTGAACCCAAAGAAAACCCCCAGAAGCATGGGAGAAAACCAACAAGCAACTATCCTCACATACAACCCCGAAACTGGGAATCATACGCCGTCCGTGCTTCCCAAATCTTGATTTTAATACTCACTACTGATGCATTCTTCTTTTCAAGGGTGCACACAATATTGGCGTTGCTATGGATACGAGTCAGGGTCTTCTAGTGCCCAACGTCAAGAATGTCCAATCGAAGTCACTATATGATATAGCAATAGATTTGAATAGAATGCATCAACAAGGTCTGACTGGTCATCTTGGGCCTGACGATCTATCTGGTGGGACCTTTTCGCTTTCTAATATTGGTTCGGTAAGTAAAAACGATTTAGGACACTAGAATCAACACAGTGGGCTACAAAAGGTAGTTAGGTTAGCGCTGATACTAGGGGAAATTTCTTGTTTTTCTTCCCAGGTGACAAGAAAAACTAAAGAGTTAGGCCTAGTATAACTTACTCTTCTGTTAAAGTGCACCTAACTCCTATCTGACTTCCAATTTTATATTATACATAATATTGTGAAGCACTTCTGCGAAGAAAGAAATCGATTTGAATAAATTTCTGATTTTCTGTGCGTCTTCCAAGTCAGATAGGAGTTAGGTGTACTTTATAATGGCCAATTCACCATTCTCGTTTTTAAGTATTGATACCAATACCAGAGTCTTCTTCGAATACTTTTTCATATTTCAATAGACCCCTTGCAACACGTCGGAATGCAGCTCAATTTGGAGGGTAAAACAATAAGTTCCAAGTCTTAGGAGTTTGAAATTCTTTTGTTTTGCCCTCCAAATTGAGCTGCATTCCGACGTGCTGCAAGGGGCTTATTATTTGAAATCCTTTGAGAGTCGCACGATAATGGTGTTAATTTGGCCAACAAAAGGAACTACGAAAAAGATTCTGATAGTAGGGGTATCAAGGGTAATTTGGAATTAGATCCTTCTCAAAATTATCTTGGATGCGAGGTTAACATTAAACACAAAATAAATCACATTTCTTATGTTAGTCCCACATTTACTCGAATCCAATTTTGAAAAGGGTCCATTTCTTTTTGATTAGGGGAGAAGGTTGGTAAAAAAGAGAGGCCCTGCCATATAACTTACAGAGTAAAAGGGAGGAACTGGAAAAAAAAGATACAAGATAGAAGGATGGTCACTTGAATTTTTCACAAATCACACAGAAACGTGGGGGGGAGAGCCTACGTAGCAAGCAGTTGATGTAATGTATTCATAAAAATACAATACATCACACCTCATACAATAGATAGAAGGACAATAGAATACAATAGATTTTATGAATACATTACATCAACTGAGTGCTATGTAGGTTCTCCCAAACGTGGGGAGTCTAAGAATTTTTACAGTATTTTGGATATGGGGAGGGGGGGGGGGGGGTTAATATGTTTTGATCATGGGATTAGTTTTGATTCTTCCCCCTAGACATAAATAATGAATGGTCCGCCCTCAATTACATTTTTCTGTCCATAAGGGTCCTCCGACATTTTCAGCTTCGTAAGTAACTCTTTCACGTTTGAGTCGCCATCATGTACTTTTGGGCATGTTTTCCCTTTTCTGACCACATCTCATTTCCTTGAGAATAATTCTTTTATTTTCCGGTAACGACATTTTCAGCTTCGTACATAACTCTTCAAAGAGTGAATCGCCTTCATGTGCTTTCGGGCATAATGTTTTTTTTTCTTTTGTGACCATATTTCATTCCCTTGAGAATTATTATTTTATTTCCCGGTAACGGGTGAGATGTAATTTCCTGAGAATTGGAACTTTTGTTTTGTCCTCCAAATTGAGCTGCATTCGGAAGTGCTGCAAGGGGTCTATTAGGGATTACATTAATCGTGTTTCTCACATTAGCTAAAGTTATTTGATTAATTTTATTGGTTTTTAGATTGGCGGGACGTACGCCAAGCCAGTTCTTTTGCCGCCAAACGTTGGTATCGGCGCCATAGGCAGAGTACAGGTAAGATGGCCGCTCTTTTCCACAGGGAACCCAAGCTCGGTTTTCGTGGTATTTGTTACTGACTAGTCCTTGGACGTTGTGATTCTACCTTAAGTTTCTATATATAACTAACTTAGCTGCCTTTTTCCTACAGATTCTACCTCGATTTGATAAAAACGGAGAAGTTTATAAGGCTCATATAGTGAATATCAGTTGGTCAGCGGATCACCGAATAATCGAAGGCGCAGTCATGGCAAGATTTTCTAACGTCTGGAAATCATATCTTGAAAATCCTGCATCCATGTTGATAGATATGAGATGATCTTGAATGGATTAGTGAACGACCATTAGGGTAATAATGAATATTTCTTAATAGGTGAAAATGTGTTAAATGTCACCAAAAAAAATTGATAACGGGACCGATAAAAAAAATGGCTTAAAGTATTATTTACTATTCTCACTCTCTCGTAGAAAACTTGCCTACTCGTTTTAGTTTTCACATTATTTATTACAACTAAAGAAATTTAACCAATAATAATTCGGGTTTTTTTTAATACTTTTTTTCCAAATATTCACCTCACTCACTTCCTAGTCAAGGTAGACAAATCAGATAAATAATACTACTCCAGTTTCTATCTTGCTCAGGGTTAGCTTGGATTTTTTTGTAGAATATTCATGTGTACAAGTGAAGGTCCATGGAATTTCAAAGTGTTTGTATTGTTGAAGTCGTGCATTCTTTACTTTACCGTTGGTATTTGTGAATATTTTGACGCTAAAATGAGGCAAACCCTGAGTAAATGAGTCTGTAAACAAAGAACACAGGAGTAATTTACAAACTCGAAAAAGTTATATTTATGGCATGTGATTTATTGCAGGTCTTGCATGTGATTCAGACTGAGGGGTATAATGGACACTTCTCAAAATTTTATTGAATGCGAGGCTAACATGGAAATACCAAAGAAATACCACAAATTCCATCGAAAAAAAGTGTGATTTCTTTTGTGTTTCATGTTAGCCTTGCATCGAAGATGATTTTGAGGAGGGTCTATAGTTGCAATGTGACACTAGAGAAAAACGTTTGCGCATGCGTGCCTTTCAGTACGCTTTCCAAGAATTTGCCAGAGATTTAGTGAGAAAGTAAACGCTCATTTTCTCCGAGTATATACACAAAAAAATCTTGGGTATACTTTTGTGGGAGCAAGATACTGTATTAATACAGACAATACGAAAGAATGAGCCTTAAGTTTCAAAAACTGACCTTGAGTTTTGGCATTTTGTAAAAACTATTTTTCAGGCAAGTGTGAAAGGCAAATTCGCATATTTTTACAACAGTTCAAAGATAGTTTTATCTAATTTTCCATACGAACTTAGTGCATGCGCAGACGTTTATGCACGATTTTCCCGTCATATCGCGAACAAGCGAGTCCGCGAGCGAGCGAGCGATATGATTCGGAAAACGAGTTTATTAACATTAACGGTCGATTATATATTATTATATATCGCGAGATTTTATTGGACAGTTTGCCGTGAAGTGATATGGTATCACTTCACTGATATGGTTTTTATTCACGGCTTTATTTCACGGATATCGACCCTAAATGTGTAATAAAATGTTATATATAATCGACATTGCCAGCTATTCATTATATTACCCGGCTCTATGGGCTGCAGATAAAACTTTGTTTTAAAATTTAACATCTTTTTCCAGAGATGTCCTGTTAGTAAAATTTAATGGTGACAACATACAATAAGTACTGAATTCTAGGCTTAAAATATTTTTATATGGTGTTCTTTCAAGATTTCTGTTATTTTCCACTTGAATACAAAAATCGTGTAGGTGACAATAATAGCTTTCATTCGTTGTGGCACTTAGCACACAAAGCGACTTTTGCGTGCAAAGTCGAGGTATATGTACATGAAACGTGTAGCACCTTTTTTTCTAAAATACCTTATTATAGGAAATTAACGCGAATTTCAAAACATTCTATACAAATATTACTATGATTTGGGAAGTGCTATCCAACTCTGGCCTGCGTTACATAGATGTCTGAGAACATCACAGCCAGAAATTTTGCAATGTGTTCACATGATAAAAATTTGTTGCGCGTAGGGTTGTAGAAGTAGATATCGATATTTATGCACAATTGTCGGCATCAGTGTTGTACGTAGGAGTAGCCCCACGTGTATCTGTGCCCTCAGCAACTGTTACTAAACAATTATTTTTTTCCCTATGGACAGCACTTTAGAACCATATCAGATATAGGTGTGGCTCTTAACATTCAGTAAATAAAGCATTTAATTAATTGACGAACTGAATATAGTCCTAACTGTTAGTGTTGACATTAGCTGTTCCAAGTTTGAAAGAAAAACACAGACTGGTTCGAGTTGGCATTGGATGCTATCTTCAAAATATGCCCCCCAAAACAGTACCGAAATGCACTGCAATGCCAAATCAATCCAGTCTTTTTTTTCTCAATTTCGGGACGGCTAACTCATAAGACTTGAGTCAATCCTCTCAAAACTTGAATGGTTTGGAACCAGGATATTAGCTTGGGTTCCCTGTGGTGGTTTTCTGTTTACGTCATAGTTAATGATTAAAAATTAAAGTTTCACTTAGACCATAACACTCGCCAATCGGAAGAAATTCGCTTAATCTATAAGCTAGGTAGAAACAGCTCATTATAGATGATAAGAAAGCCTCCATTATTCCAAATTCTTCATCCAGACCTGTTATTTAATTAGTCCCTAGCTCTGCTAATTTTTAGGAATTTTTTTAGTGAATTTCATGAAGTAAATGTCGCATATCACTTTATCGTTGGAAATTCTTTTAAATAAAAGGCTTCAGAAAACAATGTTTATTCTTCGAGTGTTCCTTACACGTACCGTTCATCTATTGAAAATGGGGACACTCAGTCTGTGCATGCTTGCAAATGCGTCAGCAATCTGTCAGCGGTTTTACCCAGTTTTGATAACGAATGGAAGATGACGTGCAAAATTGGGTACTGAGTTTGAATAACTATGAACTTTGCGTTTTTAAGGTTCATATTTTCTTCTGGTTGTTCATATTCTTCTACAGTTGCGGATGGGATTTGTTATTCATCCAGGATAAGATAGAAAGGATAAGAAGCAAAAAAATGAAGACATTTAGCATCTGCTCATGTGGCTACCGAGTGACGACACCGCGGAAATACGTTGTCGGTCACTGTATTGTACTGGTCAGCGGAGTCATATCGCAAACTACACTACACCGGCGTTTTTATTCATTTTACATCTCGAAAAAAAGTAACTTCAAACAATAATAAAAATGTCAAAAATCTTTATAGAGTCTTTTTGATGTATATAGTCTTTTATAGTTTGTAGTCTACAAGAACGAAAATGAATTATTTCGATCAAAAAATAGCGATTTAACTCACTTGCTTATCAATAGTAAATGACGCTCAAGCGACTATTTCTTCAACTATAATGTCAATAAAATCTCAAAACTTAGCCGTAATACCCAATACTTAGGCCTAATACTTATGTAACAGTGAGTTAGATAAATTTGAAATGATATATGTCTTGCACAAGATAAATTATACTTGCACACGGTAAAAACAATACCAGATGCTAGCAATGAAAGAATGATTCTTTAGAAGGGAAATCAACTTTGAAATAGGCCCTCTCAAAACCGCCTCAAAATGCCCCAAAATGCCCTTAAAACTACTCAGAAAGCATCATTCGTAATAGAGCTTCTAGTTGTGAGCATTAAAGTTCTTAGGTTTATGAAAAGCATTTCTCTCAGAAGCGATTTTCTAGCTCTCCTGTGATTCCTTTGAAATGACTTCGTTATTCCACAGGAAGCCCGGTACCAAGAAAACAAGCACACATCGCCACAAACACAGAGAAAGGAAACCTGTACTCAACTCTGTCAAATGAAATGGCCTACCGCTGATCAAAAGGAATGACGACATAAAACGTATTTCCGCGGTGTCCCGAGTGACAGGTGTCACATTATGCAGGTGATCACAGGCGATCAGTTTACTTAATGTTTTTGGAATAGACGTTTTTCCTATAAAGAAGATTTTTGAAATGTTGTGCTGCTGGAAAAAAAGATGCACGAATTCTTTTGTGAATTAGTTGATTAAAAATAATAGTAGTATTGGTAATAACACGAGCAATGCCACATTTATAATAGTCTAATTCCATTACTAATATTTTTCTAAACAACAAAACCAACAGAATTGGTAAATCTTTTGTTCCAACAGCAGGAGATTTCGAAAATGTGGAAAATGTTCGTTATAGCAAAAAAGTCTACTTTAAAGTAATGTGTTACAAACTCACACTCCTCATTACAATGGCGGCTAAAAATGAGGGGACAATCACATGTATACAATTATAATTTGTCACCTTCATAAATCAACCGTGCCGACGTATTATTCACTTTGCAATAACAATTGCAACGCCTTGGTGGCTCCCACTTTGCCGACTTTTGTTGCTAATAAATCTAATGAGATAAGACTTTTCATACTGCCAGGACTACAGCCGACGTAAAATTCCATAGCACTTCTATTCAAATCTCCGTCTTTCTCAAAATAATTTTAATTATTTAATTATTTTAATTATTTTAATTATTTTAGTATCAATATGCTCCCATAATCCATTGTGCTCAACACAGGACTGCGGGACTCCGGTAGCACTTCTACTCAAACTTTCTTATTTCTCAAAATAATTAAGTATCAATATCATCCCATAACCCATTGCGCTCACTACGGGACTGCGAGACTGCGGGACTGCGGTAGCACTTCTATTCGAACTTTCGCGGCATACAAGATACCTGTAAGTTTTAAAATTAGATTCCAATTAAAATTTTGAATTCTCCATTCGATTCTAGTAAAATCGTCAGCATCGGACAATCCTCTTGAATAGCTAATGCCCTTTGATAACATTTGTGCGCTTCTTCATGCTTTCCCAGATCACGTAGACTGCATATCATGCGCCATCTCTTGAATAGCCAATGCCCTTTTATAACATTTGTGCGCTTCTTCATGCTTACCCAGATCCCGTAGGCTGTTCCCTAGATTACTTAATGTTATAGCTAATATTGGATGATTTTCATCATACGCCATCTCTTGAAGAGCCAATGCCCTTTTAAAACATTTGTGCGCTTCTTCATGCTTCCCTAGATCACGTAGGCTGTTCCCTAGATTACCCAATGTTATAGCTAATGTCGGATGATTTTGATCAAAGGCCATCTCGTCAATAGCAAATGCCCTTTTAAAACATTTGTGCGCTTCTTCATGCTTGCCAAGATCACGTAGGCTGTTCCCTAGATTACTCAATGTTATAGCCAATGTTGGATGATTTTGATCATACGCCATCTCTTCAATAGCCAATGCCCTTTTATAACATTTGTGCGCTTCTTCATGCTTGCCCAGATCACTTAGGTTGTTCCCTAGATTATCCAATGTTATAGCTAATGTTGGATGATTTTGATCATACGCCATCTCGTCAATAGCCAATGCCCTTTTAAAACATTTGTTCGCTTCTTCATACTTGCCCAGATGATATAGGCTGCCACCTAGATGTCTCAATGTTATAGCCAATGTTGGATGATTTTGATCATACGCCATCACGTCAATAGCCAATGCCCTTTTAAAACATTTGTGCGCTTCTTCATGCTTGCGGAGATCACTTAAGCTGTTCCCTAGATTACTCAATGTTATAGCTAATGTTGGATGATTTTGATCATACGCCATCTCTTGAATAGCCAATGCCCTTTTAAAACATTTGTGCGCTTCTTCATACTTGCCCAGATCATGTAGGCTGGCACCTAGATGATTCAATGTTATAGCTAATGCTGGATGATTTTGATCGTACGCCATCTCTTCAATAGCCAATGCTCTTTTATAAAATTTGTGCGCTTCTTCTTGCTTGCCAAGATCACGTAGACTGTTTCCTAGATTACTCAATGTTATAGGTAATGTCGGATGATCTTGATCATACGCCATCTCTTGAATAGCCAATGCCCTTTCATAACATTTGTGCGCTTCTTCATGCTTCCCTAGATCACGTAGGCTGTTCCCTAGATTACCCAATGTTATAGCTAATGTCGGATGATTTTGATCAAAGGCCATCTCTTGAATAGCCAATGCCCTTTTAAAACATTTGTGCGCTTCTTCATGCTTCCCTAGATCACGTAGGCTGTTCCCTAGATTACCCAATGTTATAGCTAATGTCGGATGATTTTGATCATACGCCATCACGTCAATAGCCAATGCCCTTTTAAAACATTTGTGCGCTTCTTCATGCTTGCGGAGATCACTTAGGTTGTTCCCTAGATTACCCAATGTTATAGCTAATGTTGGATGATTTTGATCATACGCCATCTCGTCAATAGCCAATGCCCTTTTAAAACATTTGTGCGCTTCTTCATGCTTCCCCAGATCACTAAGGCTGTTCCCTAGATTACTCAATGTAATAGCTAATGTCGGATGATTTTGATCATACGCCATCTCTTGAATAGCCAATGCCCTTTTAAAACATTTGTGCGCTTCTTCATGCTTCCCCAGATCACTTAGGCTGTTCCCTAGATTACCCAATGCTATAGCTAATGTTGGGTGATTTTGATCATACGCCATCTCTTGAATAGCCAATGCCCTTTTATAAAATTTGTGCGCTTCTTCATGCTTCCCAAGATCTGTAAGGCTGTTCCCTAGATTACTCAATGTTATAGCCATTGTTTGATGATTACGGTGATAAAAAGTTTCTTTAATCATCAGTACTATTTTGTACAAGATATTTGCGGCTTTGTACTGAGCGTGTGTTTTACAGATATGTCCTGCAGTTGTTATGAATATACTGGATTCTTCGTATTTATTTTGAAACAGGTTCTTCAGTGTTTTGGGTGATAAAGGATTTGTTGTATAAAGAATCATTTTGTTAGAGAGGTGTGTAAAGTGCACTGCCACTAATTTCGTCATCATAATGTTGTCGACGTTGTCATTGTCAAAGACGTTTAGAAGTGGTGAAAAAGCATGGATTACGTTTGCCAAGAAATAAAATTCTTCCTCTTTGTTCTTGAACATGTGTTGAACAATATATTGTAGACAACTATGCACAACTTGATGTACACCAATCTCTTTTGTTTGGTCTTCGGAACAAAGAATAAGTGAAGATGAAAAGACAATGGCGGCTACGTGATCTTCGTCTTGATCTGGCAAGCACTGTGTTATATATTGTACGACATATTCTAGGGGTATCCGGTCAGGAGCCACTGCAGACAAGAACTGAAAAGCGTGCATCATAACCATGCTTTCAACCATTTCTTTTTCTAAGGCCAACTTGACTGCGCCAGTCATCGATTGAGAATAAGTTTTACTAATTCTTGTATATTCCTCTTCAGTCGCATCTCGCTTACCTTGTTGAAGCTTCTGTAAGTATTCTTTCCATGATATCGAAGGCTTGGTAATACTTACACGTTTCATGTAAGTCGCTGCACACGCTAGTGCTAATGGCTGGAAATCTAAAGCCTTCGCAACTCGTAAAATACATTCTTTATCAGGAACAATGCCAGATATTTCAGAAAGTGTTTTCACCGCTTCATCAGGTTCCATACCGCGACTAAGGGATAAATGGTAAGAGTAAGAATCATTTGCACCGATAGATTGACTGTCTTGTGTGGTAACAAGTAACTGACCATTACCATCAGTCTTCTCTCCCACTTGTGGCAAGTATCTGAAGGCGGATTTGACGTCTGTCACGTTATCCACTATCAAGAGCCACGAAGAATACTTTCGCAGTTTAGGGGCTACAAGACTTTTAAGATGAATTAGTTTGTCTTCCTGAGAGAGATCTTTTGATGTTACGATACTAGTTGTAGAGTTCTCATCACAGTTTAAACTAATTGCAAGTTCAATATATGATTTTATTAATGTGTCTGTACTGGATGCGTTGAGAGCGAAAACAAACTTTACTTGATCTGTTACGTTTTCGGGAACATCTTCGAAAACCTTCTCACCTATCTGTCTTGCCATCTCGCTTTTGCCACAGCCAGGATTCCCAGACAGATAAACAACAGTTATTTCATTTGTTTTTGTGCTTCTCAACCTTTTCATCTCTTCTAGTATCTCCTTTATTTCGGCTGAACGATCGATAACTTCGTGGGATGGTTTGGGTGGCAAAACACAAAATGATTGTGGTTCCTCGTTACGCATTTTCTCCTTTTCTAACTGTTGCTGAGTGACGCGTAATTCCTCTGTAGGAAATGTTTTTTGATTTTTGATTGCCTCGATATCAGCTATGTCTAGTTTCAGGGTGTTAAAAGCAGTTATGACCGCTTGGATAGAGGTTTGAAAATCCATTCCTGTTAACTTTCCATCGGACAAATGAGCAAAGACTTTGTTACGAAACTGACGTAAGTCATCCACGCCTTTCTTAACAACGGGATCGAGACCTTTGCCAATACTGTCTGAGTAAAGAATTGCAACGAAAAGACAGGTACAGTCCCATTCAAGTCTATTCCCATTACTCAAAACAGCAAGTTCTCTGTAATTTCTTTTTCGACTTTTATGCAATTCCATGCTGTACAAATCAGTGCCATTTTGAGCCGTATCTTGCCATTGGCCGTGTGTCGCCTGGTAATGAGTGTCCCATAATTGTTTGAAGACTACTCTTAGTCCATCAGCAATGATTCGGGTGGTGACGTTGCAAACCCTGAAGTAGTTTAGTTCTTCTGTGGAATACTCTTGTGCTGAGGCCATCTGTACGAATCACCTATGGACAATAGGCATTTTGGATTTTAGTGATTATGTTGTGTTTTTTTTAAAATCATTATCGTATTCATGCATTTTAATAAGTTAAGAAAATCTGTTAGTTGTCGCAGCGTCTTTCGAAAACTATTTCAAAAAGATCGTGCAGACAGAAACTAGATGAAGATGAAGATGAAGATGAAGATGAAGATGAGGATGAGGATGAAGATGGAGATGGAGATGGAGATGGAGATGGAGATGGAGATGGAGATGGAGATGGAGATGGAGATGGAGATGGAGATGGAGATGGAGATGGAGATGGAGATGGAGATGGAGATGGAGATGGAGATGGAGATGGAGATGGAGATGGAGATGGAGATGGAGATGGAGATGGAGATGGAGATGGAGATGGAGATGGAGATGGAGATGGAGATGGAGATGGAGATGGAGATGGAGATGGAGATGGAGATGGAGAAGGAGATGGAGATGGAGATGGAGATGGAGATGGAGATGGAGATGGAGATGGAGATGGAGATGGAGATGGAGATGGAGATGGAGATGGAGATGGAGATGGAGATGGAGATGGAGATGGAGATGGAGATGGAGATGGAGATGGAGATGGAGATGGAGATGGAGATGGAGATGGAGATGGAGATGGAGATGGAGATGGAGATGGAGATGGAGATGGAGATGGAGATGGAGATGGAGATGGAGATGGAGATGGAGATGGAGATGGAGATGGAGATGGAGATGGAGATGGAGATGGAGATGGAGATGGAGATGGAGATGGAGATGGAGATGGAGATGGAGATGGAGATGGAGATGGAGATGGAGATGGAGATGGAGATGGAGATGGAGATGGAGATGGAGATGGAGATGGAGATGGAGATGGAGATGGAGATGGAGATGGAGATGGAGATGGAGATGGAGATGGAGATGGAGATGGAGATGGAGATGGAGATGGAGATGGAGATGGAGATGGAGATGGAGATGGAGATGGAGATGGAGATGGAGATGGAGATGGAGATGGAGATGGAGATGGAGATGGAGATGGAGATGGAGATGGAGATGGAGATGGAGATGGAGATGGAGATGGAGATGGAGATGGAGATGGAGATGGAGATGGAGATGGAGATGGAGATGGAGATGGAGATGGAGATGGAGATGGAGATGGAGATGGAGATGGAGATGGAGATGGAGATGGAGATGGAGATGGAGATGGAGATGGAGATGGAGATGGAGATGGAGATGGAGATGGAGATGGAGATCAAGATCAACGGATGACTGAGATAAAACTCAAGATCAAGATCAAGATTAACGGATGAAGATAAAACTCAAGATCAAGATCAAGATCAACGGATGAAGATAAAACTCAAGATCAAGATCAAGATCAACGGATGAAGATAAAACTCAAGATCAAGATCAAGATCAACGGATGAAGATCAAGATCAAGATCAAGGTGAAGATCAAGATCAAGATTGAGAACATAACGAAGAAGAAAAACAAAATGAACAAAAACAACAACAATAACAACAGCAACAACGCAGATAGCGATAGCGATAGCGATATTATTCATATATATTTGTAAAAATATCTTTAGTCTTAGAGGTGCAAATAAATCTGTCTGTCTGTCTGTCAATAGAACAATAAAGTCTTGACGGTGGCGCAGCAAGGACTATTTTTTTGGTTTGAATAACTCTTGAATTTTCATCTTTTTCTTTATTCTAACCCACCATTAATTGCCGAACTGTTGATGTCTTGTTTTGGTCCTGATATGCGGTACCTACTTTGTAAAAAGGCCGAGAAATTGTCTTTCTTTTAAATCGATGTGCGTGTAGCTGTATATCTTTACAAGAGCACAACCAAATCCTAAGAGCATAATTCTCTTTCCTTTTTCGTTTGGCCGCTTAAATACGGAATCATTCCGATTTTCAATCAGAATGTTTCTTCTTGACAATTATTCGTAATATGCCGAAACAAATCATGCATTCATTCAGACGTCCAACGTGCTAGAAAACAAAAGATGTTATCATTCCGTACAGTCCATGATGGCCTCTTGTTTTGTCATGCACGAAGTTCAAAAATAATGCTAAAAGCAAAATCCAAACTACACTAAGTTTATTTAAAAGTGCGAAGCGATTCTACTGAGCCACTAGGATATTGATTTTAAGTCCTAGTTAACGCTCGGCAAAGAATACGAAGGCAAGATTCAGTGGCATTTTAGATATCCTAAATGCCCAGAAGTAAATTTTTGTTAGAATTAAATCAAAATATACCGAATTCCAAGTTTATTAACCGTGAGAAGTGTTACGAGATTCTACTGATCTGAGCCCCAAGGATTTCGGTAGTGTATCAAAAAAAGCTCTATTAGAAGAACATTTTAAAGGGTTTAAAAAATACTATTTTCCCATCGAAATCCTGCATGGTAATAAACTGACGTGAATATGGTAGGCAATAGCAATACGATTAGTGGTACGAGTCTCAGCTTCGGCGTATTAGTTTCTTTTTTTAATGTTGAGGAGTATTGTGTCTACTCGTTCTTATATTTCATCGGAAATTTTCAAAATCGTATCCTCGAACGAACATAAAGTCAGTTCTGGTGACACGATCATATCGGGAATGAACCCCTTCAACAGAGAAAGATAGCAAAGTGCCGTGATCCAACAAGTATTTGTTGTATCTGAGAATCATGTCAAAATTTTCAAAATCCTATCCTCGAACTCAATTAAAGTCAGTCTGAGGAGGCGATCATATCGAGAAAGAACCTCTTCAACAGCGAAAGATAGCAAAGTGCCGTGATCCAACAAGTATTTGTTGTGACTCAGAATCATGTCAGATTCGGTTCTTTTCAAACTTGTACCAAAGACTAAACCCCGCTAGACGCCATTCACAACTTACCTTTAATCGCTTCACGATGTTCAGTGCAACTACTAGGTGACTTGCTTGGTTTTCTTCGATATTAAGAAGTGGAAAGACAACATCCACGCGGAAGTACGTACGCTACTTCATTCTGAACAAATCAAAGCAAAATCAATATGATAATTATTTGAATCATTTAAGCGGAAATTTCGCTATACATGAAAGAAAAGAAGCTAATAGAGGGTGATATTCAAACTAAAACTGATATCACTAAACTATGGCTTACCTGGGATTATATTCCGGTCTTTGTGAAAAATGAAAAGCTCGCTTCTTCTTCGAGTACAATCTGACGAACAAGGGGTTTCCCGTCCGTACTATAGCGTCACTCGACAAATATGTTTGGCATGTTACTCCAAGCCGTGGCAGGCTGGGAACCACAGAGAGACCAAAAAGCAACTGAGGAAAACAAAACCGAAATATAAAGTTTTCTTTTATTTATTCCTATTATGTTTTCTAATTAAAGACCGGCATGATCTGTTAAATGATACGAGCAACGAGACTGCAAAAAGAACAGACAGTGAACGGGCTCCAAAGTGGACACCTTCAGTTCTAAAACACGATCACCGGTGTGCACGTACGTGTGGACTGTTTGCTTATTACCACAATGGGGGGGGGGGGGGGGAGAGTAGGGGAGCAGGGGAGTGGGGGAGTGGGGGAGTGGGGAGAGGGGGGAGGGGGGAGGGGGAGGAGAGTTGGGGTGTGGGGTAGGGAAGGGGGAGGTGGTGGGGGGAGAGAAGGAACTCCGTTATTCCAAAAAAAAAAAACTGATCTGAGTTGCTCTGAGCCTTATACCTTACTGGATGACGAGGGAATTCCACGATGAATTTTACGATGAGTAAAAAAAGATATCGCACGAGTCGCGAGTCGTAGTCGAGTTGTAGCTGCGTGTCACACGTACCTCGCGGTAAAGCATGATGTACTCAAAGATCGAGCGATTCCCCGAAAGATTGACAGAGGGAGGTTTTTCCTCCCTCTGTCAAAATCAACATGTGAGTTGAGTTGTATGCATAGAATATATAATGTAGTGGTAGTGTGTGTGTGAGTGACAGTGGGCCAAATTGGAAATCAGTATTCATTTACTGAATTTGTATCCCACTATAAAAAAAAGTGATTTTGTATTTTTTATTTGATTATTTAAACACGTGGATCACGAAATACATTTATTGGTAGGAATAACATAATGTTCCACATACAGTACGATGTTCCTACCTTTCAGCAGTATTAAGAAAATTTTGGTAGAAATGCTAGTCAGTTCACTTCTCAACAACATTATAGTTGAATCTACAGCACCATATTTACTGATCGTTTTGAGGTTTAATGCAATTTTAGACATTTTATTCCTAAGAACCTCGGTATCGTGCTAGAATTTTTGATATCTCGAACGTGGCCTCTTGGTCTTCATATAGCGTTATACACTACCAGAACTACTCTAGCTTGCACACATTTTTGTTCAGCTTATTATCAGCAATTATCTTAGTATTCTTAGTAAGTTGTTCTGGTAAAGGAAAATGAAATACAAAAAAGAACTATCCAGTAACTTGTAGGAGTTGTGTCGATGTGAGATGCAAAAATGTTGGGAATGATATGAATTACTTGAATTAAAAAGGCTGACGATTCGGGAGTTATAGAGCACAAGTGTTCTGGAAAAGCATCCCTGAATGAGGAAAACCTGTGAACCCAAAGAAAACCCCCAGAAGCATGGGAGAGAACCAACAAGCAACTCTCCTCACGTACAACACTGAAACTGGGAATCGAAGCCGGGTTGCTATGCTATCCGTGCTTCCCAAATCTTGATTTTAATACTCACTACTGATGCATTCTTGTTTTCAAGGGTGCACACAATATTGGCGTTGCTATGGATACGAGTCAGGGTCTTCTAGTGCCCAACGTCAAGAATGTCCAATCGAAGTCACTATATGATATAGCAATAGATTTGAATAGAATGCATCAACAAGGTCTGACTGGTCATCTTGGGCCTGACGATCTGTCTGGTGGGACCTTTTCGCTTTCTAATATTGGTTCGGTAAGTAAAAACGATTTAGGACACTAGAATCAACACAGTGGGCTACAAAAGGTAGTTAGGTTAGCTCTGATACTAGGGGAAAATTTTTTTCCCAGGTGACAAGAAAAACTATAGAGTTAGGCCTAGCACACCTTACTCTTCTGTTAAAGTGCACCTAACCCCTATCTGACTTCCAATTTTATATTATACATAATATTGTGAAGCACTTCTGCGAAGAAAAAAATCGATTTGAATAAATTCCTGATTTTCTGTGCGTCTTCCAAGTCAGATAGGGGTTAGGTGTTACTTAATAGCCAATTCACCATTCTCCTTTTTAAGTATTGATATCACTACCAGAGTCCTCTTCGAATTCTTTTTCATATTTCAATAGACCCCTTGCAGCACGTCGGAATTCAGCTCAATTTGGAGGGCAAAACAATAGGTTCCAAGTCTCAGGAGTTTGAAATTCTTTTGTTTTGCCCTCCAAATTGAGCTGCATTCCGACGTGCTGCAAGGGGCTTATTATTTGAAATCCTTTGAGAGTCGCAAGATAATGGTGTTAATTAGGCCAACAAAAGGAACTACGAAAAAGATTCTGATAGTAGGGGTATCAAGGGTAATTTGGAATTAGATCCTTCTCAAAATTATCTTGGATGCGAGATTAACATTAATCACAATAGAAATCACATTTCTTATGTTAGTCCCACATTTACTCGAATCCAATTTTGAAAAGGGTCCATTTCTTTTTGATTAGGGGAGAAGGTTGGTAAAAAAGGAAGGCCCTGCCATATAACTTACAGAGTAAAAGGGAGGAACTAGAAAAGATACAAGATAGAAGGATGGTCACTTGAATTTTTCACAAATCACACAGAAACGTGGGGAGTCTAAGAATTTTTACGGTATTTTGGATATGGGGAGGGGGGGGGGGGGTTAATATGTTTTGATCATGGGAATAGTTTTGATTCTTCCCCCTAGACGTAAATAATGAATGGTCCGCCCTCAATTGCATTTTTCTGTCAATAAGGGTCCTCCGACATTTTCAGCTTCGTAAGTAACTCTTTCACGTTTGAGTCGCCAACATGTACTTTTGGGCATGTTTTCCCTTTTCTGACCACATCTCATTTCCTTGAGAATAATTCTTTTATTTTCCGGTAACAACATTTTCAGCTTCGTAAATAACTCCTCAAAGAGTGAATCGCCTTCATGTGCTTTCGGGAATAATGTTTTTTTTTTCTTTTGTGACCACATTTCATTCCCTTGAGAATTATTATTTTATTTCCCGGTAAGGGGTGAAATGTAATTTCCTGAGAATTGGAACTTTTGTTTTGTCCTCCAAATTGAGCTGCATTCCGAAGTGCTGCAAGGGGTCTATGAACGATTAAATTAATCGTGTTTGTCACATTAACTAAATTTATTTGATTTCCTTGATTGGTTCATAGATTGGCGGGACGTACGCCAAGCCAGTTCTTTTGCCGCCAAACGTTGGTATCGGCGCCATAGGCAGAGTACAGGTAAGATGGCTGCTCTTTTCCACAGGGAACCCTAGCTCGGTTTTCGTGGTATTTGTTACTGACTACTCCTTGGACGTTGTGATTCGACCTTATGTTTCTATATATTACTAACTTAGTTGCCTTTTTCCTACAGATTCAACCTCGATTTGATAAAAACGGAGGAGTTTATAAGGCTCATATAGTGAATATCAGTTGGTCAGCGGATCACCGAATAATCGAAGGCGCAGTCATGGCAAGATTTTCTAACGTCTGGAAATCATACCTTGAAAATCCTGCATCCATGTTGATAGATATGAGATGATCTTGAATGGATTAGTGAACGACCATTAGGGTAATAATGAATATTTCCTAATAGGTGAAAATGTGTTAAATGTCACCAAAAAAAAATTGATAACGGGACCGATAAAAAAAATGGCTTAAAGTATTATTTACTATTCTCACTCTCTCGTAGAAAACTTGCCTACTCGTTTTAGTTTTCACATTATTTATTACAACTAAAGAAACTTCACCAATAATAATTCGGGTTTTTTTAAATACTTTTTTTCCAAATATTCACCCCACTCACTTCCTAGTCAAAGTAGACAAATCAGATAAATAATACTACTCCAGTTTCTCTGTTGCTCAGGGTTAGCTTGGATTTTTTGTAGAATATTCATGTGATCAAGTGAAGGTCCGTGGAGTCAAAGTTTTTGTATTGTTGAAGTCGTGCATTCTTTACTTTACCGTAGGTATTTGTGAATATTTTGACGCTAAAATGAGGCAAACCCTGAGTAAATGAGTCTGTAAACAAAGAACACAGGACTAATTTACAAACTCTAAAAAGGTCTATTTATTGCATGTGATTTATTGCAGGTCTTGCATGTGATTCAGACTCAGGGATATAATGGACACTTCTCAAAATTTTATTGAATGCGAGGCTAACATGGAAATACCAAAGAAATACCACAAATTCCATCGAAAAAAAGTGTGATTTCTTTTGTGTTTCATGTTAGCCTTGCATCGAAGATGATTTTGAGGAGGGTCTATAGTTGCAATGTGACACTAGAGAAAAATGTTTGCGCATGCGTGCCTTTCAGTTCTTTCCAAGAATTTACAAGAGTTTTAGTAAGAAAGAAAATGCGTATTTTCTCCGAGTATACACAAAAAAATTCGTGGGTATACTTTTGTGGGACCAAGATACTGTATTAATAAAGACAATATGACAGAATTAGCCTTTTAAGGTTTCAAAAACTGACCTTAAGTTTTGGCATTTTGTAAAAACTATTTTTAGTGTTTAAGGCAAATGTGCATATTTTTACAATAGTTCGAAGATAGTTTTATCTAATTTAGTTACAAACTTAGTGCATGCGCAGACGTTTTTCAGGCGTGCGTGTCATGCAATGTTATATATATAATCGACATTGCCAGCTATTCATTATATTACCCGGGTCTATGGGCTGAGATAAAACTTTGTTTTAAAATTTAACATCTTTTTCCCAGTCCTGTTAGTAAAATTTAATGGTGACAACATACAATAAGTACTGAATTCTAGGCTTAAAATATTTTTATATGGTGTTCTTTCAAGATTTCTGTTATTTTCCACTTGAATACAAAAATCGTGTAGTTGACAATAATAGCTTTCATTCCTTGGGGCACTTAGCACACAAAGCGACTTTTGCGTGCAAAGTCGAAGTCTATGCACAGGGAGCCCAATTTAGATAAAAGTAAAAGGTGAAAATAAAATCGGGAAAAAATCGCGTTAAATTATTCTTTTTAATTCCAGGTCAAGGTAATGTCCTGTATAATACGAACGAGCAAAAAAATCCGTAAATAATGCACCAGAACTTTTTTCACGCGCGACTTTGTTTTCCTATATAATTTCCCTATGGTATCCTATGTGTGGATTTATTTCACCTTTTACTTTTATCTAAATTGGGCTCCCTGTGGTCTATGTACATGAAACGTGTAGCACCCTTTTTTCTGAAAAACCTTATTATAGGAAATTAACGCGAATTTCAAAACATTGCCTTAATTTATGTCGTGTTAATTTCTTGTAATATTGATTTTCCATATTATTAATAAAGTGGAACGTTAATTTTCACGATATGATTTTCTATCAATTTTTATCAGTAATCTACTTTTGAAAATTCTGAACATTACAGCTAGTCACTTAATAACAACATTCTATACAAATATTACTATGATTTGGGAAGTGCTATCCAACTCTGGCCTGCGTTACATAGAGATGTCTGAGAACATCACAGCCAGAAATTTTGCAATGTGTTCACATGATAAAAATTTGTTGCGCGTAGGGTTGTAGAAGTAGATATCGATATTTATGCACAATTGTCGGCATCAGTGTTGTACGTAGTAGTAGCCCCACGTGTATCTGTGCCCTCAGTAACTGTTACTAAACAATGATTTTTTCCCCTATGGACAGCACTGTAGAACCATATCAGATATAGGTGTGGCTCTTAACAATCAGTAAATAAAACATTTAATTAATTGGTGAACTGAATATAGTCCTAACTGTTAGTGTTGAGATTAGCCGTTCCAAGTTTGAAAGAAAAACACAGACTGGTTCGAGTTGCCATTAATTGCGGTGCATTGGATGCTATCTTCAAAATATGCCCCCCAAAACAGTACCGCAATGCACTGCAATGCAAAATCAATCCAGTCTTTATCTCAATCTCGGGACGGCTAACTCCTAAGACTTGAGTCAATCCTCTCAAAACTTGAATGGTTTGGAACCAGGGTATTAGCTTGGGTTCCCTGTGGTGGTTTTCTGTTTACGTCATAGTTAATGATTAAAAATTAAAGTTTCACTTAGACCATAACACTCGCCAATCGGAAGAATTTCGCTTAATCTATAAGCTAGGTAGAATCAGCTCATTATAGATGGTAAGAAAGCCCCATTATTCCAAATTCTTCATCTAGACCTGTTATTTAATTTTTTTAGTGAATTTCATGAAGTAAATGTCGCATATCACTTTATCCTTGAAAATTCTTTTAAATAACAGGCTTCAGAAAACCATGTTTATTCTTCGAGTGTTCCTTATACGTACCGTTTATCTATTGAAAATGGGGACACTCAGTCTGTGCATGCTTGCAAATGCGTCAGCAATCTGTCAGCGGTTTTACCCAGTTTTGATAACGAATGGAAGATGACGTGCAAAATTGGGTACTGAGTTTGGATATCTTTGAACTTTGCGTTTTTAAGGTTCATATTTTCTTCTGGTTGTTCTTATTCTTCTACAGTTGCGGATGGGATTTGTTATTCATCCAGGATAAGATAGAAAGGATAAGAAGCAAAAAAATGAAGACATTTAGCATCTGCTCATGTGGCTATCGAGTGACGACACCGCGGAAATACGTTGTCGGTCACTGTAATGTACTGGTCAGCGGAGTCATGTTATAGCTAATGTCGGATGATTTTGATCATACGCCATCTCTTGAATAGCCAATGCCCTTTTAAAGCATTTGTGCGCTTCTTCATGCTTCCCCAGATCACGTAGGCTCTTCCCTAGATTACTCAATCTTATAGCTAATGTCGGATGATTTTGATCATACGCCATCTCTTGAATAGCCAATGCCCTTTTAAAGCATTTGTGCGCTTCTTCATGCTTCCCCAGATCACGTAGGCTCTTCCCTAGATTACTCAATCTTATAGCTAATGTCGGATGATTTTGATCATACGCCATCTCTTGAATAGCCAATGCCCTTTTAAAGCATTTGGTGCGCTTCTTCATGCTTCCCCAGATCACGTAGGCTCTTCCCTAGATTACTCAATCTTATAGCTAATGTCGGATGATTTTGATCATACGCCATCTCTTGAATAGCCAATGCCCTTTTAAAGCATTTGTGTGCTTCTTCATGCTTCCCCAGATCACGTAGGCTCTTCCCTAGATTACTCAATGTTATAGCTAATGTCGGATGATTTTGATCATACGCCATCTCTTGAATAGCCAATGCCCTTTTAAAGCATTTGTGCGCTTCTTCATGCTTCCCCAGATCACGTAGGCTCTTCCCTAGATTACTCAATGTTATAGCTAATGTCGGATGATTTTGATCATACGCCATCTCTTCAATAGCCAATGCCCTTTTAAAGCATTTGTGCGCTTCTTCATGCTTCCCCAGATCACGTAGGCTCTTCCCTAGATTACTCAATGTTATAGCTAATGTCGGATGATTTTGATCATACGCCATCTCTTCAATAGCCAATGCCCTTTTAAAGCATTTGTGCGCTTCTTCATGCTTCCCCAGATCACGTAGGCTCTTCCCTAGATAACTCAATGTTATAGCTAATGTCGGAAGATTTTGATCATACGCCATCTCTTGAATAGCCAATGCCCTTTTAAAGCATTTGTGCGCTTCTTCATGCTTCCCCAGATCACGTAGGCTCTTCCCTAGATAACTCAATGTTATAGCTATTTTCGGATGATTTTGATCATACGCCATCTCTTGAATAGCCAATGCCCTTTTAAAGCATTTGTGCGCTTCTTCATGCTTCCCCAGATCACGTAGGCTGCTCTCTAGATTACTCAATGTTATAGCTAATGTCGGATGATTTTGATCATACGCCATCTCTTCAATAGCCAATGCCCTTTTAAAACATTTGTGCGCTTCTTCATGCTTTCCCAGATCACGTAGGCTGTTCCCTAGATTAACCAATGCTATAGCTAATGTCGGATGATTTTGATCATACGCCATCTCTTGAATAGCCAATGCGCTTTTAAAACATTTGTGCGCTTCTTCATACTTGCCGAGATCACGTAGGCTGTTCCCTAGATTAACCAATGCTATAGCTAATTTCGGGTTAATCTAGGGAACAATCTACATGATCTGGGCAATCATTTTCATGATTGCCCAGATCATGTAGATTGTTCCCTAGATTAACTAATGTTATAGCTAATGTCGGATGATTTTGATCATACGCCATCTCATGAATACCCAATGCCCTTTTAAAACATTTGTGCGCTTCTTCATACTAGCCGAGATCACGTAGGCTGTTCCCTAGATTAACCAATGCTATAGCTAATGTCGGATGATTTTGATCATACGCCATCTCTTGAATAGCCAATGCGCTTTTAAAACATTTGTGCGCTTCTTCATACTTGCCGAGATCACGTAGGCTGTTCCCTAGATTAACCAATGCTATAGCTAATTTCGGATGATTTTGATCATACGCCATCTCTTGAATACCCAATGCCCTTTTAAAGCATTTGTGCGCTTCTTCATACTTGCCGAGATCACGTAGGCTGTTCCCTAGATTACTCAATGCTATAGCTAATGTCGGATGATTTTGATCATACGCCATCTCTTGAATAGCCAATGCGCTTTTAAAACATTTGTGCGCTTCTTCATACTTGCCGAGATCACGTAGGCTGTTCCCTAGATTAACCAATGCTATAGCTAATTTCGGATGATTTTGATCATACGCCATCTCTTGAATAGACAATGCCCTTTTAAAACGTTTGTGCGCTTCTTCATGCTTTCCCAGATCACGTAGGGTGATTCCTAGATTACTCAATGTTATAGCTAATGTCGGATGATTTTGATCATACGCCATCTCTTCAATAGCCAATGCCCTTTTAAAACATTTGTGCGCTTCTTCATGCTTTCCCAGATCACGTAGGCTGATTCCTAGATTACTCAATGTTATAGCTAAAGTCGGATGATTTTGATCATACGCCATCTCTTGAATACCCAATGCTGTTTTAAAACATTTGTGCGCTTCTTCATGATTGCCCAGATCATGTAGATTGTTCCCTAGATTAACTAATGTTATAGCTAATGTCGGATGATTTTGATCATACGCCATCTCATGAATACCCAATGCCCTTTGAAAACATTTGTGCGCTTCTTCATACTTGCCGAGATCACGTAGGCTGTTCCCTAGATTAACCAATGCTATAGCTAATGTCGGATGATTTTGATCATACGCCATCTCTTGAATAGCCAATGCGCTTTTAAAACATTTGTGCGCTTCTTCATACTTGCCGAGATCACGTAGGCTGTTCCCTAGATTAACCAATGCTATAGCTAATTTCGGATGATTTTGATCATACGCCATCTCTTGAATAGCCAATGCGCTTTTAAAGCATTTGTGCGCTTCTTCATACTTGCCGAGATCACGTAGGCTGTTCCCTAGATTACTCAATGTTATAGCTAATGTCGGATGATTTTGATCATACGCCATCTCTTGAATAGCCAATGCGCTTTTAAAACATTTGTGCGCTTCTTCATACTTGCCGAGATCACGTAGGCTGTTCCCTAGATTAACCAATGCTATAGCTAATTTCGGATGATTTTGATCATACGCCATCTCTTGAATAGACAATGCCCTTTTAAAACATTTGTTGGCTTCTTCATGCTTTCCCAGATCACGTAGGGTGATTCCTAGATTACTGAATTTTATAGCTAATGTCGGATGATTTTGATCATACGCCATCTCTTGAATAGCCAATGCCCTTTTAAAGCATTTGTGCGCTTCTTCATGCTTTCCCAGATCACGTAGGCTGATTCCTAGATTACTCAATGTTATAGCTAATGACGTATGATTTTGGTCATACGCCATCTCTTGAATAGCCAATGCCCTTTTAAAACATTTGTGCGCTTCTTCATGCTTCCCCAGATCATGTAGGCTGCCACCTAGATCACTCAATGTTATAGCTATTGTTTGATGATTACGGTGATAAAAAGTTTCTCCAATCATCAGTACTATTTTATACAAGTTATTTGCGGCTTTGTACTGAGCGTGTGTTTTGCAGATATCTGCTGCGGTTGTTATGAATATACTGGATTCTTTGTATTTATTTTTAAACAAGTTTTTCAGTGTTTTGAGTGATAAAGGATTTGTTGCATAAAGAATCATTTTGTTGGAGAGGTATGTAAAGTGCACTGCCACAAATTTCGTCATTATAATGTTGTCGACGTTGTCCTTGTCAAAGACGTTTAGAAGTGGTGAAAAAGCATGGATTACGTTTACCAAGAAATAAAATTCTTCCTGTCTGTTCTTGAACATGTGTTGAACAATATATTGTAGACAACTATGCACAACTTGATGTACACCAATCTCTTTTGTTTGGTCTTCGGAACAAAGAATAAGTGAAGATGAAAAGACAGAAGCGGCTACGTGATCTTCGTCTTGATCTGGCAAGCACTGTGTTATATATTGGACGACATATTCTAGGGGTATCCGGTCAGGAGCTACTGCAGACAAGAACTGAAAAGCGTGCATCATAACCATGCTTTCAGCAATTTCTTTTTCTAAGGCCAACTTGACTGCGCCAGTCATCGGTTGAGAATAAGTTTTACTAATTCTTGTATATTCCTCTTCAGTCGCATCTCGCTTACCTTGTTGAAGCTTCTGTAAGTATTCTTTCCATGATATCGAAGATTTGGTAATACTTACACGTTTCATGTAAGTCGCTGCACACGCTAGTGCTAATGGCTGGAAATCTAAAGCCTTCGCAACTCGTAAAATGCAATCTTTATCAGGAACAATGCCAGATATTTCAGAAAGTGTTTTAACTGCTTCATCAGCTTTCATACCGCGACTAAGGGATAAATGGTAAGAGTAAGAATCATTTGCACCGATAGATCGACTGTCTTGTGTGGTAACAAGTAACTGACCATTACCATCAGTCTTCTCTCCCACTTGTGGCAAGTATCTGAAGACTGATTTAATATTTGTCACGTTATCCACTATCAAGAGCCACGAAGAATACTTTCGCAGTTTAGGGGCTACAAGACTTCTAAGATGAATGAGTTTGTCTTCCTGAGAGAGATCTTTTGATGTTACGATACTCGTTGTAGAGTTCTCATCACAGTTTAAACTAATTGCAAGTTCAATATATGATTTTATTAATGTGTCTGTACTGGATGCGTTGAGAGCGAAAACAAACTTTACTTGATCTGTTACGTTTTCGGGAAAATTATCGAAAACCTTCTCACCTATCTGCCTTGCTATCTCGCTCTTGCCACAGCCAGGATTCCCAGACAGATAAACAACAGTTACTTCATTTGTTTTTGTGCTTCTCAACCTTTTCATCTCTTCTAGTATCTCCGTTATTTCGCCTGAACGATCGATAACTTCGTGGGATGGTTTGGGTGGCAAAACACAAAATGATTGTGGTTCCTCGTTACGCATTTTTTCCTTTTCTAACTGTTGCTGAGTGACGTGTAATTCTTCTGTAGGAAATGTTTTCTGATTTTTCATTGCCTCGATATCAGCAACGTCTAGTTTCAGGGTGTTAAAAGCAGTTATGACCGCTTGGATAGAGGTTTGAAAATCCATTTCTGTTAACTTTCCATCGGACACATGAGCAAAGACTTTATTACGAAACTGACGTAATTCATCCACGCCTTTCTTAACAACTGGATCGAGACCTTTGCCAATACTGTCTGAGTAAAGAATGGCAACGAAAAGACAGGTACAGTCCCATTCATTACTATTCCCATTTCTCAAAACAGCAAGTTCTCTAGAATTTCTTTTTCAACTTTTAGGTGATTCCATGCTGTACAAATCAGTGCCATTTTGAGCCGTATCTTGCCACTGGCCGTGTGTCGCCTGGTAATGAGTGTCCCATAACTGTTTGAAGACCCTTCTTAGTCCATCAGCAATGATTCGAGTGGTGACATTGCAAACTCTGAAGTAGTTAAGTTCCTCTGTGGAATACTGTTGTGCTGAGGCCATCGCGAATCACCTACGGACGGAATTTTGGATTTTAGATCATTACTGTTTTTTTTTTTTTTTGCTTTTTTTTAATTATTCTTGTATACTACAATACAATATGTCTCATACATTTAAAAAGTAATAGGAAAATCTGTTAGTTGTCGCAGCGTTTTCATTTGGAAACTGAATGAACACTCGAAAATGATTTCAAAAAGGTCGTGTAGACGGAAACTGAAGATGAAGATGAAGCTTCAAACTGTCATGGATAATGAATATGCCACCATTTTATGGGACATGACCATACATACGAACCCGGGCGGAAGTTCAGTGCAAACAGACAGATAGAAAGTCGGCAGACAGGCAGATAGTTTTATCATTCCCCCTAAATTGCAGCTACAACTGACGTGCTAAGTTTTACATGGCATGGAAAAAATTGTTTTATTATGGCCTTGAATTTGCCTTTTGAACTCATTTACAATTTTCAAGTATTTGAAACAGTCAAAGCAAGATTTCCTTGCCTATCGTTCAGCAGTTGTTCGACACTTGACAGAAGGAAAGTGCTTTAGAAGCAGGGTTGGTCGAAATCCATCAAGATCAGCAACAGAGCTATTGATGCAAGAAGGCTAAATGGGAAGTATCACTCAAGTGCATTTGAAAACAAGAGAAGAAAGTGTGTTGTTTGCTCAAAGATTGTTTCTATGCAAAATCTCAGTGTCAATCTGAAATACCAGACCAACACTGTTTGCGTTACATGCGACAGGAAGCCATTATGTAGCCTTTCTATGAGAAATTGTTGGGAGAAATAGGGGAGCTCAGCTATTAAATGAATCTTCGAAGAAAGATTTAGTTTTTTTATTATTGTGAACGATGCACCCTTATTAGGTACTTAAGGAGGCTCGAAATGGTTTTCCTTGAACGAGCGCGCGCGCTCTTAAATGACGTAGCACTGAATCATTTGAAATGGAAAAAGGAAAATTTTGTCCCAAAAAACCTCATACTTAAGCTAGAAGATTCTTAATCTTACAATGAAGTTTCGTGACTTAAACCTCAGTGAGAGAAAAAGTGGTCTGTAGCTAGACCGATCTACAAAAACCTGATAACACTGCAAGAATAATATTTCAGTTCCGTAGAAAACACTTCATAGAAGGTAAATTAATTAATGTTGACTAATATTTCGTAAAAAATCGACAAAAAATGTGTAAACTAGCTGCAGAAACCCCGGAGGGGGGTACTCCCTATAATGGACTATACGGGGATGCTCCGCCGAAAGGGGTACTTTTTTCAGGCCGCACGTATAGCAAAGGGGTGGAAATTTGTGAGTTTTGGTATAAAAAGGGGTAGATTTTCTTCAAAGGTATATGAAAGGGGTACCTTTTCAGGCAAAAAGGTATACAAAAGGGGTACTTTTTTGCTGAAATGTGGTATAGAAAAGGGTAAGGGGTCAAGAGTCCGGGTGGAGCACCCCCGTATGAAACGACCCGAAGTACCCCAACACCCCCCCCCCCCCCCCCCCCCCGGGGCAGAAACTCTCGACAAGCCAAAGGACGCTGCTTCGGCAAACATTGTCAGAAAAACTTGGATAGTTGTTTGTCGTTTTTACTGCATTTTAAATTTTTATCATCTTTTTCTTCATTACTTGTGAACCAGAAAAGCGATATTTGAAGCTATGAAGTTTTTTTTTTACCCTTTCACCATCTCTGATTGGCTTCTGATATCGGATGATGCTTTAATTTTGCATTAGAAATAATTCCGTATCGAATATTCTGCGACGAAGTTAACAACAAACACACCCTCTGACCCCATGACGTCATTAGAATAATATATAAGTTTTCAACAAAGAATTCGAAACACAAGTTAAACATACTGAATGGACGATGCAGAACCCACATTAAATTTGGACTCTCTACCTTTTGTCAGAAAAAACAAAAACAAACAAACAAAGAAAAAAATAAAGCAATAAAAAACACCGTCAAAGGAAAGTCGGTATTTGGCACGATGTGTTTTTTCAATTCGATGCCATTTACAATGCTTTATCCTTGACGTGAAGTGACATGTATCTGACCTTACAGCTATTCCAGCCTCATCAGACAGCCAGAAGAATAACATTCCTCTGGGATTAAGGTGACTGACTACTTTAGCAAGGAGTATTTAGAAAATTTTCTTAGAAAGCTATTTTATACAGAATTTAACGCTGAGTCCAGAAATGAAAAGAAAAATGGGGTGTTTCTAGCTCGTTTACGAGATTATGAATTGTTAATATTACCATCTTCATAAGTTTTCGAAAGAAACATGGCGGAAACCAAGCTTTGTACTACTGAGAACTAGAGGTCAAAACTCGAAAGCTAAAACTATGGAAGGAATTTTCTCAGGACATCTACTTTAAACATTATTTTCGAAGACTAACTAAAAATATTTGAAGAAAGTTTTAAAAATAAGCTCAAAAGTCAGCATTTTGTTAGCTTAGCCAACAAGCGTTGTGTCTGTAAGAATCATCAGTGTCAGATTCGCTTCTTTTGATAATGGTTGTATCAAGGACTAAACCCCGCTAGACGCCAGTTACTGACCTAACTAGACGCCTACAGGCGTTTACTCGGGCTATCCTAACATAGCGTAAAAGGTGTGTGTAAAAATACGCATTATTTGGGCCAAATGCTGGTAGGCAATGTGTAGCTATGTCACTGTGTACATATTGATATATATCCATAGGAGTTCAATAAGTTCTTCAGCAGATCTAATAAGCATTATGAATACAGGGAATGAGTTATATTCTGTTCTCTCAAGATTGTACAACCAAGACTTTTTACTATTGACAGAATTACCTAGTATGGTAACAGTATTATAAACTAATTATGAATACAGTCCAAGTTACACTGGTAATATACATTGGGTAATCAATCAATCAATCTATCAATCAATCATTTATTTACCCCAAAATATAGAAAATATTACAATAAAGATCATATTTAATAGTATCAATTAAAAAGCATAATGCAATAAATATGAAATTTAAATATGTGTATATATAAAGAAAACAAGGGGTAATGGGTAATGCTTTGCAAATTTTAATTGGAGAAAATTACCAGTCATTTCTATTAACTATTCAATGTAATACAGTAGCTATTTTTTGTCATGGTAATGGCAAATTTGGGATATTTGACTCGCATGCTCGAAATTCACATGGCCTCCCCCATCCTCAAGGTACTTGTGTATTCCTAGATGTTGATGACTTTAATAAATTACTTTCAAAGTTTGTATGATAACTTAACAGGTTTGTATGAACTCAGAGGAGTACATATCACTGAAATGTTTATGCAACAAAATGCGACTGAAATTAATTTCAATACGAATTTGAATACCAATAACCAAATACCAAACAGCACCTCACAATCAATGATTTGCCAGCAACACGCTCGCTACTGATTCTAGTTGAACGCACGAGCGACTGTCGAAGAAACTGTTAAACATTGTAAACAAAACCAAATAATAAAACTTATCCTCGCTGTCACTGATATAAGTCCAAGGCTTCTTGATTCTGTAAACGTATTACATGTTATCTTGAGAGATTTCAATATGGCGGCGTCCTTGTTTGAGTCACGTGACTTGCCTCGTTTTCAAACGAATATCGCGACGTAGACTATAGATTGATAGGAAAGGTAAACCTAGACTCGGCCTACCACAGGTAGCCCGAGTAATTACCATTATTCGCTTTAATTCTAAGCGCCTCCAACTAGGTGATTTACTCGTTTTTCTTCGCTATATAGAAGTGGAAAGACAACATCAAGGTGAAAATACATTAGCTCATTCTAGACGCCTGTCACAACTTACCTTTATTCACTTTAACTGCACTTTAAGCGCCTCTAAGTTAACTAGGTGACTTGCTCGGTTCAAGGCAGAAGTATGTTCGCTAATTCAGAACAAATTGAAGGAGAATCGTTAGCACTTTCGCACTAAATGAGGACACTTTTTAGTTAAAACACTCGGTTGAGTTTTACAGATTGAGGAAAAGCGCTGATCGAACAAGTATTTGTTGTAACTATAAAGAATCATGTTGTCTGATATGGTTGTTTTAATGGCTTGAAACGCTAGTAATAACTTACCTTTATTCGCCACACGATGTTCAAACACTTCAGTTCATTCTAAGTACCTCTAACTAGGTGACTTGCTCGGTTTTCTTCGCTATTCTAGAAGTGGAAAGACAACATCAAGGCGGAAATACATTAGCTCATTCTGGAAAACAAAATCGAAGCGAACTCGAAACCATTTTGGCTCAATATTCTCTGAAATTTCGCTAGACATGAAAGAAAAGAGGCTAATAGAGGATGATATTCAAACTAAACTATCGCTAAACCATGGCTTACCTGGGATGCGATCACTTTGTTCAAATTGAAAAACTTGAACGTTTCTGATCAAGCTGAAGCTGTAATTCGAGTAGAATCTGACGAACAAGGGGTTTTTACCCCAGGGTCACGAGACAAATAAATACGTTTGGCACTATTGTTATTCCAAGCCGTGAGAGGCTGGGAACCACAGATGAGAGGCCACTTTTTAGGAAACGCGTTATTGTTAAATTAAAAGTCATTTAGTAAAACAAAGACGAAATTCATTCATTCCTCCATCCGTCCGTCCGTCCGTCCGTCCGTTCATTCACCCACCCATCTACCTACCCATCCATACACCTACCTACCCATCCATCCATCCATCTACCTACCCATCCATCCATCCATCTACCAACCCATCCATCCACCCATCCACCTACCCATTCATCCATCCACCCTCCCATCCATCCACCCATCTACCTACCCATCCATCCATCTACCTACCCATCCATCCATCCACCTACCTACCCATCCATGCACCTACCCATCCATCCATCGTCCCATCCATCCACCCATCTACCTACCCATCCATGCACCCACCAATCCTTCCACCCATCCATTCATCCCTGTCTCTTTACAAATATAAGTATATTTATTTGCTGTATGTATCAGTTTTGTACAGATCGTTGAATAAAGTTAAACAGCGGTAAAACTGAAATTGAAAGTTGACATAAAAGGAAATTGAAATATGATAAATATTCAAATTTAAATCAAAGTCGTCAGATCTAGAGTTCCACCGAGGAGATAGAGGAAAAAAGAGGGTCCTGAAGAGGTAAAAAGGGAACTTTTTGGGAATGGGATTTCGCAAAATCTCAATCTCTAACTCTATAGACCCCTTGCAGCACGTCGGAATGCAGCTCAATTTGGAGGACAAAACAATAGGTTCCAATTCTCAGGAGATTGAAATTCTCTTGTTTTGCCCTCCAAATTGAGATGCTTTGATGTCACGTGCAAGGGGTCTATAAATCATTGGACTGAGGTTTTGTATAAGTGGGACAGGAATTTTGCAAACTTTTGGGCTGGGAAAAAGGATTAGGACCCCCCCCCCCCCCCTCCCCTCCCCCCTTTCAGGACCCCCTAAAAAATCCAATGTAGGTTCTTCATGGAAGTAAAATTGTAGATGTCAACTTGGTCTATGGATGGTAGGAATACTTGATACAGTTAAATATGAATGAGAAGTTTAAAATGCAGATGTACAAAACAGTGGACAAGAGCAAACAAGTCTTGATGTGTCTCGCCAGTATTCTTGGATGGTAGTTAATTATTTATCTTTTTTCTTGGATTTCTTTTTTTCTTTTCTTTTCTTTTTGCTGTGTCGATCTTGCCGATCTTGTTTTCTAGTTTTCCTGTTAACAAGAAAAGGAAAAAAGAAGATATTCAAATATAGGAAAAGGAATGTCCTTCCGAAACTTGCAATACTTGCAAATTCTTTCTATTAAGATCATTCCAGCACACTTGATAATCATCAGGGCGTGGCTAACACACAGATCGAATACACGTTTTTAGCTTGGGTGTAATGTTTTCCCATTTCAGACCACATGTCGTTCCCAAGAGTATGATTTCTTTATTTAATTGTTATGTATGAGAATACAGATTACTACCATTTGCAAGCTTCCGTAAAGCATGACGCGATAAGATGTTTTTGAAAAGTTTATTTCCCAGACGTTTACAACGTAAAACTTGCAAGTTTGGCGTGTTAAACTTTATAGTTGTGTGAGAATGGCGCTATTTAAGCACAACTATAAAGTTCCACTTGTGAAAATTGCAAGTTTCAAGTTGCAAACGTCTGGGATATAAATTTTTCAAAACCTTCTTTATGCATCACGCTTCACGGAAGCTCGCAAATGGTAGTATTATGGATACACCTCAAACAAAGAATCTCATTCCCAAAAGAATGACACGTGGTCTAAAATGGGACACCAAACCACCCTAGCTAAGAAGTTCTATTGGAATAGCCCACTTTCGATATTCTGGTTGAGTGATCACGCACAAAGCAATCTGAGGCGAGGCTTCTGGGAAACAAGAGAATATATCAGGATTACTCCATTGTTTCCCTGGAGCCTCGTCTTGAATTGCTTTGTGCGTGATCACTTAACCAGGATATCGATATTGCTGTAGTTTTCCCGGTGGAATAAAAATCCTGTCCCACAAACAACTACACTGTAAACAATAGACCAATTTGGTTTGGGCGTAATGTTTTCCCTTTTCAAACCACGTGTCATTCCGTTGAGAATAAGATTCGTTTAATTGTATCCATATTCACGTGTCTTCTCATGCGCAAACCTTAAGCAAAGAAACTATACTCTTGGAAATGACATGTGAAATGAGACAACATTGTGCACAAGCTAATTAATTAGTCTATTGGAACAATCTATAATTAATTCACTATTTTACATACACTGGTTCACTGGTCACAGACAAATCATTCAAGCAATAATTCAAGGTAGTTTCAAAGGATCATTCAAATTTGAACATTGCAGCCTCGACTGAATGCTTTGTGTTTGACCTGTGAACCAATGTAGTGAAAGTGGTGCATAGACCTTTCCCTAATACGCTTGAATGACCACAGAACAATAGATTGAAGGCGAGGCTGGAGTAGACAATACAGTAAATTTATAGATAGAAAACCCAAGCCTCGACTTGAAGCTACTGTCCTGTGGTCATTCAAGCGAATTAGGGAAAAGTCCATCTCTTAAAGTTTTTAAATCTTTTGAATTCTGAGATATTATACAATAATAATAATAATAATAATAATAATAATAATAATAATAATAATAATAATAATGGATGATTATGTGATAATATAATAATATCAATAAGAAAGTTATAAATATATGCATAAAAAATCTAATATTAATAAAATATACTTAAAAAAACGACTTACAATATACTTATATAATATAATAATAATAATAACAATAAGAAGAAAAAAACAACAACAACGATAATAATTATAGTTATAATTTATATATTTCCTTTTAATATTACATGTAAATAGATATTTTTAGTATTAATTCTTTTTTTTTAGATTCTATAAATCATTAGTATCTTTATTATTCTTCAAAACCACTGTTAATATCTTAGTGTCTTTTTTACTATTGTCATTATTATTGTGAAATAAAGTTCATTATTATTACAACAATAATAATAATAATAATAATAATAATATTAATAATAATGACAATGACAATAAAAAAAAGATAAATAATGATAATAATAATGGATGATTATGTTGATAATATCAATAAGAAATTTAAAATATACCTAATAATCCTAATACTAATACTTAAAACTGAAACTTATTACTATTATTAATATATATTTTATATAGAATTAAAAAAAGGAAAAAAAGGAAAATAATTGTATAAAAAGAAAAATGACAATATATATGACAATATATATATTTGAGTTGTGTCCATATTCATGAGTCTTTTCATGCAAAGCCATTAAATAAAGAAATGATACTCTAGGAAATGACATGTGGTCTGTAATGGAAAAACCTTGCACCATGATAAATAATGCCTATTCAGCTGAACACAAGAATAATAATAATAATAATAATAATAATAATAATAATAATAATAATAATATAATTATAATTATAATAATATAATAATAATAATATAATAATAATATAATTATTATAGTAATAATAGTAATAATATAATAATTCCTTTAAAAAAGATAAATAATAATAATAATGGATGATTATGTGATAATATAATAATATCAATAAGAAAGCTATATATGCGTAAAAGATCTAATATTAATAAAATATACTTTAAAAAAACAACTTGCAATATACTTTAAATAGTTATAAAAACTAGAAACCGAAAAAAAATAATAATATAATAATTATTGAATCCTTATATAATAATAAAAATAATAATAAAAATCTCAATGCTTTTACAAAATATTAGAAACATGGTACTTAATACTGAATACTGAAAAACTAATACTTAATCCTAAAACTAATACTTAAAACTGATACTTATTACTAATATATATTTTATATAGAAATAAAAATTATTAAAGAATGATAATAATATAATAATAATATAATAATAATATAATAATAATAATAATAATAATAATAATAATAATAATATATGAATGTAATTTAATCCTGATGAATTTTGCCATGATGTATAAATAAAGTCATCATATCTTACACAAGATTACTTACTTGTGATGTTTATGTTTTTGTTTCGATCGACTGCTACTAGATTTTTCCTTTGGCTTTTCGTCTTCAGAATCTGAATCTTGAGATAGAAGAAAGAAAAATATTTGTCACATGCATGCAGTATATGTGGTGGATCCAAACAAGGTTTAGCTAGTGGTTGGCTGTGCACATCCCCTGTCCCTCCTTACCCCTACCCCTCCCCTTACTGTATGCCCAGGATTTTCTAAAAAATGGGAAAATAGCATTTCTGAGCTTGTCAGTATTTATTTGTTATTTGTTTTTGTTTTTTTTTGGGAGCAAGCCCTAATTCAAAATGCTAGATCCACCATTGTAGTAGATACAAAGAGAGGAGGAGAAAAACATTGTTTATTGAAAAAAAAAAGTCAGTGACTCTTTCCTAAACTCACCTGAGTCAGAATCATCATAGTGCCTTGACCTGTAAATAATATTTAAAAAAAAACTAGTTGAATGGGAATTAGGATCACATGATTCAAGTCTTATGTCCTTATCACTGGGGAACTGCTGGCAGCAAGTGTTAGCACTGAGTGTAATGTACTGTACTGTATCCTTTTTTTCTGATAAGGGTTACCTGTGACTTTATTAGATGACACATCAGATTGGATGACAGGATCATATAAATAATGGTAATAGAACTGAGTTGAGTGCAATTTGGGCTGAAATCGCAAGAGTGATTACAAAATTGCACGACCGCGCCGCGGGAGTGCAATTTGTTAATCACGAGTGTGATTTCTGCCCAAAATTGCAAGAAACTCAGTTCTATTACCTATTAATCATTTCCATTTTGAAACTTAATATATTAAAATACTCAACAGTTATATGTAGCTTCAAAAGTGATTGTTTGACAAAATGATGCAATTAATGATTCAAAATAGTGCAATTAATGCTTAAATCGAACACTTTGTAGCCAATCAGATTGCAGGATTTGCTAATGATTTCAAAATGGATATGATTAACCTTGTTTTACTACGAGTCATCCTGTAACCAGACAGTGGACTGTTACTTCTACTATGGCTTTTACTTTATTTTTTCACAAAGCCTTATTGCAAAAACGTGAGATCTTAAACCCCTATCTGGTAACAAAATGACTTCAGTAGCATGCTTACATGATCTTGTTCGGTCCACAGGAAACCCATCTCAGAAAGAAAGTTAATTTGTTACTTTTTACTACTCAGTACACATGTTCCAGAGCTGGGTTACAGTTGGCCTACTAACTGGAGAGCTCAAGCCACCTTGTTGAAGAACAACGCTAAGGACTTTGTGCGACATATTTACATGCTCAACCAACTGATCATTAATCAGGAAAATGATGAAGCAGAGCTTGATTAATTACCATTTCCTTAGACTTTTTAGGATCAATAATAATATTAGATCATAATATTTATTAACTTATAAAGTGCCAATATCAATAAACATTTTCATCGCCACATAAAAACTCAGGATTGAGTTTCATGTCATTGCTTAGAAACCAGTAGGAAACCTTATGATCATGATCTGATTGGAGCTGATAAGAACAGGTCCTAATTTTACAGTCAGTCTTCGATTAGATAGAAAATTGCAGATCGGAGGGATATGTGACCTCGTAACACCAGTAAGAGAAAGATGGTCAAAAGTTTGGTCTCAACACAAAGCACCAACATTTCATTAATTCATGTGGGATTCCTGTGGATACGTTGGAAAAAAAGTGCATTGCCCTACTTACAGTATGATCAAGACCTCACTACACCCCTGATATTGAAGTTTAGAAAAAACCTACTAATTGTCTATCACCAATCGAGCCTTGTGATTGGCTGAGCTACTAGGGGTCTATTAGTGATAGACCTCTAGTAGCAAAAAGCGCCGGTTTTGAAAACCAAAAAATATATATTTAAAGCAAAATCCAAAACTTTTTGCATCCTTTTATTGGACCGATTAGTAGGTTTTTACTAATTAAAAACAATTAGTCCTCTCGCCCTCATGGTCTTCGAGTCAATAGACCATTCGGCCTTTGGCCTATTGACTCGTAGACCATTCGGACTCGAGGACTAATTGTTGAATATTAAGCAACTGCTAGAGGCAAGAATTCCCACCATATCCAGACAGAAGCGCCCTAAGGTTGGTAACGTGCCCAAGGGGAAAATATGATGATTATCATAGTAAAATTTGATGACATACCTTTTGGGTGGGGGAGATACTGAGGGTGAGTGTTCTCGTGGCACATCTCTTTGTCTTAATGCTCTTTCAAGGGAATTTGATCTTGAATTACGTCTAGAGAATATGAATAAAACCATTCACTGGGATTAGACTATCTACTATTAGTCTTGACTATATCATAGATAACATCTGTTTAACAATAATTAGTCCTCGAGTCCAAATGGTCTACGAGTCAATAGCCCATAAGGGCGAGAGGTCTAATTGTTTTAGTAAAAACCTACTAATCGGTCCAATAAAAGGATGCAAAAAGTTTTGGATTTTACAAAACACGAATTGTCCACCATTGTTTTGGTTTTCAAAATTAGCGCTTTTCGCTACTAGAGGTCTATCACTAATAGACCCCTAGTAGCTCAGCCAATCACAGGGCTCGATTGGTGATAGACCATTAGTAGGTTTTTTCTAAATCATATTAGCATCTTATTTCATTCCGGTCCAGTATCCTAAAAATCATGCATTCATATCGGCTGTTGGAGTGGACGGTATTTTTTATCTCTGACTTTGGTCTGGTATCCTTAGATAGCAGATTGCTAAACAACAAAACAAATTGCAAAACAAGTGGAAAAGTAATAAAAAATAAAAAATACAAAAGTTATTTTCTGTCCTACACAGGAAACCCAGTCTGGATAGGGAAAAACTAACAGCCTTGTCCAGGTGTCCGGAGCACTCATGAACGGTCCAATCACAGCGTGCTTCGATTCTTAGCCAAGTGGCCCTTGCTCCAAGTCTCTTCCCAATACAAAAACACACGTTTCAAAGAATTTAGAGAAAAAAATTTGAAGTATATGTGTTGTGTAAAAAATTAAAGTAAATCTTTGCGAGACTCGGGCGAGGGCCACTTGAATTACAACAACAATTCTTTTCGCCCTTAGTTTTTCATACAGCTGGGTATGATGCAGTTTTACTGAGCTATCCCGACTGACTGTAAGACAATAAAATGATCTCTATATTATATTGTAATACCTTGATCTTTTCTTTGTTTTCTTCTTCTTTCTTTCTGTCTTTTTCTTTTTTGATTTGGAGCGTGAAACTTTTTCATCTACAAAAGGAAAAGATAGAAACAGAATGAATTTTTTTTCCAGACTGGGAACATTTCACAGCCTGCTACTGACATTCAAGATATTAAAATTCTAGCACTATGCTGAGGCTCTCTGGAACAAAATGTTCAAAATTGCATTCATAAAATAATTTATATAGTACTCGCGCTCTGATTGGTCAAAAAGCGTGTTGGATGAGGCTATCTAAACATGCTCACGTCATCTGTGGATTGGTGGATGGCGCACGTATGGAGAATTGCTATTCTTATCAGCAATTAAAATGCCGATTTAGCCTCAAAAAATATTTTATAAAAGAAATAGAAGACGATTTTCCGTGTCATATAGGGTGATCTATAACACGGAAAATCGTCTTCTATTTCTTAAATCAAACCTCAATATAGTGCTGAAGATTTGGTTATAACATTGTTGAGTAGTGAACTGACTATATAGCATTTCTACCAAAATTTTCTAACTTATTATTGCCAGAAGGTAGGAATGTCGTAATTTATCCAGCTCATCTGAAAGAGTGACATACAGTAGGAATGAAGTCACTGCAAAACTGAGTTGTCATGAAGCCCGCGAAAATTGATTTTAAGGGTTATCTAAGATACTGTAAATAAATCTAGATTTTCAATTGTACGCATTGACTAAAATATAAAATTCATTATTGAATGGAAAATAAAATAAAGAAATAACCATCTCCTCAGTTGGCGGACTACTGAGGATGACACCTCAGTTTTGAAATGTTTCTTGATTCTGATTGGCTAATATTTTTACTAAGGTCCATTGGATGGTACAGTATTTCATTCCTACCAATTAATAAATGACTGTATTTTCTGATCCATGTGTTTGTACCATACATGAAGTACCATGATTATACAAGTAAAGTCTGATAATCAAGTCTAAATTTTAAGACATCAAATCTGGCTTATTACAAGTGGATATATTCTAGTTATCTCATTCTCTCTTTTACTCCGACGAAACATCAGTAAGTGATCTCTCTTATTTTTTACGGTGTAAAATTTAACTTTTTATCCATGGATACTGATATCCCATATTCTAGTGTTTGGTTGATAGAACTTTTTATGAGTAGGAGAGGTCAGCTGAATTTAAAAGGCTTCAAAGCATATTTCCAATATTATATACAAATTGAATACAATATCGCTGTAAAAAATAATAATATGCATATCCATCTGACAAAATATAACAACTTAAGAAAAGCGTTAAACATTATGTGAAATTTAAACCTTTATCAATTTGTAATTGATCTCATGAGATAGTTAAATAAGGGTTTAAAAAAATGAGTTGGAGAGGTGGAGATGAGGCTGGCTTTACATCAATTCCCTAGTTTGGGAAAGGTTTACATATTTTCTGTTAAGTAATTAATACAGAATGCTAGAAATACAAAATATATGAAGAGAGACTGATAACAAACCTGAATCAGATGAGAAAGATGAGGTTGAAGAAACAGAGATGTTATCATTATCACTGTCCTCACTTGAAGTGCTACTAACATCAACTATAACATCTTTCTTGGGGTCAGTTTGGATGAAGTTTCGACACTGAAATGTCAAATGACCAGCTGAAAGAAGAATTGCATGGCTAGTACATGTACCGGTATATGAGTACACCTCTTAATAAACAATTATTGGATGAGGTTGAGCATGATATCGTAAATTATCAAGACCAAGGCTGTGTTATCCGCCGAAGCTGTAGGCTGAGGCAGATAAAACGGCTGAGGTCTTGATATTTATGATATCAAAACTGAATTTGATAATTGTTTTATTATACATTTTGTAAACTAAGAATAAAGATTTAATTCTGTATTCAAAAAAATAGCAAACGTATTTCCATTTTCATATTTGTGAACTTTGAACTCAACATGATAAATGTATTATCTGTAGGTTTTACCTACAGATAATACAATTATCATGTCGAGTTAACATGATATTAGGGATTGGCTGAGGGCTCTTGGCCAATTAGAAGCGAGATAGTGAGTAAAATGTATAATAAACGCACCTATAACGGTTACAGTATGAACATAAGCTTAACTACTGTAAGTTGGATGAATAAGCTTTTCATACATGTATGCAACCATGTGAACAAGTTTCACAACATTAACCAGCTAAGGTTTTTTAAAAAAGCTTAACATTTAATGGTACTGTATATCGCAATTTTCTTTTAACTTCGATGTATGTGTGTGAGAACATTATCTATATCAAAGTTAATTAAGTTTGTTTGGTGCAAGAGAGAAAACTAAGCTTTAAAACTGATCAAGATGACAAGCCATGACTTACGATATCCACATTTCTTGCATCCAACTCTTTGATTATCGGTTTTCTGGTTTGTAAGCCTTCCAATTAAACCTAAAGAAAACAAAAGCAAACAAAGATTACCTAAAGTAGCAAGAAAAGCGAAAAAGAACGAGAAAAAGTCCATACTTTTTACGTCTGATGCCATGACTGAGGACAACAAAGTCAAACCTTTGGGCTTCCTGTGGTGTAGTTAGAACATCCGCTGAGCTAAAATAGAGTGGGCTCATTCATGTTTTCTTAACTTTTTAGCATTTAAAAGCATTATCTGCTTAAATTTTTTTCACCCATTATCTTTAGAGTCTCTCAACAATAAAAAAAATGAGTTAGAAACGCTTTTAAAGCAAATAGTTGTCAATAGTTACCTTCATGTTTGTTGATACCTTGGACAAAGTTGTTTTGGGCTACCTGTGTGTTTTGTTAGGCGCCATCTTTGATTTTATTCACTTCTGTTTGCTTTACATTTTGGTTCGAATTCACCTAAAATGTCGCACAAAAGACCTTTAAAGCGCAGCATAAATACTTTAGAGGACACAAGCGGTTATTATTCTCCCTCGCTGAAGTCTTTACAACCCAAACGTTCAAGAATTGAAGACAATAGCGAACAAGACGACTCGTCTGCAGTGAGAAGATCATCAAGGGCCCCAAAACCCAAAGTATTCGATGATGATTATACAGACACAAGTGTGCGATCGCCAGGATCTGAACGCGAAATCCTAAAGAAAAAAGAACCAAAGTCTATATCTCGAAACCAAGGAGAAAGAAGAAGTATTGATGACGCTTTGACCATTGTTGATGATGAAGATACATCGGCTTCTACCAAGAGAAGGTCCTCGCGAGTTCCAAAGCCAAAATTATTTGACGAAGACTACGTTGAAACTTCGAAGATTAGGGGAATTGATGAGAAGAACGAAAAAAGTATGTCTCTTGGTACAGAAATTAGGGTTTCACAAGATTGGCAAAAAGATAGCAGCTTCCTGAAAGGGTCAACAAAGTCTAAGAAGACTAGTAGTGGTAGTAAACATGGAAAGGTTAAAGCAGGACAAGGGCAGACAAATATACAGGCTGATGACCGTTTACAACTGCAATCACAACCAGCCACGAAAGGAAATGAAAGTCTAGGGGCTTGGGAATCACCAAAAGTAAGAATGTCATCAAGAACCCCGGTCCCCAAGAAAACATTTGCCCTTATTGATGATAGTCCTGTCTCTAGACCTGGAGAGGGCCTGTTTGAAGAAGGTGATTTGTATGTGGATGTCATGACACAGGAACCCCATGCATCAAAACAGAGCAAAAAGATGGGCTTGGGTCATAGTGATTCTACATGTAGCTCGGCATCTGGTGAAATGATTGATATAATTGGTACTACCCCTGTTAGCAGCAAAAAGAAATGGACTCCCAAGGACACCGGTTCTGATGGAGGGAAAAATAAGAAGTCCAAGAAGTCCAAGATGGGATTAAGTTCTTCCACAGTTTTTAAGGATATTGTAACTGCGGAAGTTCCAAAAAAGAGTGAAACAAGTAAAAAAGAAAGTGGAGTGGGAAGTGCAAAAGAAAAAGTAAAAAAGACTTCTTCTACAAATGCAAAGAAAACTAGTGACAGCAAGGCTGATATAAAGAAAAAGGCTGTAAGGAGCAAAAACAATGATAGCAATGAAGATGTGGTTGATGTGGTCAACATACAGCAAGTAGAAGTTAAAAAGAAAACAAAAAAGAAAAAAGCAGAAGTTGTACTGGTTGGATTACAGCACATAACTGATTTTACAAAAAGTACGGCAAGTTTGAGTTCATCGTCCGGTGAACAAAGTAAAAAGAGCTCAAAACACTCAAAACCAAAGCACAAGGATGAGCCACATAGTGAAGTGAAGGACGAAGATCATCATATCATCCTGAAAGTACATCTTCCTCATGCTGAAGTATCACACCATTCTCATCATTCTCATTCTCATTCTCATTCTCATTCACACAAAAAACACAAACACAAACACTCCACCTCCGAAAGCAAAAGTGAAAGTGGTAGCGAGAGTAAGATGAAGAAACCCAAATTATCACTAGACTCAGGGGCGTCAACATCAGAAAATAAACCCAAGAAAAAATTGTCGATTAAGTTCAAAGGTCTTTCTAGCAGTACACCTGGTGTTGAATTCCGAGGAGATGAAAAAACAGTTGAAAAGGAAAAGAAAAATAAGGAGGTGGAGAGTGCGGTGAAAAAGAAAAAATCTAAACCATCACTTGATAAACCTTCAATAGCTTATACTGGACCAGTTGAAAAAGAACATGTTAAAGTGGTGATCAAGAAGAATAAAAAGGACATGAAAGTACTAACAGATGAAGGGGAGAAACCAATCAAAAAAGTAACTAAAAGTAAAGATATCAAAGAGAAGATAAAGGAAAATAAAGTTCATGACAAAGTTGAAACTCCTGCAAGTATCAAAACCACTCCTAAGAAAAAAACGAAGGCTGGGGAATCCCCTAAATCAGCTGATAAGGAAGTAAGTGTTGTATAGATTGAAGTAAAAGGGTGGTGGTTAAAATATTTTAAAAATCAAATGGTCCTCTTTTGACGTCTCTAGTTGATTGCGGATGCAACCACCATATTATGTGGTCGTTCCATTTGCAGAATGATGTAATTCACTTCAGTTAGTTTGAAAGTCTCTGAGTGTTGTCCAGCTGGGACTAGCTTGAACCTCCTGCACAATTTAACGGACCAATGCTCTTACAAATTGAACTAACCAGGCAGCAGTTTCTGGATTTTAATTTTTGATTTTTTTTTTTCTTGACACACTGTATGCTTGCTGTAGAGTTTCTTTTTTTTTTTTTTTTTGCCAAATTCCAAACTTCTATTTTTGTATTACAAGTACATCCATGTTTTAAATCCTTTGATAGAGCGGCAAAGTGGAATTTTAAATTGAGGGATGGTAAGTGGAGGTAAAAAGCTTAAAGTCTGTACTGTAATCATAAATGTTTTCCAATAAGGATATAACTAGGATCACTCCTTTTCCCCAACTAACATGAACTGGCTTACACTATGTCTCTGCTGTACATAACTTGTTTTGGATCAATATTATTCATGTCCTTTGTGTGTGTGTGTTGCAGAGCTGACATTTTGTTACACAAGACTGTCTAATAAAACTTTTTTTTTTACAGAAACGCAAAATAGTGTCTGGATATCTGCTCTTCTGTAAGAAAGAAAGATCTCGAATATATGAAGCCAATCCAGGACTTGGTAAGGCCATGGAAACAAAGTAATTTAATTAGCGATTAATTTTTAATTAATTACTGAGATTTGCAATATTCTACAAACTCGGTAGTCATGAGTTTCCCATTGAAGATTTTTTTACTGACTTATTAGCAGGGCTCAAAATAATGTCCAGTCACACACCAGTCAAGGAGTCAGGGGTGTGATATTTAATCTTATTTTTTTCAAATATGACCGGTCAACATGTCCTTTCAAAACCGTATTTGACTGATCAAGTACCAAATTTGGCCGGACATTGACTATTGACTGGCCGTTATGTTGAGCCCTGATTAGTTTTGAATGATTAGCTGTTGAAAGACCGCAGAATATTGAGAATCAAACTCAGCCTGAAAATTTATCAAAAACCAGACACTTCTGAAGACAATTTGTCCAGTCCAAAATTATTAAGTAATTTCCATTTTGTTTTGGGATCTAGAGTTTGCACAGATAAGCCAGAAAGTAGGAGAAGCCTGGAAAAGCTTACCAGAGTCCACTAAACAGGTAATTTAAAGTAATGATGACCTAGAAAATTAACTGATTACTGGTATGCTGGTTTCTAATATATTTGAGAAATAAAGCACTCCACGTTTTGATCTTTGCCACGAAATTACAAACATTATTGTCATTTTATTTTGATAATTTTTGTTTTACCATTATAGCACTTTTCATATGCAACCTACAGTACTGACTCCAGTCAGACATTTTGACTTAAACCCACATTAACAACCTACTCGCCATTAGAGTCTCCAGCTCAGTGGTAGAGGGTCCGACTAGCATACAGAGGGTTGTGGGTTCAATTCCCATCTGGGGCTCAGAATTTTTTCTGAGCCCATTCAGTATGGTACGATCACATATACATTTCATATTTTGACTTCTATAAATCAAATTTACGACAGGCCCAGTTAATTCATTCCATTTGCAAGCAATAATAATTTATTTTAAAATTTGGTGTGAAAATGATTGTCTAGGCATGGGGATTTCCTTACCCAATGATTGGGATGAACTTGTCTCAATGGAAATTTGAATGACAGAAGCCAAAATGCCAGGCGCCTGGAGTTATCTAAGTCACAGAAATATGAAAAGCACTGTAAATATCTTTAATTAACCATTTCCATACTTGCCTGGAGACATTTTTTTTTGCTTTAATTTTAAAAGTTTTGCCTGACAACTAACATGCTGATTAATGAACTGTTTTGTAACTTCTCAATTCTGACCAGGGGGGTGACTGTTACAGGGTGCAGTACAGTACTTGGTGCCAATGTCACAGGAAACCCATAAAAGGGAGAAAAATGTTGAACAACTTTTTTGTCTCAAATTGACAAAAATTAGAGAAATTTGAGAGCTTCAATAAACCCAGTAAATGTTTATCCAGATAAATGTTTTCAGTGATTAAATTTTTTTTTCTTTTTTTTTTTTTTGCAAAAGGGTGGGGAATTACAGTCAAAACAGCTCAAGCGTACCCCTGTTAGCCTCCTGCTAACACTAGCTAGTGGGGGAATGACGGGAACCGTAAGCGCCTCACAGCGGCTGCGCAGGAGGCTAACCCCTCTGGGCTCCATTAATGATTTCATTATTCGAATATTGAGTTGATTATTCACTCTGAGTTTTTATTAAAAAATCGGAAGACTCCAAACTTCACATTCATTCACAATCAAAATTAAAAGGGATGGCCTTTTGGGGTAGTTTTTCTACCTTGGCATGGTAATTGTTGAAGAATCAAAGCAAAACTCAGGTAGATACAATAATTTATTTATTTTCAAGTATGGAGTCAGAGTGAATAATGAATTCAATATTCGAATGATAAATTCATTAATGGATTCTACTACTCCCTAATCCTAGCTTAGACTGAAATAGAGCTTTCCTTCATGATCATATATCATGGATTGTATAAGCAGTAAACAACCAGAAAGAGACTAACCATTAATTTGGCCAACAGGAATGGAAAGCCAAAGCAGATATTATCAAAAAGAATTTCACAGTCGCAAAAGAAGACAAGAAATCTGAAACTGCAAAGCCTGGACCAGATGCCATAGATATGGCAGCTTATCTCAAACTACTTGGTGAATCCCTGAGTGTTATAGGGGTCAGTCTAATGGCACAGGTATGGTCTTGTACATGTATTGTTCAGGTAATCCCTTAGTGTTATAGGAGTCAGTCTAATGGTACAGGTATGGGTGTGGTGTCTTGTATTATCCAGGCAATCCCTTAGTGTTATAGGGGGTCAGTCTAATAGTACAGGTACTGTATGGGTGTGGTGTCTAGTATTATCCAGACAATCCCTTAGTGTTATAGGGGGTCAGTCTAATGGTACAGGTATGGGTGTGGTGTATTGTATTATCCAGGTAATCCCTGAGTGTTATAGGGATCAGTCTAATGGTACAGGTACTGTATGGGTGTGGTGTCTTGTATTATCCAGGTAATCCCTTAGTGTTATAGGGGGTCAGTCTAGTGGTACAGGTATGGGTGAGGTGTCTTGTATTATCCAGACAATCCTTTAGTGTTATAGGGATCAGTCTAATGGTACAGGTACTGTATGGGTGTGGTGTCTTGTATTATCCAGGCAATCCCTTAGTGTTATAGGGATCAGTCTAATGGTACAGGTACTGTATGGGTGTGGTGTCTTGTATTATCCAGGCAATCCCTTAGTGTTATAGGGGTCAGTCTAATGGTACAGGTATGGGTGTGGTGTCTTGTATTATCCAGGTAATCCCTTAGTGTTATAGGGATCAGTCTAATGGTACAGGTATGGGTGTGGTGTCTAGTATTATCCAGGTAATCCCTTAGTGTTATAGGGGGTCAGTCTAATAGTACAGGTACTGTATGGGTGTGGTGTCTAGTATTATCCAGACAATCCCTTAGTGTTATAAGGGGTCAGTCTAATGGTACAGTTATGGGTGTGGTGTCTTGTATTATCCAGGTAATCCCTTAGTGTTATAGGGATCAGTCTAATGGTACAGGTATGGGTGTGGTGTCTAGTATTATCCAGGTAATCCCTTAGTGTTATAGGGGTCAGTCTAATGGTACAGGTACAGTTATGGGTGTGGTGTCTTGTATTATCTAGGCAATCCCTTAGACAATATTTTTAGTATTCAGGAATTGTTTAAATTGATTTTTTTATATATATTATTCCCCAGAAAGAAACTGAGGTCCATGGTACTTTGTCAGTCCTTTTGGATTCCATCTTATGTGCCATTTGTCCTTTGACCTTCCTGACTTCACATATTCCAGGAATTCCTGGTATTTCTAAGGAGGACCAGGTTAGTAATCCAAAAATTGTTGTTTACTTGTCCCTTGGCCCACAAAGAATTCTTGTTGGTTTTTGTGGGCATAACATTCATATGTTTCTTCTTTATCTTTCAGACACAGATACTTGATGATCTGGCTTATACTATGCCTGGCCTTGGATAAGTCACCAGTATTTGCTACATAGGTTCCAGTTCTGTCCACCCGGTATCTGGTCATGTATAGTTTGTGTAATGAGGTCCTGCACTATATGTAGAAGCACTGATCAGCCTGAGCACCCGGTATCTGGTCATGTATAGTTTGTGTAATGAGGTCATGCGCTATATGTAGAAGCACTGATCAGCCTGACCACCCGGTATCTGGTCATGTATAGGATGTGTAATGAGGTCATGCGCTATATGTAGAAGCACTGGTCAGCCAGACCACCTGGTATCTGGTCATGTATAGGATGTGTAATGAGGTCCTGCGCTATATGTAGAAGCACTGGTCAACCTGACCACCCGGTGTCTGTTCATGTATAGGATGTGTAATGAGGTCCTGCGCTATATGTAGAAGCACTGGTCAGCCTGACCACCCGGTGTCTGTTCATGTATAGGATGTGTAATGAGGTCCTGCGCTATATGTAGAAGCACTGGTCAGCCTGACCACCCGGTACCTGGTCATGTCTACAGTAGGATGTGTAATGAGGTCATGCACTATACACTCAGTTGCATAATCATTGTCAGGTTTAAAACATTAATCATACAAGCTCAGACCAAAATACATGGGATCTTTGTTAATTAGATGCATGTCTATCGATGTTTATATATTGGTGGATGTAGGGGAAGCATGGAGGCTGTTACCCATTTTCCCCATGTATATCTTAAATGAATACTTCATTGGATAATAATTCATTTCCGAGAATACCTTTCTGTCTCAGCTTCTATATTCTATGTTTTATCACCCGACAATGATTTAACGATTTCCGAAATATGCATCGCTTGTTATGCAAGGTGTCAGTACGAGGCTCTGTGCTGAAATTAAATTTATTCGTTTCTTCTGTCACGAATCACTTAGTATTTAGCACGGAGCCACACATTGAAACCTTTGTGTCAGTACGATACTCCGTGTTCAAATTAATTTTTTTCGTTTCTTCTGTCACGAATCACTTAGTATTTAGCACGGAGCCACAAATTGAAACCTTTGTGCATGACAAATGAAGCTTATCCTAGAAGAGTGCTATTGAGTGTGTGTAGGAACACTGGACACTAGAGAAAAACGTTTGCGCATGCGTGCCTTTCAGCACGCTTTACAAGAATTTATAGAGCTTTAGTGAGAAAATAAATGCTTGTTTTCTCCGAGTATACAAAAAATTTCGCTGGTATACTTTTGTGAGACCAAGATAATGTGTTAATAAAGACAATATGAAAGAATTAGCCTTAAGTTTCAAGAACTGATCTTAAGTTTTGGCATTTTGTAAAGACTATTCTTCAGGCAAGTGTGAAAGTCAAATTTGAATATTTTTACAATAGCACGAAGACGCTTTCGACTAATTTGCATACGGACTTAGAGCATGCGCAGACGTTTTTCACGCGTGTCGGAACACTGGTCAGACTAACATTTCTGTATCCACGGTATTGTAGTGGGATATCTGGCAGTCGGCTATCTTATCACAACCAACACCCCACCCCGGCTTGTTTTTTTATGGTCGAAGATTTTTATTTATTCTACATATTATCTATCAGTTGTAACATAACTTATCTTAATAATAATTTTATAATGTAAATATTATAGGAATTACTATAGCCTACTTGACCAGCGAATATTAGTGATTTTTATTAAATTATACATAAATGGAATCTGCAGTCTGTGTGTTTACTTTAGTAAACAAGAATTGATCAAAAGTCATTTACAACTGTCATTAATTGCTGCTTAGCATATGATACATAAAGCCTGCATCTGCTCGACACCCCGACGTCAGCCGCCAATTACCAGGGGTGAATACACAGTTTCGGTGGCGCCACCGGGGGTGTCTAAGGGCATCAGCTTGACTTCTTCCTTCGTGTCTTTGACCATATCCAGCTCAGTTGAAGACTTTTCTGCTGCACATCCAATTAAGATGAGCAGCTTTTATAGCACGAGAACCAAGAACAAGTTGGTACACGAAAGGTGTTATGGAACGTCCTAGGAAACCACGACAGCCAGCTTCAACTGGTCAAACAGAGCACAGCCCATTGTCTTCACGCCAAACGTCGAACGCCTCTTCCATATTAAATTTCCCAAGGAATGGTCAGCTCGATCAGGTGTACACGACTTGGTGAGTCCGACCACACAATTACATCTGGAGGTTCGTTAGTCATGGCAATGAGTGTACCGCGGAAGAAAGTGTAGTTCGGATTTCCAACTAATTCAGTGCAAATTTTGCTCAACTTTATTCTCTCGCTCAGCAAAACAATAGCGTCAATTTAACTGAATTTTTCATGCATTGCAATTTGATTATCCTATTTTTTATAAGTGTACTTTCTTTTCATATTTTCTATGTGAATGACCTATGAGGACGGAAATTCAAACAAATATATTTTTAGTGCCTTGGTTTTTTTCTCCACATCTTCAAGCTTGTGTACGATTTTTCTGAAAGTTTCGGAATCTTATCACCTATTACAGGTACAGCTTGTGTACAAATTTGAATGGCAAATTTTGGGCAGGAAAATTTATGACTACGGTCTAAATCCAGCCTAAAATTTGACGCATACAAAATATTGGGCTGCAGAAAGATCACGATTTAATCATAATGAATTGTCTGGAATTTGTGATATATCTAGTTTTAGTTATTGCCCGGGGGGCCGGGGGGGGGGGGGGGTACTTCGGGTCGTTTCATACGGGGATGCTCCGCCCGGACTCTCGACCCTTTACCCTTTGATATACCAAATTTCAGCAAAAAGTTACCCCTTTTACATACTTTTTTGCCTGAAAAGGTACCCCTTTCATATACTTTTGAAGAGAATCTACCCCTTTTTATACCAAAACTCACATATTTCCACCCCTTTTCTATACCTGCGGCCTGAAAAACGTACCCCTTTCGGGCGGAGCATCCCCTTATAGTCAATCATAGGGAGTACCCCTCCCCCCGGAGTTATTGCTTGTATAATTCACGAAAAATCAGCGTCAAATCTTAATCACTCATTGAATAAATATTTATTTACTAAAGGCCGTTAGATACTTCGAATTGAGAGTTTTTTCCCAAAATTACAATTTCGCCGAACTCTTTCAAACGGCGCCAACTTTCTGCGTGTGTTTGTCCATAATTTCTTGTCATGCGTCTACGTCTACGTGTGGACGGGATCTTAACGTACTATAAAAAAGCCTCGTATATTTGCGCCCTACCAAGATGGCCGCCGTATTGTGGAAGTAGTCTATCGATAGTTCAAAAAGGTCGGAAAAATTGAACTGTTTAAAATTAATTCCTTGACAAGTATTCCTTGACAGGTTTCATTGATCATGTAGACGGTCAGCAAGTTTAGTTTTCTTTGACAAGTTTTTAGTGACCTGTTTTTCTTCCTTGTGTAAATGATGCACAAGTTTTCCTTGACATGTTTTTCTTCCTCGTGTAAATGATGCACAAGTTTTCCTTGACATGTTTTTCTTCCTCGCGTAAATGATGCACAAGTTTTCCTTGACAAGTTTTTCTTCTTCGTGTAAATGATGCACGAGTTTTCCTTGACATGTTTTTCTTCCTCGTGTAAATGATGCACAAGTTTTCCTTGACAAGTTTTTCTTCTTCGTGTAAATGATGCACAAGTTTTCCTTGACAAGTTTTTCTTCTTCGTGTAAATGATGCACAAGTTTTCCTTGACATGTTTTTCTTCTTCGTGTAAATGATGCACGAGTTTTCCTTGACAAGTTTTTCTTCTTCGTGTAAATGATGCACGAGTTTTCCTTGACATGTTTTTCTTCCTCGTGTAAATGATGCACAAGTTTTCCTTGACATGTTTTTCTTCCTCGTGTAAATGATGCACAAGTTTTCCTTGACATGTTTTTCTTCCTCGCGTAAATGATGCACAAGTTTTCCTTGACAAGTTTTTCTTCTTCGTGTAAATGATGCACGAGTTTTCCTTGACATGTTTTTCTTCCTCGTGTAAATGATGCACAAGTTTTCCTTGACATGTTTTTCTTCCTCGTGTAAATGATGCACAAGTTTTCCTTGACATGTTTTTCTTCCTCGTGTAAATGATGCACAAGTTTTCCTTGACAAGTTTTTCTTCTTCGTGTAAATGATGCACGAGTTTTCCTTGACATGTTTTTCTTCCTCGTGTAAATGATGCACAAGTTTTCCTTGACATGTTTTTCTTCCTTGTGTAAATGATGTACAAGTTTTCCTTGACATGTTTTTCTTCCTTGTGTAAATGATGTACAAGTTTTCCTTGACATGTTTTTCTTCCTTGTGTAAATGATGTACAAGTTTTCCTTGACATGTTTTTCTTCCTCGTGTAAATGATGCACAAGTTTTCCTTGACATGTTTTTCTTCCTCGTGTAAATGATGCACAAGTTTTCCTTGACATGTTTTTCTTCCTTGTGTAAATGATGTACAAGTTTTCCTTGACATGTTTTTCTTCCTCGTGTAAATGATGCACAAGTTTTCCTTGACATGTTTTTCTTCCTTGTGTAAATGATGTACAAGTTTTCCTTGACATGTTTTTCTTCCTCGTGTAAATGATGCACAAGTTTTCCTTGACATGTTTTTCTTCCTTGTGTAAATGATGTACAAGTTTTCCTTGACATGTATTTCTTCCTCGTGTAAATGATGCACAAGTTTTCCTTGACAAGTTTTTCTTCCTCGTGTAAATGATGCACAAGTTTTCCTTGACATGTTTTTCTTCCTCGTGTAAATGATGCACAAGTTTTCCTTGACATGTTTTTCTTCCTCGTGTAAATGATGCACAAGTTTTCCTTGACAAGTTTTTCTTCCTCGTGTAAAAGATGCACAAGTTTTCCTTGACAAGTATTTCTTCCTCGTGTAAATGATGCACAAGTTTTCCTTGACAAGTTTTTCTTCCTCGTGTAAATGATGCACAAGTTTTCCTTGACATGTTTTTCTTCCTCGTGTAAATGATGCACAAGTTTTCCTTGACAAGTTTTTCTTCCTCGTGTAAATGATGTACAAGTTTTCCTTGACATGTATTTCTTCCTCGTGTAAATGATGCACAAGTTTTCCTTGACAAGTATTTCTTCCTTGTGTAAATGATGCACAAGTTTTCCTTGACAAGTATTTCTTCCTTGTGTAAATGATGCACAAGTTTTCCTTGACAAGTATTTCTTCCTCGTGTAAATGATGCACAAGTTTTCCTTGACATGTTTTTCTTCCTCGTGTAAATGATGCACAAGTTTTCCTTGACAAGTTCTTCTTCCTCGTGTAAATGATGCACAAGTTTTCCGTGACAAGTTTTTCTTCCTCGTGTAAATGATGCACAAGTTTTCCTTGACATGTTTTCTTCCTTGTGTAAATGATGCACGAGTTTTCCTTGACAAGTTTTTCTTCCTTGTGTAAATGATGCACGAGTTTTCCTTGACAAGTTTTTCTTCCTTGTGTAAATGATGTACAAGTTTTCCTTGACAAGTTTCAGTTCCGATATGACTCATTGTTGTTTTCCAATACTTGCTCCTCATTCAGAAATACAGTGAAACCGATAAAAAAGCATCATAGATACACTGCTTTATCACTCCAACTTATTTTTGATTTAGCCGTACTTTTCATTCACAGAAATGAGTGTGCTAAAAGTTAGCTCATTAAGATCCCCTGTCATATTTTCCTTGTGACAATTTTTCCTTGTCAAGAAAAAAAAGCTTAATATACCAGCTTTTTCTTGTGAATTGCGAAGCAAAAAAAAAAATTTTTTTTTTCCATCTACACGAACGAGTTTTCCTTGTCAAAATTGCTCGTGTAGACACGACTCTACTGGCTTCCATCAGTTCGCTTCCGCCTCCAAAAACAGAAGTTTGTTGTTTTTATTCTCATTTCTAGCATTTGTGTTTACGAGTGGTACAGTTTAATAACGAACTTATCCCATTATTGAAAGGTATCTAAAATATTTAAAACTTATTGAGCCGTGCCAATATAAGCCACTTCACGGTTTCGTTAGCCTCCTACGCAGACGCTCTTAGGGTCGTCACGCAATACTTCTCTCCCCACGAGTGGGGAGAGAAGCGTTGCGTGACGACGTGACGACCTTAAGAACGTCTATAAAGGAGGCTACGGTTTCGTCCGCTATCTTGAAATTGGGGCAAACGCGGCAAAATATATAGAAATCTGGATCACTTTGACTTTCCGTAACTCCGCTCATTTTTATGCCAAGACAGTTCAAAGCCAAAATCTGGCGCATGCGCAGATAAATTGTATACTTGCTAAAACACACAAGAAAAGAAGGCAAATACCTTGTTTGACGTCATCTGATTTGCATTTTTAAACTTTTAAATCTTTCTATGGCTCTGAAATGAGAATTCCATATCTAACTGCGTGTACCATCGCATTATGCCCTACAGGTAGAAGTGATTTTAAAGCATTGGTCAGAGCTGATGGGCTTTTCAAGGTAGTTCCGGACACTCGGATTTAATCAATTATTATTATTTATTTTTTTTAGAAATCCTGTCATGTATAGGTCATTAATTATTAGGAAAGTAAAAAAAAACGAGAAAAAAAGAGGGGGTCATCGTATTGGTTATAGAGCTATAAGATGTAGTAAAAGTAGGTATTTGCAATGATTCGCGGTGATTTTGCTCACAAAGTACCTACTCAAAGTAGTCTAGAGAATAAAAAACATACTGCAGGCAAAATCATTAGACTATTTTAAACGATAGATCAAGGCTTATCCAACATTTCCTGTTATAAAAATCCTCCAATCATTTGCAAATATGGGTAAAAGTGAAGTCAAGTGAAGTCAAGTGAAGTCAAGTGAAGTCAAGTGAAGTCAAGTGAAGTCAAGTGAAGTCAAGTGAAGTCAAGTGAAGTCAAGTGAAGTCAAGTGAAGTCAAGTGAAGTCAAGTGAAGTCAAGTGAAGTCAAGTGAAGTCAAGTGAAGTCAAGTGAAGTCAAGTGAAGTCAAGTGAAGTCAAGTGAAGTCAAGTGAAGTCAAGTGAAGTCAAGTGAAGTCTTTATTTCACGAGGGTAACTCTTAAAAGTGAAACACTTATAAACTTGTGGCCCTCATAAGTTGTCTGTACATTTACTTCAATCCCCTCTACATCTGGTTAATCTGTAATATTTTTGATAAGATTTGACAAGATATCCATTGTGTACGTTATCTTGGCTTCTTAGTTTCGTACGTGCTCCTCATTATTAGTTAACGACTCCGTTAGGGAAATAAACTTTCTTTTATTATGCCCTAGGGGCAAAGAGATGTTAACATGATCTTGAGGAAGGAAATAAATACGTAGTGCACAGTACACAGCCGTGGGGGGTTCTAAAACAGTTTGTATACACTGCATGAAACAAGGGCTTTTAATTTTGAGTTTGAACTTTGAAAAACCCCTCAAGCTAGGGTGGAAATTTTGTGAATAAATATTGAAGGGCTTTGATAAACTGTATATAAACTTTATGCACGCGAGCTTGTTTTTTTTTTTCTTTTTTTTTTTCTTTCTCTTAGATGAGAAATATATGGGATTTTTTTGTGAAAACAGCATCTACCACACGAAAGATCATGTCAAGATCAACATATCTGGATGTTTTCAATGGTTTTTTGTTTTTGGATGAAAGTTCATAAAGATGTCAGAGATTAGATTTATAGAGTTTCGTATGGGATTTTGCCGTCATGCGTACACAGTCGTTTTGCTGTCAAATCAGAAAAATATATACACTTGTTTCCAAAAATTTTGACAATTTTGGATATATATATATACATATATGTTTCATAAAAATTGCCATACAAACAGTTGCAATTCAGTCGCAACTCCACGAAGAAATAAAATTTTGCTATAAAACTTTTTTTCTTCTATAGCTATCTTCTCTTAGAGAAAAGTGTTAAACCTTGACACTAAGCAATTTGAAAAAAATGGCTGTGCGCATGTCTTATTGAAAGCTAAGAACAAAGTTCTGACTAGTATTTTTGCTTTTGATAGATAAGTCTTGTTCTGCACATATCTTGATTATGTTGATGGCATTTATATTCAATTAGGAGATCGTTAAACAAGGTTTCAAGTCTTTTTCTAATAGATTTTCGTCTTCTTTTCACTTTAGTAGTACTACGTACCCTGAGGCATCCCAGAAACAGGTTTCACCATGGTAACTGGTGAAGACAAAATTAATCGAGCTTTGTGTCGGCTAGAACATTCGCATTAATCTGACAAATTAGACTTCGTGTTTTATATTAACTTTTGTTTTAAAGTTATATAAGATCATCAGAAATAATGGGAAAAGATTCAAGCAATATTTTGACTCCATTTCAAGGGCTGTTTGCACACTGGCGTCTAAATGTCATCCTTTTTCATTTTAATCAGGTCTTTTGTCAATAAATTTTTTTCATCAGTCTTTACTGACTTGAATATTAAAATCTCGTCAGACTCTGCAGTTCCATCTGCGATTCGGTTAAACACTCTGACTAACTCAGGATGAAATAGCAGCGTGAATGACCTCCAAACGCTTCAGGGATTCATTGATCTTGATGCTAGTATTCTATTGAATGTATTTTACTTCATTGAAGCAGAGATTACCTACTGAGACGTCTGTCTACAAGTGGGTTAACACTAGCAGAACGATATTGGCGTAGTCAAGCAGAATGACAGATTTTCTTTCTTTCCTGTTCGAGTTTTATAACAATCAGCGTCAATTTTCAAATAATGAAAATTTTGTCGCTGTTGATATCATTTTAAATCATGCAAACAAAAAGCTCAGCGAACGGCAAATTAATTTAAATGTAGTGTCATAACGGTAACCTTTGTTCTCATCTGAACTGGTGATTTATTACTAGCACTCGGTATACGCTCCACTAACACTAACTATACTTGGTATACTAACACTCTTTCATTCTTTCTTTCTTTCTTTCTTTCTTTCTTTCTTTCTTTCTTTCTTTCTTTCTTTCTTTCTTTCTTTCTTTCTTTCTTTCTTTCTTTCTTTCTTTCTTTCTTTCTTTCTTTCTTTCTTTCTTTCTTTCTTTCTTTCTTTCTTTCTTTCTTTCTTTCTTTCATTCTTTCTTTCTTTCTTTCTTTTTTTCTTTCTTTCTTTCTTTCTTTCTTTTTTCTTTCTTTCTTTCTTTCTTTTATTCTTTCTTTCTTTCTTTCTTTCATTCTTTCTTTCTTTCTTTCTTTCTTTTTTTTCTTTCTTTCTTTCTTTCATTCTTTCTTTCTTTCTTTTTTCTTTCTTTCTTTCTTTCATTCTTTCTTTTTTCTTTCTTTCTTTCTTTCTTTCTTTCTTTCATTCTTTCTTTCTGTCTGTCTTTCTTTCATTCTTTTATTCTTTCTTTCTTTCTTTCGTTTTTTCTTTCTTTCTATCGTTTTCTATCTGTCTTTCTTTCTTTGTTTCTTTCCTTGTTTCTTTCTTTCATTCTTTCGTTTTTTCTTTCTAGCTTTCTTTCTTTCTATCGTTTTCTTTCTCTCTTTCTGTCTGTCTTTCTTTTTAATGGCTTATTAAAGTTTGGATTCGAGAGCTATCGATGTATACAAGTGGTTTCTTTAACTGACCTAGCTGCACGCTACGAAGAGTGAAGAGTTTTGAAAGAATTTAGCTGATTCGGCTCTCTGTTTTATTCTTTGCTTTCTTTAATATGTTTCCAATAGTGACAAATAAAAAAGTAGTTAAATATACACTAGTTGCAGATGTGATTTAAAATGAAATATGAAATATTAATACTTTTTCTGTAATGTCAAAGAGGCGTGTGTGATCACCTTGTTATAGCTGAGCTGCATGATATTCACCTGCCTTTTGAAGGAAAGTTTTTCCTTTATCTTGTGGTTATATATTAAATCAAATTTGCATCTCGGCCGAACACTGTATTTCTGCCGTTCACAGCAAACCAGTATTTCTGAAGGCACTTTTTGACTGTAGTTTATGTTAAATACGGAGTCTACCTGTCAGCCCGACTTGTCCTACCACGATTGTAGATTTTCACTGTAGTCCATGCTAGTATGTATAATATTCTGTTCATAATCATGACCGGATTTAGCACTGTATTTAGTCCATAACAGTCAGTTTACACCAGCGGTCCATTGTAGGTCACTAGTTAGTTTGCGCCTAGCTATCATATTCCAGTATACATTATACAATATAGAAACTGAGTGTGATCATGACATATTTTACAATTTCACGGTCCATACTAGTCCGGCTGTTTTATTCTAGTCCATTCTAGTGACTGAGTCTAGCCAGTTTGACCCCAATAATGATATATTTCATTGCGGTCCATACTGCTCTTAGTATAACTGGTGTTTTTCAGTAGCACACTCTGACACTCCGATATTATCTATCTTATTCTGGCCCATCCTAGTCTAATCTACTCCCTCTGGTCCTGTCTTACTGTAGAGTATTTCATTCATTTCATTGTTATATTCACGCAGGTGTGTTTCACTGAAATCTACTACCTACTCAGTTTGAGTTTGTTCAAGCCACGGTAATTTAGATGAAGCCTTCAATACTGATAAGCATACCCTAAAATCAGTGTTTTAGGACTTTTTAGCAGCTCTAAGTTGAGCAGTTTTGACACAAAGTTTTAGTTCCAAATCAAACAGGAGTTTCACTTGGCGCATAGTCTGTCTGGTAGATGTACGATGTACGGGTGTACTCATCAGGTCTGAACAACGTCGACTTCACAGCTATCTTGAAATCTTCCTTGAGGAAGGTATAAAGCAGAGGATTAATGAGTGCAGACACGAACCTCAGGAACATCAGGAAGACCTCCACTTGCATTGGATAAGTGAATTGATCACTACCTAAATCTTCTCTTAAACCATCCAAAAAGTACGAGAACCAGCAGCAAATAAAAGTAAGAATCATGCATCCGAAGATAGTAACAGCCTTTCTTTCTATCTTTCTTTTGCGCAATCTAGTTGATCTTTCAACCGGGCTGTTAAGTCTTTGAATGATTTTCAACTGATGTCTCAATGCTACAAAAATGCGCAAGTAGCAGTAGGCCATGATGATTAAAGGGACTAAAACGATCCCTACCACGCACGATAACCCATAGATGACATCCTCCTTGCGGTTGGCATCACTATCATCACTAGAACTTTGCCAAGCCCTTTGAATTATAGTGACTGTAGCTGATGTGGTCCAGGTTGTAATCAACACGGCAATGACCCGGTTTATGGTCACTATCATGTTGTACTTTAACGCGTGTACTATCTGGGTATAACGTTCAAGTGTGACTATCATAAGATGAAGAGCTGTCGATATGGAGATGAAACGAGAGAGCATATCAGAGGCAACACAAGTCCCCTTATAGTCCATTGTTAAAGAACATACAATAACTAACGGTATGGACACCAGTCCTGTCATCATATCAGACATGGCTAACGAAGCCAGGCAGATGTTCGTAGCACTTCTCAGATTTGGAGTTTTTGACACCAGATATATCACAAAGGAATTAATACCAGCTATAAGAAGACCAAGTAGGCCAAGAAAGACAAGTATAACTATTCCTTCTGTATCCATCGCTCTAAACAATCACCGATGTGCTCAAATCTTGACCTCTACTTTGGGCCTCTAAAAAACAATATGGCGCTTATGGCTGTCCTTATCAACCCTTGGTTTGAGTTGTTCTAGAAACCTTGTGGCTAAACCAGTAATACTAGATCAAATCAGCAGCTGAAAGATCTCGTTGAATGGAGTTGCTATAGTTACTATCAAGATTGCTTCCAGGTTAATGACATTATTTGTTAAACCATTCACTTCTATACAGCTGTAAATTGAATACGATTCCAATCTAAAAATAAAAATAAAAATGCATAGATGTTCAAATACGTTTTATTGATTATACTCTTAAAACCATCATAAACAAGCACTGACGCTTTAGTTTGCTGTTCATGACATTTTGGACTGTATTGATGAGAAATAGAACAAAACCACACTACGGGACACTTTCTACAATAGAGAGTAGTTTCGCATGCTTGTGAATGGATATGGTACCGAGTCATAACAGCAAGTAGGAAAACGAAAGATAGTAAATAAAGAAAGCGGTTCAGATATTCATGCAAAATGCAATAACCGTGAAAAAAAAAAAAAAAAAAGAACCGCAATAAAAGTCAACATATTTATTCTGTTTTTCTGATAAATTTTATATCAAATTCTAGACTCATCAAGATATTTATTCTGGACATAAAAAAAAAGTGGTTTGAGCTAGGCGGAGCAAGGCATCGCTTATTTCGAAAAGAAATACAGTTCAGGTTGCGAACACTCTTGCTCACATCTTATCCATTTTTTTATCATAAATATTTATCATGTTTTCTATATATCTTCAGTCTTTTTTCTTGTTTTAATTACTAAATATACCTATTCATATATCAATACCAGGAGCAAGGCTCATCTATCTCTCTGGTTTTTATTTTTATTTATTGTTTTAATTTTCTCTATCTTTTTTTCTTTTGTTCTTTCTTTTATTCTTCTTTCTTATTTCTATTTACATATTTTATTTGCCTTTTACTTTCTGTGTTTCAGTACAATTGACAGAACAAACTTCCCTTTAGGAAGAACCCAGTAACATTAAAAACAAAATCTCAAAATTTCAATAACAAACATATAAATGAAAAAATCAAGATTGGCATTTTTTAAAGTCGGTAAACTCAAAAATCGCATGTGAAATTTTACTCAAATACGAGTTTTTAGCTTGGCACCAGAATTAAAATGAGCGTCAAAGAAATCGTCGGCTTTAATTGAGAGAAATTTCGATATTAATGCATATGCTCTTATATTTATTGAGGTGTATATGTGAAGTAAGTTGAATGGGAATGAATATGTACATAGATCAGAGAGGGGAAAAAACAGTTGAGCAAATATTTTGACAGCAGAAAACATAGAAACCCTCTTCCGTTTTTAGCAAATAGTCTCTGGTTCCTTGTATTTGGGATACGTGAATGGGTTTCTTTTAACTGTTATAGATGACCACAAGTAGATTCGGGGTCTCGGATTCAAAACGACTAACTTAATTTGCTATTTATCAGTATAACAAGTGTATTTTCATAATAATATAATTCTTGCTGGCCATCAACTTACCGATGCACTGCACTGCAACTACGTCTTGTCGTTTCAGCTCCAATACATCAAGAACGTCCTGCAATAACAACATTATTACCTTAATTTTATGCAGTTTATGGGAGCAAAAACCAAAGAAGATGAACACTGATAAACTTGTGGACAAGCTATTTATAAAAGGATTTATTTTTTAACCATCTTCAAATCCTTTTTCAAGGGTCTTTATTTACCTACAGCGAAAAATTATTTTGACTTGCTTTCAGAAGATCATCTGAAACACCTGCTCGCCATACGACTGAAATTCATTTCTCTGTTATCTAAGCTCTATCGGACAACCAATTTCTATGCAAAGCATTACACGATAAGATAAAAAGCCTCTAATGGCTTAGTCGCAAAGTATGTGAGCTGAACACGTTTCGATCAAAGGTAGAATACTCTATTTCAACGATCTGTACTTTATAAACGTCATAATAATGAACTCATTAACTTTTATTTCAAGCTAGCAAGCGGCCTTACTGAATCAACTGCCCTTCAAGTAACGTATTTCTTATGAATTTTGATGTGAATTAGCCTGAAGCTATCCTGCTGTTTCATTATTGGTAATGTTTGCCTTTCAAAAATTCATGACCTTTTTATAGATCATGATATTAAAAAGTGTATTGGTGGATAAATACATAGCAGCGACGTTAACCACTTGCTTGTACTAAGGCTCGTTGATTCGACAAAAAAATAATTTTGAAATGAAATTTATGGTTCCCACTTGAGCGCCTGCCATTACCGTTACAGCCCACAAGCAACTATCTGCTTTTATCATATCACAATGATAATAACGTTGCAGGGCCATAGCTTGAATGAAATGTTTATCTAGCAACTACGAGGTTGATATTTAGACTCTCGGAAATATATATATTAAAAAAAAAATGACAATTTTGCGCATTTTGGCAAAGAAAAAGAACATATTTTTTTTTGCGTTCTTATTAAAAAATTAAAGAAAACTAAAAAAAAATAATAATGATATCTTAAATTTTACCGAGGCAAATTCCTCGCTGGCCATATCCTAGCTACAGCCCTGCAATGCTTTTGTTGTAATTATAACCTTTTACATGATCAGGGAAAATAAAACCTCAAAAATGTCATAATATTCGCATAATTTTCTAATTTTCTAAATTATATAATATTATAGCTATATTCTAGAGCTTGAGGTACGTAGCTATAGCAACGGCAAGTAAATAAGGAGACTCGACCTGGCCTACATTGATTTAGTGCTGTCAATTTTATTTCCGAAAAATCTTGAGAGACGGATCCGAATCTTGCTTTATTAATAACTAATCCTCTAGATATTTAATTAAACTTTGAAAAAGTTCTATTAAAGCAATACGTGTTTTGTCTTTGTTTATGTAAAAATAGGTTTTTTTTTTTAATCAAGGGTAGACACAGATACCTTATGATTTTGATCAAAATCTCATTCAGTGCATTAAGGATATAGACGGGCAAATACAGTAGATAAACGAGACAAAAAAACAATTAGCAATTATTGGATAAGGCTGAATATGATATGGAAAATTAATCATAACAAAGAGAGTGCTATCTGCCGAAGCTATAGGCTGAAGCGGATAACACTCTTCGAGGTGTGTATAATTTTTCATATCATACGATAGCCGTATCCAATAATTGTTTTATTGTTTATTCAAAATATTTTCTCAATTCAGTCATTTAAGAAAGCATTTCGGATAAGTTTACAAACCTTATCTGTTGGGAAGCCATTTTTGTTTGGCGGCTATGATGACGTCAATCGTCCAATAATCTTTTAGTTATTGGTCAAATGACGTCAATCGTCCAATAATTAAAAAATATATTGGACGAATGACGTTTCTTTCCAAATTTGGTCAGTCAGTGCTTGTTATGAAAAATTAAACGGGGGCTGTGGGCCAATCAGAAACGGGGAAATATTTTGAATGAATAATAATTATATTTCAAGGAGCCATCACTAAATTTATTCTATTCTATTCTATTCTATTCCATTCTATTCGTGGGGGTCTTCGTTTACTGATTCTTAAAGTGCCTACCAACTCTGACGGCTCAGCTTAAAAATCACTTCTACGTGTAGGGTATAATACGATGGCACAGTTTTACAGGATATGGACTTCTCATTCAGGTTTAAAATTAAAAAAATGCAAGTCAGATGACGTCAACCCAGAATTCATTTAAAATACGAAATTACTATCCTGTCATTAAAAGGTAATGCTAGCTCAGTTGGTAGTAAAACACACAAGAAAAGAAGGCAAATACCTTTTACGCGTTATCTCATTTGAATTCTTAATTTTTTTTAAAAAACAGTCCATATCGGGTAAAACTGTGCCATCTTATTACACCCTATATGTACAAAATTTTCTTGGCTATAGAATATAACGGAACCAAGAGCTTGCTATCGGGGATATCTGTCATATCGGTGGGGTTCCCGTACCGGGGATTTCTTATAAATGATTTCTCATATCGGCAATCTGTCATTGAGCTTTCTCATATCAGGGATCAGTCATATCCGAAGATTTTTCGTATCGCACTCTGCCATATCCAAGGGTTTCTTATTTCAGGGATCCGTCATATCTGAGGGGTATAAGTTCCTAAACACACGAAAAAGATTGCTTCATAAATTTTAGCGAGCCAGTTCATTTGCTTTTATTCAAAACGAGCAAGGGACTAGGTCCGAGTTTGAAAAACCAATTCAATTAAGTTTCAAGAAAAAATAACGAAATCGCATAAAACAACAACATGCAAAAAGCTTTTTTACCAAGTTTCAGGATGTTTGACTTTATAGAAACAATGTTATGAGCATTCAAACGCTGACAGGATTACAGAGAATAAAATGGCGTCCGCCAAACCGTCCCGGCACATCAATGCATTGCCTGTATTTTAGAAATGTTTAAAACATTATTTGTCGAAACTAGATCAAATGTCCAATGGACTACTTCGACGATGTGGCGGCCATCTTGGATCTTAATTAATGAAAAGAACCGCGTAAGAAATGCCGAAAAAACTAATCCTGGGTTTCTCTGGCCCTAACATGCTGGCTAAGTGCACGACAATCATTTCAATTTTCTACGTATTATCAGTCATTCATTTTACTTCTTGAATCGCAAGGCATTGTTGGGCGTCCAGGGGGGCAAAACAAAACAGAAATATCTGAAAAAATAGAGAGTTTCGTTTATTTGTCTTTCTTTCATCTCCACATTCATAATTCATCTCTGGTCAAGTTGTCTTGTAATGTTATTCGACGCCATTAGGGTAATAAAGATTTGGACATTTGCCTCCTAACAACATAACCGCCGTATCGTCGAAGTAGTCCATTGCCACTAATTTTTATTCGAATCTTTATTGAATTAGTCTTGGTAAAAAGGTGTTCCCTTTTAATTAAATATCGATCGTTATCAATATGTGCAGCTGAACAAGCCACGTTACTCCGATTCCTAGCGATCCTAGCGATATTTATGAAATACCATTATACATCTATCTACAAGCTCTTTAGATAATTGATACTTGCACATATCCATTATACTCGTTGAGTCTCTCTTTAAATTGACTGAATTTTGTCCTGAAGTAGATGAGTTCTCTTAATCGCCTTTTAAACTGCTTGAAATAATCTTTTTGAGATCAATTAAAGTAGATCAATGTTTTATGACCCTCTAATGGCATGTTATCATGGCCTGGAATACCGGCCATTTCACATACTCAAATTCTCTCTAAAGCCCAAATCAATCTATCAAGTATTAGAAAAAACCTACTAATGGTCCATCACCAATCGAGCCCTGTGATTGGGTGAGCTACTAGGGGTCTATTAGTGATATATTTAAAGCAAAATCCAAAACTTTTTGCATCCTTTTATTGGACCGTTTAGTAGGTTTTTACTAAAACAATTAGACCTCTCGCCCTCATGGCCTACGAGTCAATAGCCCATTCGGCCTTCGGCGTCATGGGCTATTGACTTGTAGACCATTCGGACTCGAGGACTAATTGTTCATTACATCTCTCGGACCTATCTGACTATAGATTTAAATCAGAACAGAAAATCTTACCTTTCCTTTTTGATGATTTTAATACGAGGAATAGTGACACATTCCCCCATACATCTTCATAAAGCGCAAATCCTAATATTCTAGGAGGTATAATCTTTGATCGATTATCGTTACCAAAAAATCCCAAATCGATCCTCACAGTAGTCATGATCATCTTTTTGCTAAGCAAAATTCATATCTTGTTTTCTATGATAAGCTTTTCCATTTTGTTCTTAAACCTGTTCTTTTTGCAAATTCTAATGCAAGACAGGATAGACAGAGACCTGTGTTTACGTATGCTAAATAGTTACCTCAAAAAAAAAAAAACATTCATTTTACTATCGGCAACTGTTTTGATTGGAATGAAATTTATGCTGAAACTTAAGGAAGAATAGATCTTTTGAAATCCGTTAAGAATTTATAGGGGGAATTTCCTTGAATTTGTAGTTAATATATGCGAAAACCACAATTCTCATAGGGTGCGTGATTGCCTATTTTCCTCACAGACTTCATAGATTGCCATTAAATTTGCCCTTAGAACTATGAAAGCATTGTCTTGCCATTTTTTGAAGGTTTATTGTGGTTTGATAAATGTAAGCTACATAATGTAGTATAGAAATGTCTCATGTAAGCTTGCCGGTTAAATTATGCATAGAATATAATCCGGCTTAGTGATAGCGTGACAGGTTGCATTATGCGTTCTCCATTCATTTTGCAATTATTCGCTCAACTATGAAGCTTTTGGAATATGTCTTGAGAGTCCTGTGTCACGTTTCATATGGAATACCCGAAGAAAAATTATGTAGCTGCTTGTAAAAGCCTTTTACATGAGACCTGTTTCGTTCCGTACATTTCCATCAGCCCCATCTTTTTCCACTCAATTACCATGGTGAAATCCGCTGACGTACAGCGGGTTCAGGATGACTGCTTTTCCTGGCCATGGGCATATTCGTTTGCAGTTGATTGAAATTTCTGTGCTTACGTTTTCGCGGTGCTTACTAAGTGAAACTGCTTTTCAAACGAGTTAAGAGGCAATTTCCACAAGAATCAAACAATTGGTGGCAAGAGTCAAAAAATCAAATTCGCTCTCCTTTTGAAGTTAGATAGGCCTTTATCAGATATGAATCCCTGAGTAGATGGTTTTTGAAAATATTGTTTCGTTTTCGAGAAAACGGCCGAAGAGTGTTTCGACGTGAGCCTCAAGTGAGAGATTGTTTGATTTTTGTGGACATTGCCTCTTCAAACTTAGCCATAACATGCCATTAGAAGGTCATAAAACATTGATCTACTTTAATTTGATCTCAAAAAGATTATTTCAAACAGCTTAAAAGGCAATTAAGAGAACTCATCTACTTCAGGACAAAATCCAGTAGGCAATTTAAAGAGAGATTCAATGAGTATAATGGATATGTATTATAATAATCCATTATAACAAGCCTCCCTTTTTTCTGAATTAATTCTAAACCAGCCTCTTGACTATTCGGATAGCGTGGGTGGCGTACTCTGTTAACGCGTCGTCTTTCACCACTGTGGTTCCAAAGGTTCGGGTCTCTAGTTCGAGCCCTGCGGTCGGCATATGTGAATTGAGTTTGTTTGATGTGTTGTTCTCTACTGTGCTACGAGGGTTTTCTCCGGGTACTCCGGCTTCCTCCCTCCGTAAAAAAAATCAACATGTGAGTGAGCGTTGTGTGCATAGAATATTAAATGTGGTGGTAGTGTGTGTGAGTGAAAAATGTCCCCAATTAGTGAGAAAGCGCTAGAAAGACTAGACAGTTAAATAAAGAGATTCATTTTTTTTTTCTAATTTATTTTATTTTATTTCATAATCGAACAGAACCAGAGCACGGCTAATATCCGATCGCATAAATAGGAGAATTGAGGCGAATTTAACAATAGTGACTCTTCATACGCTGATTTTTGAATTTTCTGAAGTTGATTTTTAAATTTTTGCGGAAAGAAGGAAACCGAAGAACCCGGAGATCAAAAATCAATAAACAAATCTACTGCACAAGCGACAACGACGGGTACGAGAATCGAAACCTAGTCGCATTGGTGACCCAATTGGCCTTTCTGGAATTCATGAGGGGACTGGGAACGAGTCTAGAAATATTAATCTAAATGAAAAAAAACTCTCCATCACACGAAAGACCACACAAAAATTAATAAATGTACCAAGTTTTAGAATGTTTGGGCAAATACTGACTGATTTACAGGCTTTAAACAAATCGTAAAAATAAGAGAGAATGTATGGTTCTGGGGAACGCTCTCCTCGAACCACATACATTCCCTCTCATTTTTGCGACTTTTAAAAGCTTGCCACTCAGTAAGTATTCATCCTAACATGCTCAAACTCGGTAATAATACTAATATTAGTAGGATATTTTTTGTGATGGGGAATTCCGGAAACGCTTATGCTTCTCAATTTTAATTCGAATTAAATTATTTGCTTATTAAGTTTTGCAGGAGAAGAAAACTGGAGAATTCGGGGGAAAGAAGATAAATGAATTACTAAATGTTAACAATATTTCAATTTTTGTGCAGTGTACGACCTTGATCCTCTAAGGCAAAGCAGAACAGAACGTATGAGTGCAAAAGAAACTTTGGCCTTAACCCATGACATCGTATTGGCATAGTTCTCTCCCTTCTTAATCGATAATAATTCAGCTAAGTGTTTATGATAAATCTTGCACTCAGTGCCCATTCCACCTGTTGTACTGAACACTAATGGCGTAAAAGTTCAATAATAATAATAATAATAATAAATAATAATAATAATAATAATAATAATAATAATAATAAATAATAAATAATAAATAATAAATAATAAATAATAAATAATAAATAATAAATAATAAATAATAAATAATAAATAATAAATAATAAATAATAAATAATAAATAATAAATAATAAATAATAAATAATAAATAATAAATAATAAATAATAAATAATAAATAATAAATAATAAATAATAAATAATAAATAATAAATAATAAATAATAAATAATAAATAATAAATAATAAATAATAAATAATAAATAATAAATAATAAATAATAAATAATAAATAATAAATAATAAATAATAAATAATAAATAATAAATAATAAATAATAAATAATAAATAATAAATAATAAATAATAAATAATAAATAATAAATAATAAATAATAAATAATAAATAATAAATAATAAATAATAAATAATAAATAATAAATAATAAATAATAAATAATAAATAATAAATAATAAATAATAAATAATAAATAATAAATAATAAATAATAAATAATAAATAATAAATAATAAATAATAAATAATAAATAATAAATAATAAATAATAAATAATAAATAATAAATAGTAATAATAATAATAATAACAATAATAATAATAATGATAATAATAAATAGTAAATAATAATAATAATAATAATAATAATAATAATAATAATAATAACTTTATTAACGTGTCTAGGTATTTAGTTTATACAACTAATTGGGGACACTAAAAATATATAGAAAAAAATAAATGTATATTAACATAAAATAATTAGTAGTAAAATTTAAAATTTATCTAATATTAAATCTGTTTATATCTAAATATTAAACTAAGCTAGGTTAAGAATATCTAATAAAATACATATTAATAAAAATATTAAAAGAATTATAAATTGATTAAGAATAAATAACTATCGAGTCACGAGCTACACAATTTACAGCAAGTCCGTAAGATGAGTCAGTTTTCCTAATTTTCATTTTAAAAGAGTTAACGTTAACACTAACCGATGATCTTAGATCCAAGTTAAGCTTTGACCAAATATGTGGCCCTAAATACCTAATAGAATGTTTACCATAACTCACAGTATCAAATCTTGGAATATTGAAATATATGATATATGTTTACTTTCCATCGAACCGAAAACCCAGAGGCGAGACACGATAGCACTACCACTACGTCAACTTTTAGCTTACCGATGGATTCCACTCTGAAGCTCTAAAGTGAACGCGTTAAAATGTCTTGCCAAAAGACAAAAACACATTGTATGCCATAACATACCTAACATAGTAGTTTCTAGTAAATTATCAAGGAAAACCAAATACTTACGTTTACAATAGTGATACAGTGTTGTTAAAAATCTATCAGTTCGTCATGTTAACCACTGTTTGCCTTCGGTCGTTGTGTTTGACTCGAGAGCTCACTGCTTTATAAATACATAAATGTATTAGATACTAATCTTGAATTATTTATCAGATGATTGTTTGTCTGTAGTCGAAAAGACGAGTGTTCATTTTAGAATTATCTTCAAATGACAAAATATCATAATTATTTTCAATAGTATAGTTCTTCATTGGTCAGTTCAGTTGCCCACATTTTAAATATTACGATTCAACTAACCTTTTTTTTTTGTTGATCGCCGATCAACATTGTCTGTGTCTGAACAGTGAATTGTTGTATCTTGGTGATGAAAAAAGGATCATTTCGTTTGAGTTATCGTTAAGCAGAGTGTAAAAGTAATGCCCTCGAGGCTAATAGGAGTTTTCAATCACTCGCAACCAATAATCCAGACCACGGGATTAAAAACAATGAGGAATTTGAATTCCATTAAGGTGACTGACTACTTTAGCAAGGATTGATTAGAACATTTTTTTTAGAAAGGTGTTTTAATAATTTAGAATTTAACGCTGATTCCAAAAAAAAAAAAAAAAAAAAAAAAAGAAACTTGAGTATCCCTGGCTCTTTTTCGAGGGGATAAATTTTGAATATTACCATCTTGACAAGTTTTCCAAAGAAAAATATAAGGAACTCAAGGTTTGTAAAAAGAAAAGTCATAACTTAAAAATTAAAAACGATATGGAAGTAATTTTCTTGAGGAATCTAATTTAAACATTATATTCTAACACTAGTTAAAAATATTTGAAAACAACCTTTTAAAAATCAGTTCAAAATTCAGCATTTTGTTAGCTTAATGAACCGCGGAAAATCGTAACGGCTTTTAAAAATGATGACAACAAAAGCACACATGCAGAACGCTTTTTCTATAAGTTCTAATAATTACGTTTTCAAAAGATTGCTTTTTACCTCTTGTTTTAGGAAATCCGAAGAAAAATATAGAGTCCCGTGTAAAATTTCATTCCTGTTTACGTTCAAATTATTTAAGGAATAAAAAACAGTTTTCCGTGTATTATACTCTGATAAAGACACGCGGGATGTGGAGAGAACACGAGATAAGCGTGGGAAACCACGACGCGTAGCGGAGTGGTTTCCAGCTTCTCAAGTGTTCTCTCCACATCCCAAGTGTCTTTATCAGAGTATAATACACGGAAAACTGTTTTTTCTTTTTTTTTTTTTATTGCTTTTATAAAATAACTAGCGCTCAAATGCTTTTAAGAAGCAGAGAGAGAGAAAAAAAATAGCGCGAGCAGTATTATACTCTCATAAAACATGGCTTTTTGACCAATTAGAGCGCGCGTAATATCAAAGTTATTTTATAAATATGGTTCCTCAATACAATACTCCCGTTTCGAGTTCTCTTTTATGCAGAAATTTAGATAAAACTCGTGAAATTTCAAAGTATTTTTATTGTCTTCTTTACACACAGATCTCTTGAATTTCCACGGGCTGTTACTGAATAAAAGAATATATTACACGGTTTTGAGGCTAACACAACGTAAAAGAGAACTCGAAACGGGAGTATTGTGAAGGTTATTATGCGTTTTTTTTTTTGTTTTGTTTTTTTTGTTTTTGTTTTGTTTTTGTTTTTCGGTTTTTATTCGCGCGCACATCGTGAGCTCAAATTTGACGTTCAAAACTTATGCATGAGCTTCACACACAAGCCTTCCTCCAATTAGCTATGAAATGTTTAAGAAGCCGTCTTGAAGACAAGGTTTCAAAAAGTGCAATTTATGTCATACAAGTCACGCGAGCCAGGAAGATTTACAGACATTTTAAGTGAGTCAGTTTCTTGAATTAGAGACTAACAGCTAAAGTGTTGGCGCATTCGGAAATGATCTATCAAAATTAATAGGCCGCATCTTGCCCTGTTTTCCGATCGAGAGGCTAATGACTAAAGTGCTTTACAGCAGCCTGTTTTATGGCCATCCAGGCGCATAAGCGCGAGTGATCTAGCAAAATATGCATCTTACTAAGTGTTTCGAACCAGAGCTTAATGACTAAAGTCTTTTTGCGCTACACCACTTGGTTCATCAAAACGCGCATTCCGTAAATGATCTGTCAAACTAGGCACTTTAGTGGCATTAAGGTAACTGACTACTTTTGAAAGTTAAATTTGAGCCCACGATGTGCGCGCGCACAACATCCCCTCAAAGCCGAATAACAACCTTCAAGATTTTATTGAGGAACCATACACGTTTTGAACTTCAACACGGCAAAAACCCCGAATTTTGCACGGGACTCTATACTTTTCTTTAAATTTCCTAAAACAACAGGTAAAAATCAATCTTTTGAGAAAGTTTGAAAAAATCGTAGTTATTAGAACTTATAAAAAAGCATTTTATGTGTTTTTGTTGTTGTCGTTTGAGTACGATTTTTGGTTTATTGAGTTAACAAGATGCTGAATTTTTAGCTTATTTTTAAAACTTTCTTCAAATATTTTTAGTTAGTTTTTGAAAATAATGTTTAAACTAGATTACTTGAGAAAATTGCTTCCAGAACTTTTTCAATTTTTGAGTTATGTTTTTTTTTGTACAAAGCTTGATTTCCGCCATTTTTCTTTCGAAAACTTGTCAAGATAGTCATATTTAAAATTCATTATCTCGAAAACAAGCTCGGGACACCCTATTTTTCTTCTCATTTTTGGAATCAGCATTAACTTCTGTGCAAAATATCTTTCTAAGAATATCTTGTAATTATTCCTTACTAAAGTAGTCAGTCACCCTAAGCAGTCATGTTGAGATGAAAATTTCTGCCTTACAATGTTCACAAGAACCTTACTTCTTCACCTGAGTCATGCTCAACTCAATTCAACCCGGCTCAACTCAATATTACTTTTATATTGCATACTGATTACATGTCTTGAATTATATCATAACATTTTTAGAATTCCATTTGCTATTTTGCCTTTTCATACTATGATATGTTGCCAAATTCTTATGAAGGTTCAACACTGAAAAACGCAATCTTAATCTGATCTATTGGCCTGAGTAATAATGAAGACAATTCAAATACACAAGAGGGATAAATGATAGAATTGCATCCATGTATTAACTGAATGATTATCAAATTTAAAATCTTCAACTTACCAATTTAAGTACGTTATGATTAAAGTGCCTACGACACATCAGACAATATTCTCAGTATATAGATTCTAAATGAGATGAGTTGTTTAATGACCCCAAAAAAATATGTAGTTTGAGTGATGCGTCTTGTATTTATAAAGGGTTTTCCATGCCATATGCTAATGACTGTGATGTCAGGGGAGCCATCCGTTTTTAATATACAAAAACTAACTGATAAAGATGAATTGAATTTGGAAAGCAACACTGTTTTACCCATGGCTTTGATAAAAAAATTTGCTAATTATTTTCCGCACAGTAGCCAGTGTTTTGAATTACAAGGAACAACCAATCAACATAAATGCCTCCCTGACGTCATAGTAATTAGCATATGACAAGAATAAACCTTCTTAACGACAAGATCCATCACTCAAACTATGTAATTTTTTGGGGCCGGGCCAATCAACAGCTTATGTCATGCAGAATGTATTCTGAGAATATTGTCAGGTGTGTCATATTCACTTTAAGGTTACTGGAGACCTTCGGGGGTAAAATGTTTCTAAAAAAATTCACTAATTAAAAGTTTCTACATTAATCTTTCTTTTCGACCAATTTTTTTTTCTCAAAATGTCTAAAAGTTCGCTAGTTATTTTAAAAGACATGATTTGAAGGGAAAATAAATCTACACCGAAGGCGTCGTAACCCTCGTTAATCCAATTATTCTTGAGTCGGTTACTCTTTGGATTTTCCCGCTTGATGAAATTCGTGTCCTACCACGCTTCGAAACTCTGGCGCTTTATGATTTCTTTTGCGTCTTGAATACATTACACTTTCGATATTTTTGGGAATTCTTCATTCTTTTTGTGTCTTTATTAAAAGTTTACTGGAGAAACGAAGTGTTCGATTTTTAGATGAATTCCCACGTAGTTCGAAGTGTTTGTCAACACTCCCATTGTTCCTTGTTTTTCGACGGCCCTGAATATTTGTTGTTTTATTTCCTTTAAAATATTTATATTTTTTATCATTAACACCTCTAAAGAAGGGGGTGGATATCCACCCAATCCACTCCCCCCCCCCCCCCCCCCCCCGTATCCGCCCCTAACAACAGAGTACTATGCCACAATGCCTTGCTGGCATATTCTTGCCAATGTTCCAAGATATCTTGTACGCATGGTCAGTACAATCAAAACTGTTTGGTGCAATCTCGTTCTCAGAGCCCTAATTATTTCTTACTCCGCATGCGCGACGAAATAAATAGGCTCTGGAAAACTCCAATATATCCTGCCTCCTGATTGGCCCTCAAAATAACAAAGGAACACACCGGAAGTATAAATTTTACAAGCGAATAAACTGGATCGCATGAATAACTATTATCAGAAAACACGTATTTGTCGTATTTGGTTATTCAATTTTATTTAATTTTGTAAGATAAAGTAGTTGATACAATTCAGTTTAATGCAATTTCTAACGCACAACCCATCCCTGTGATCTCTTTCTCTCTTATTTGGTCTAACATTAGTGAATTCAAGGGGGAGACGACAAGGACAGTACATAATTCTTCTAGTATTAGCGTAAGCTATTTAGAAGTGAACTAAGAACTAAGAATATTACATTGGTAGACTTGGAAAATGTAATCAGACACAGGAACCCGAGTGGAAAGCACTGATACACTTACAATTTGCCGTATCCCCGTCGTATACAGTTGGCAACACAGCTAAAGTATCATTTTTAGCCTACCTAGAATAATAATGGTATTTTGGTATCTGAACTTAACTTATCAACAAAACCCATTTAATTGAGAGCAACGGCATGATAGCGCCCTCAACAGTCGGCCATTTTGTTTTTATCAGTTGGTCTTGTTAACTTTCGGTTTTCATAATGCGCATGTCCGAGACAACCAGATTCTGGTTCTTCCGGTTTGGAGTTTTCCAGAGCTTTGGATTTATTAAACACTCGTTTGGTGATATCGAGGTGGAGCTCTTTTACTTTTAAATTTTCTGTTTCGCGACTCAAAAAAGGTATTTTGTTTCTCCGCAGCTTTTGAGGGACCAAAATACCTTTCTTAAAACACTGTAGCTCATTCGGATTACATCTGATTAAACTGAAACTTTATATTATAATAAATCATAACGCGATCCAAAAAACAGTGTCTCAAATTCATGAAATGTTTTTTTTTTTATTCAAAAGATATTGTCTATTTTGCAATTATGGCCCCCGAAAACTCAAACATCCGGATTTAACGTGTCATTGCGCGCAATCTAAAAAATTATCAAAAATCTGAGACATGGTTTTGAAGCTCATTATCCACAGAGCATGCTAATTTACTTTTGATCGACATAGCGGAAATTCTGATCCTGCCTAAAGTTATCAAACGAAGTGCAGTAGAATTGCACTTTGAACCCAATAACTTTTTTTGTGTTCCAAAATAGACAATTTCAAATAGATATTCGAAAACTAAATTTATCTAACTATTGGGAAATGTATACTTTTATGGCAAAATATTGTAAAGCCCGTGCGAAATTTGAGGTAGCGCGTATAGGGGTCCTAAACATATCCTGATACCTTAAGATATATATGATGGTAACCATATTTCTTATTGATTTACTGAAATAAAAAACGATAGGTCACTGCGCTCGTTTTCGCGCTACAGCTCGCTAAAGTACAATTTTGTCCTCGAAATGTAGTGACCGAGAGGGGACTAGGGAGAGTTTACACAAAAAAGTATCGAAAAGGCTGTGATATCTTTCTAAATGTATACAAACCTCTCGTTACAATGGCTGGTAATCTTCATTTGATGATATCCTGTTTTTTTTATTGTTTTCTGTGCATGCATTTTTAAAGAACCGTTTTCATCGGCCGGCCGCCATCTTGTAATCGTAATAAGAGCACGAGCTTGCGCTGGGTAAAATCGTGCGCAGTAACGCGTGAGCAATGCAAAAATAAGGAATTACCTTAAAATACTTACATTGATCTTATTTTCAGTCCGACAGCTGCTGTGCATGCCTGCTGGTTATTGAAGTATAAATTTTGAAAATGCGACAAAATTGAGCGGAGTTACGGGAAGTCAAAGTGATCCAGATTTCTAGATATTTTGCCAGGTTTGCCCAAATTCAAAATGGCCGCCGAAAACCGTGAATAGCTGGGTTTCAATCAGCTGTTAAAAGTCTTTGAATCTCATTATCTGCTTCAAATGGTGGTCAAACACTGACCACCATGTGCTGTCAGCCAGAAAGAATTCTATTGAAAACTTGTGATTCAGTTGATGAACATTCCGCACGAGACAGGAAATGACGTCAAGTGAAACCAAGCTATTGCTTACTATCAATCACGTAACTTTTCTGGATTTGACTGAGGGGCATCCAATGGTTGACTGGGGTGCAACTAGTGATTCTTAAATCAAATCATGTCAAAATAACTCCTCAAAGTATTCTATCTGACTATTTGTACAACATGAAACCAGAAAAATAGATACACACACAACCTACAACATTCTACAGGCCAGTCAAAACGGAGATACTACCGGAAGTGACGGCTATTGATAGTAAGCAATTGGTCTATAGTGTTATTGCCATGGCAATTCACAGATCGAATTAGAATTTAGATTGTCAGGTTTTGAGGGGGGAGGAAAACCAGAGAACCTCGAGAAAATCAAGGGAGACACCTAACAAACTCTATCTACATGCGATACCAAGTCCAGGAATCGAACCAGAGACCCCAGAGGTGTCTAACATCACGGCGGTATAATCAAACTGATGCTATCAACTAAAGCATCGAATAACCGATCATACAGATTGTCCGGCGAAGAGATGTTCACTGAGATAAATAGACACACAGACATTCTTTTCTTTCAAGTTCTATTCATTATTTCTATTTTTAAGTTCCTTTATTTTTACTTATTTGTTCGTCAGCATATCGTACAAAATCTTTTAAATTTCTAGATAGAACTTGTAACAATGCAAACAAATGCTACAAGCTGGGCTGCACATATATTTGACGTTAATTGTCTTTACATATTCGATATACATTTCTTCATAATCCATATATATTCCAGTTTCTCGACAACTGGTTGACTATTTCTTTCGCTTCATGATTTTCAGCTTATTTTCTCGGAGTGTTTTTAGATATGTCAAGTGTCCTGTTGCTGTGTGTTCATCTTGACACAAGATTTTAGCTCGTCTACAAAATTTTTTCTCATCCTGATATAAAAAGCACATAAATAAATCAATAAACATCACTAACAAATCTACAACCGATCAACACTTATTCCAAGGATGCCTCCTCAAGTTTAGTTCTGTAGAAGAATTACATCTATAGGGAAAAGCTGTGCACTGATAGAGGTTGTGCATGTTGTACGACCTTATTACACTGACCCCCCTCGCTCCTACAAGTGTACACATGGTTAATGAGTAAAGTACATACCGTATGGATTGAATAAGCTTCAGTTCGTTCCAATTAATTCGTTATTACAAAAAGTTATGTATGATTTTTTTTTTTTTTTTTTTTTCTTTTTTTTGAGCTTGGATCGACTGATCAAAAAACTGAACTTGCAAACTAATCCGTCACCTTTTTTGACCTACCTCAAGATTTCTCGTAGGGTTTGCAGTGTCACGACTGTACGGTCCCAGTATGCCTTGTGTAACTTGAAAAAGTACGAACGAGATTAGAAAACACCCAAAGAAGTTCATTATCGTCTGATCGAAGCTGCTGTAAATATTAAACTATTAGATGTGAGATATCAAGAAGCCTTTATATACACCGTTAGTACCAGCGTGCTCTGTGAGTCGCCTGGCAACATGCTTTCCCAATCCTTTATGGATTCATCATCAAGGGTTTTTACCAGTATGAGGGTTTATTTGGTGAATACAGAACATTACTCGTACCGGAGTGTCATTCAAGATAACGAGGCTGGTCCGCCAACTGTATGACAGATTTCACTGCATCAAACTCCAATGACTTAATCCAGCACACAGTGAACATTTCCCTAATGTTTTAACAGGGGCGGATCCAGGGGTAGACGGTTACAAGGGTAATACCACAGGAAACCCATGAAAGGCGTCAAAATGGTGTGGAAATGGCGTCTCAAATAGACGGAAATTAAATTAGACAGCTTCAAGTAAACCGAGTGAAAGTTTATCCGGATAAATGTTGTTAAATACAGTATTTTTTTATTTGTGCAAGGAGTTGGATGACCAGTCACCCCCTCGCCACCGACCCCGGATTCGCCCCTTGTTAAACCATATGTACGGGTTCAGTTGTTTGTCAGTATGAAAGTATGAAAAGACTTGGCCCTGTCGATAGCTGCATGGAGGTTCCTGCAGTTTTCCATTTTTAGCAAACTGCTGAAGGAACGACAATTAGGCGTCGTTGGTCGAGAAAGAATGCGGGAGCTGTACAGATGGAGTACACCTGATTAGAAACAGTACCTAGTAAGGTCATCATAGTATAGTTAGTCTCATTTTAACATAATGACTAGTGGTTACCAATTGAGACAGAGTTGGTGTGTTGAATACAAGGAGTGAACTATGTTGTTTACTTTAGTATAGTTTGTAACTATACCTATGTTGTTGACGTTAGTTCTTCGTCGGAGTAAAGTCTCATTTTCAGTTTATTCAAGATCTCAGTGTGAACACATATGTAGGAGTCAGTTAACTGTACATCGTGCCGCGGTATCATCTGATTATTCATAAGTGTCAGACCGTGAGCCATCGCCCACTGAAAGATGTGTTCTCAGCTGCCAGCCATACACTAATGATTCCTTTTCTTTTACAAGTCACAACCAACCGAATTAGACTGGAGAAAGGCCCCGAATGCAAACACGAGCTCGTGTTTAAGCTGATTTGAAGATCATCATTCAAAATGGAATAATCTCAGCCGAAATACGACTCGCTAAAAAACTTTTATACACATTGGCAAATGCCCGTCAATAATCTGGTGTATTCGAATTCTGATCGAGCGTTGCTATCGAAATGAAATGGGCGCTTGCGCTCAACCAGCTTGGCGTGTATAAAATATCATGCCTGCAGTCCTGAGCAGGCGGACATGACATCGCCATCAGTAAAGAGTACAGTAGTACCAAAGAGTAAAATGTAATCCCCCTTCATGACAAACTTATCGCCTCATCGACAAAACACGGAGAAAAACTATGATTAAATAAAAAATTGTATTTCATTTGTAGCCTGCAATACATGAAAAAGATGAACCAAGAACCTGTTATATACACAATCAAGAACCTGTTATATACACAATCAAACAGATATTATACAACTCTACCACGCTCAAAGATGCACGGGAATTAGGTTCTTTGGTTATGATTTGATCAAAAGTAGACGTGGTAATGCCAAACTAAAACCTCTTTCTCCAAAACTTTTGTTGAGTTCTAAACATTTCATCATTCTCTTCTTTATTCCAATGTGTTTTGCATTACTGATCTAAAAACAGCCTGCAGACAAAGCGAGAATATACAGCTGGTAATGCATAGCCTTTCCTAACTTCTACCATAGTTAATAGAGCCGAGCTATAGAGGCGTTAGGCTAGCAGGGTTTAGTGAGAGTAAGAAGGAGTTACTCAATTTACGATCTGTTATGATGATAAGGGATTCAATGATAATGACTAGTGGTTACTAGTTGGAACTGTGTTGTTGTGTTAAATACAACAAGTGAATAAGAAGGAAATACCGTGTAAAAAGGGATTCACTGATAATGACTAGTGAATAAAAGGGAAACTTAACACTGTGTAATAAAGTTTCTAACAATACTGATGTTGCGGACTTTAGACTTCGAAACGTTATACATATATTGAATAAAGCGCTTGCGTCTTAGTCAGGCGTCAAGCCAGTTTAGAATGGGCTATTTAGATCCAGTTACCGTAAATTGATCATCATCATCTGAAAAAGCCGCATTATTTTAATAATGCAATTTAGAACACATTTAAAATACCATTTTACTCAAGATAAACAGGCACTTGTCCTATTAACACTTCCTCAAGTCAATATTGACACTTGTTACAGTCAAGAACAGACGGCTGCATGTATGTATGGCATTACTGCCATGACAGTCTTTATTTCGTTGTGGAATTCAATATGAAGAAACATTAGCCCTCTTTATCTTCGTTGTTTGTTGTGCCCATTTCAGACCACGTGATGCCACTCTTGAGAGTTGATTCTTTCATGTGTAAATATTTTAAATAAAATAACATTTCTAAAGGGAATGACATGTGGACTGAAATGGGCAATTTGCATACAAAGGTAAAGATATCTATTACTGAAGAATAGAACACCAATGACATAACATAATGAGTGACATCCGAAAACAAAAGTACCGAAAAAAGAACGAAAGAAGAAGAATTCCTTTCTTGATCTCCGTCAACAACTTTGGTGTATAAACGTTGTTGTATAAACATTTATAATGAACTTTATTTAAAAAAAAAACGGTATCTACATCATCAACAAAAAATAAATGCTCGTCCTGAGAGCCGTGTTACATATTATAGATGGAGAATTAAATACAAAAGGAATCTTTAAACTTTTCCTAAAATATTTCTTTTAAAAACAGAAAAACTTGTAGATTCTCGTACCTTTAATGGTAGAGTTCCAGGCAGCTGCTCCACTATACTTGAAACTATTTTTTAAAACGCTTATCTTTGGTAATGGCATGTAGTGACAGGTTTGAGTGACAACCACGAAGGCCATAATCATGAATGCCAGAAACATTTTGGAATAAATTACAAAGGTAGTTAGGTCGTCACCTTCTGTTTGAATCGTTTAGTTTCAAGGCAGAGGAGGGTCCAGGGTTATCCCATGATGCATTGCGCTTAGCAATTGTAAACATTGAACCATCTCGGCGTTGAAGAAGCGAATACAAAGCCGTTTTTAAAGCCATGATTAACCAACAAAATCATGAACAATGAAATTAGGGTTAACGTGTGTTGTTTTTTAACAATTCTACTTTTAACAATTCTACTTTTCAATTTGATCTTTTAGAAAGGCGGCTTGATACGCTTCAAATATTCGAGTGTCAGATGTTCCAGGCAAAACGCTTATTTCTCAGGAAACATACGAGTATTTTTCGTTTTAATACCATCATATCTTAGCTTAAAGGTTGATTCATACTCGTATATGAAAGTACTCCAAAGTACTCCAGGTTTTAGATGAGTTTAGGACCTCTGAAAATAGCCATTTTTTGACACTTCACAAAGAAATGAACATTGGAAATGTATGAATAATAACCGTTTATAACCGTTGAGATAAATCCCAGTATATTTTACACAAACGACAAGAAAAGTAATAAGTCTACAACTTATCCATATAATAGGTACTGAAATAAGGAAAATAAGCGCTGGGATACGCACTTTGTTAAATAACGAGTCCATCGAACACTTGTCACTCGTCTCTTTCTCTCATATTTATCCAGATAACTGACATGAATCAGTCTTAAAACAACTTCAACTCCTTCCAAGGCGGGTATAGAAACATACAAATCGTCTTTCGATACACAGTGAAAGGCGTAAAATAAGGAAAAATTCTGGGAAAGATGCCGAGTATTCAGCAACTGAACTAAACTCCGCCATATTGATCTTCACTCAGAGCCTGCTCAAACAAAGTGATGACGTCACGAAAGAATTGATAATATACTATGAAACGCAGTGCATCATGGGATAACCCTGGACCCTCCTCTGGTTTCAAGGTTATCCGGCCAATTCAAGGTTTTGGAGAATATCTAGTAAATAAACCCCTATCGGCTGATAATGTCCGAGGATGAGAAATTGTCAGAAAAAATAACATTTGGCCAAGAAGCAAAGCTTCGAGTGCAAATGAGATATTTTGAGGACCATTTCTCATCCAAGGACATTATCAGCTGATATTCCAGTGAGCCAGAAGGGGTTTATTTATTTTATAACCCATCGACTTCACTGGAATGGATTCAGCGAACTGCATTGACTCATCATCTCCAGACTTTTCAAAAAATAGTTCTCTCGTCTCCCAGCTGGATATAAAAACACTTATTTTGGTAAATGAAAGCTGTTTGACATTGAATATTCTATTGTTTGACATTAGTTGTCGAATAATTGTTTGTTGGTTTTTAGTAGTTCATGAAAAATTTCGAAAACAAACCAAAAACTCCATTCACGAAACAACATGGATGCTTACCATTCAAGACATTTACAGTATATTTTGTTAATTTTTTCGTGTTTCCTGGCGTAGTTTTCTCACCAGTCTTTATATTTTACTCTCACTTGTTTGTAAAAACCGAGTTTCTTTGTTTTCCGTGCTTTTTCTTTTCTTTTTTTAACGTTTTTCGCGAAAATTCATCGTTGATCTGATTGTATAATCAGAACGAGTTATAATACGTCCAGCACGATTTTGAATTTTGAATACAAATATATAATGACATGAAACATGAAAAAATATGAAAAAAGGACCATAAGGCATAACACGGCTATGGAAAGTTAACAAAAATATTTCCTTGTCTTGACGCAATAAAACATATCAAATAAAGATTCTTCAACAACATTTTCATGATATATGTTAAATAATTATCATCTTATGCTATTCTTATGCTCGGTATCGGAATATCATCACCATCATCATAGGTACTATCTCACAGTCAAACCATCATATACAATACAGTATATATGGAGTATATAGAGAGTACATACAGTATATATGGAGTATATAGAGAGTACATACAGTATATATAGAGTATATAGAGAGTACATACAGTATATATGGAGTATATAGAGAGTACATACAGTATATATGGAGTATATAGAGAGTACATACAGTATATATGGAGTATATAGAGAGTACATACAGTATATATGGAGTATATAGAGAGTACATACAGTATATATGGAGTATATAGAGAGTACATACAGTATATATGGAGTATATAGAGAGTACATACAGTATATTTGCAGTATATAGAGAGTATATAGAGTACTGACTGACTGCCAGGTGTTTCCTTTCCACTTGGTCACGACGTTGTTCCTATTGTGTATTTATGTACTTGACATATCGGCAAGATGCTCAGCATGACTCCGTCAGTTTAACACATAAATACCTGACCACATTCTCTTCTAGCTCAACGATTCTTCTGTTGGACGAAGACTACACTAGACATTACGCTGTCGGCAACCCGCTCAAATTATTGTTCACGATGAAAAGAGCAAGTGTGTTCATTGTTGGTTTTCTTTCCTTGCTTCTAGTGGCAGCGTGTTTGGCCAATACCCGACCTCACCCGGGAGACAATGGACACAAGGGCAGGAAACGAGGTGGACAATTTCAGGTACGACTTGATATTATAAAATCAATTGATGTATTGAACTAAAGAACTGGTCAGTAACCCGTTTTTCTCTGTCCTACAGGGGAGAGAAGGTGCTTGCAAACGGGCACAACGTTTGTGTAACGATGAATACGATGACAGAAACTGGAGAGATGATAAATAAACACAAGCACAAGAAAACAGATAGTTAGAACCCTGGATGCATTATATAATGAGTTGAGAATTGATATGTAACCAAAATATGGAAAGAAATTTATTGTACTTTGATCAAAATCTATTGTAAACCAATAAAAACTGAAGTGAAACTGTGAAAAGTTTGAATCTATATTTTACTTTGACAACAAAAACGAAGATCACAAAATGTAAAACTTGCCTAACACTCTACTTTTTGAAGTAGATCTATCTTACAGAACGTTTGTTACTATGGGCGCATCGGTCGTTTTAGAGTCGTTTTTTTTTTTTTTGAGATTTTAGTAGAAGATGGATTTGTGCAATAAGGTTGTTCTCTTTAACTCGTGAAACAAGTGTACTTATTAAAGTGTAATAGTCCACTAATAAGATTTAAATTCAAGGGGGAGGCCTGTTTTGGGAGGCTTACAGTAAGATAAAAAGTTTTGGACTCAACACTACAAACTTTTTGGAGAACGAGGGGCAAGTTTGGCATTACCACGTTATCCTCTACTTTTGAATCAAATATAACCAATGAACTTAATTCCCGTGCATCTTTGAGTGTGGCAGAGTCGTATAATATCTGTTTGATTTTGTATATAACAGGTTCTAGATTGTGTATATAACAGGTTCTTGGTTCATCTTTTTCATATATTGCATCATCCCGGCATGATCAGGCTTCAAATGAAATACTTTTTTTTTATTTACTCATAGTTTTTCTCCGTGTTTTTTACATGAGCCGATAAGTGTTTCATGAAGGGGATTACATTTCACTCTAACTAGCATGGTACTAATGTACTATATACTGATGGAGATGTCATGTCAACCGGCTCAAGATTGGAACATAATATTTTAATAATCAATTTACAATAATAATAATAATAATAATAATAATAATAATACTCATGGGAAGTTCTTATATAGCGCATTCTACAATGTCTCAATGCGCTTTACAATTGTGACCAGTGGAGGACTTTACGGGCTGCATATTTTAAAAGCCAGCTTACAATCATGAGTTAATTGTTAGTATAATAGTGTTATGTCTTCAAATTTGGAGACAATCTCCTACTCTTATACGAATAATTCAGCGGGTCTTTTATTTCCCCCATTTACAGGTTAAGGAAGGGTTGGTAGACAGGGCCTACGGTTTAAAGTCCTTATCCGAGAAGACTTGAAGATGTAATTACAAAGGAAGCAGCTTCTCCACAGTTATTTTAAAGTGTTGGTCTTGCTTGGACTCGAACCACGACCTCCCGCACAACAGACCGACGCTCTTACCAACTGAGCTAACCGGGTGGCGGTTTAGAACAACACATTTAGAATACAATTTACTTAAGATAAACAGGCACTTCCCCAAGTCAATATTGGCACTCGTTTCAGTGAAGAACAGACGGCTTCATGTATGTATGGCATTAATACGATGAAAGTCTTTATTTCGTGTTGGAATTCAATATGAATAAATATTAGCCCTCTTTAGATTCATGGTTTTTTCTAAACTTTTTTCCAATCTTTGAGAGGCATTTAACCTCTTACGTTGTGTGACGACGTGACGACCATAACAACGTCTGCAAATGAGGCTAAGGGGCAGTGCGCAATAGTCAAACAATAACAAAGAAGTCAGTTCATTTTTTTCAGGGAAGCGAGCCATTGTCAAATGCAACGTTACGGCGCATGAGCAGACCGTTATATGCAGCAAAATGGCTTTGCACCGTAAAGCGCATGAGCAGACCGTTATTCGTAGGCAGTTATTTGTAGTTCTCTCGGCCAATCAAAATAGCGAAAAGATAATTTGAATGATAATAGTTGTTCTTTGATGGTGACTACTTTTGAATGTTCAATTTGAGCCCACGATGTGCGCGCCCACAAAAACGGCGCAAAACCGCATAATAAGCTTCGGACTTTTATTCAGGAACCATATAGGTTTTGAACTCCAACAGGGCAAAACCCCCCAAATTTTCCACCGGACTAAGTTTTCCAAAACAACAGGTAAAAATTACATTTTTTGAGAAAGTTTGAAGGAATCGTAATTATTAGAACTTATAAGAAAAGCGTTTTATGTGTTGTTTTTTTTTGTCAACATTTGAGTACGATTTTCGGTTCACAAGATGCTGAATTTTGAGCTTTTTTTTTAAACTTTATTCAACTATTTTAAGTTCATCTTTGAAAATAATGTTTAAAGTAGATGTTCTGAGAAAATTGCCTCTAGAACTTTTGTAATTTTTGAGTTTAAATTCTGTGTAAGATATCTTTCTAAGAAACTTTTGTAATTATTCCTTGCTAAAGTAGTCTGTCGTGTTTGTTGATTGTCTCTCTCTCTCTGAGAAATGTTGCGAGTTCCCTTTGGCTAGAAATCATTACCGGTTCACGAAGTAATAATAATAATAATAATGATAATAACAATAATAATAAACTTTATTAATGTCTCGAAACTTCTAGCTTGGCACACGTGCTTTGATAATCGGGGAGACCTGAAATAAAAACTATCTGTCTAGTAAGAAATAATGAACAAAAAATAAATAAACAAATAGACAAATAAAATTTAGAAATAATTAAAAAAAAAATATATATATATATATATATATATAGATTATGGATTGTAGATAGATCAAAGACAAGACATAACTTTTGCTGTTACTCGGAGTTTCACGCTTACGCGATCTTCAGACAGTCTTTAATCAGATTAAAGACTGTCTGAAGATCGCGTAAGCGTGAAACTCCGAGTAACAGCAAAAGTTATGTCTTGTCTTTGATCTATCTACAATCCATAATCTATAACGCTCTACATGTCAATGTATTGAGCACTTTACCGTCAGAATAGACACATCCAGATATATCCCTAAAACTTTGACACTTTTGCGATATATATACATATATATGAAAGACAGCGATTTCAGTCGTTTTTCAACAAACATTTGTTACCAAGTTGTTCTAGAATACCTAATGAGGCTTTTTAACATGTTTGCAGTTGATTTGCTTCTTGTTTACTGTTTATTTTTCAACAAAAATAGCACTCAAACATATATGTATATATATCGCAAAAATGTCAAAGTTTTAGGGATTCGGTGTATATATATATATATATATATATATATATATATATATATATATATATATATATATATATATATATATATATATATTTATAACACTCAAAGACCACAAAGACAACTTCCTGAACAAACCTACATGTAGACTTATTAACCCTGCAAAAAGTGAGATCGGACGTATCAGCAAAGAAATACTCGCGAACATTAACACGACAGTGAGACAGAAGACTGGCCTAAACCAATGGAAAAACTCATCATCCGTCATCAACTGGTTCTCCTCTATACAACACAAAGATCAACACACCTTCGCCGTATTTGACATTGAAAACTTCTACCCTTCCATTACTGAGAAACTTCTCACAGACGCAATCAACTTCGCCAAACAATTCACTACCATTACAGACCGCGACATCGACATTATCATGCATTCACGAAAATCCCTTCTCTTCGACAATAACACCGCCTGGATCAAGAAAAACAACGGCTCATTCGACGTTACTATGGGCAGCTACGACGGAGCGGAAGTATGCGAGCTTGTGGGCTTACTTATTCTCAACGACCTCTGTAACACATACGAGAAAGAAAACATTGGACTTTACAAAGACGACGGACTCGCCATCTTAAAAAACACCTCCGGTCCACAAGCAGAACGTACTAGGAAAGACATAACAAGACGCTTCAAGACATATGGACTTAACATTACCATACAGACTAACATGAAAATTGTTAACTACCTGGACGTCACCTTTGACCTAACAAATGGTACTTACTGCCCCTACAGAAAGCCTAACGACGAACCACAGTACATCAACACAAAGTCTAACCACCCGCCTAACATAATAAAGCAACTTCCAGCATCCATCAATCGCCGTATATCCGACAACTCATGCAACGAACACGAATTCGACAAGGCCAAACCAATCTACGAAACTGCTTTGAAAGCCAGCGGATACACAGAAACATTAATCTACAACAAAGACAATCAACCAGCACGCCCACGACGCAACAGACAAAGAAACATTATATGGTACAACCCCCCATTTAGTAATAACGTAAAGACTAACATCGGCAGAACATTTCTCAAGCTCATAACTAAACACTTCCCGAACCAGCACAAATTCCACAGCCTCTTCAACAAAAACAATGTTAAAGTCAGTTACCGCTGTATGGACAACATGAAAACTGTAATCAACAAACACAACATGAAAATACCAAACGCCGACAACAACGTCAACGCAAGCACCGGAGAACAATGCAACTGCCGTAAAAAAGAACTATGCCCGCTAGACAACAAATGCCTGACTTCCAGTGTAATCTACAACGCACAAATTACAACCAACAACGCAACCAAGAACTACATCGGACTGACAGAAGGAACATTCAAACAAAGATTCACGCAGCATAAATCTACATTTAAACACAGAAAACACACCAACAGCACCGAACTTTCTAAACACATCTGGCAACTACAAGACAATAAACAAGAATTCAACATCAAATGGACAATAATTAGCCGCGCAAGACCCTACAACAACATCTCCAAACGTTGCGACCTCTGTCTTACAGAAAAACTGATGATTATTAAACACAGCAACGACAACCTCCTAAACAAAAGATCCGAACTTATTTCCAAATGCCGACACGAGAACAAATTCTACTTGAAGAACACTTGACGCTTTGATATTCTATAGCCTATTGTACCCACCCCTATTATATACTCTTCTTTGTAATTTTTAACTTTTTAACTTCTCACCTATTGTATTTAGTATTACTATCACCTATCGTAATATAGCACTTAGCCTATTGTCTTAGCATGTATTTATATCTAGTTGATAGGAATGTCTTTCATTAAATACTGTCTGACGAGTGCGTAAGCACGAAACTCGGAGTAACAGCAAATCTTGCCTCTTCGTTATTACATTTATACTTTGCTCTACACCATATGTGTATTGAGCACTCTTTAATGGGATCAGCTACTTCCTCATATGATTATATATATATATATATATATATATATATATATATATATATATATATATATATATATATATATATATATATATATAGATTATGGATTGTAGATAGATCAAAGACAAGACATAACTTTTGCTGTTACTCGGAGTTTCACGCTTACGCGATCTTCAGACAGTCTTTAATAAAGAATGATCCATACTGTAGTCTATATATACCTGAGGCGCTATAATCTATAATTGGAGTATTGTTATGTATTTACAATAGTGTTATTGTTCTATCAAGGTGCGATAATTTATGTTGTTATATAGCTAATCATTTTGACTATATAACGAGCATTCTCATTGGTTGATAGATGCTCACGTGATACAAGTTAAATCTAACTGTATCCCGACCGGGATACAACTGCCCAGCGCACGGAATAAAAATTCAAATTATCTAAATTGACTTGTCTAAAATAATTAGCTATATAACAAAACGCTTAATGACTGATCCCTCGGGAAACCAGTTAGTTTTGTTTCCCTCGAATCTCAGTGTTTCCCTCGGCGGACCTCGGGAAACATTGAGATTCTCGGGAAACAAAACTAACTGTTTCCCTCGGGACCAGTCATTAAGTGTATGTTATCCGGCTTAAGTAATATTTGTTTTCGTGGCGGCATTTTGAAATACGTTCTGATCTTTTGTTGAGAAGGTTGGCTTTATCTGCTTTAATAATGTTCAATTTTTCTGCTAAGCAGAGATTGCATTTCTTAGAAATATTATTGTAGGCTTTTGCTGAGGTGATGATTGACCATTTGATGTGGTAAATTTTCTTGTTGTCTTGAAGTGTCCAGATGTGTTTTGATAGTTCAGTGCTGTTGGCGTATTTTCTGTTTCGGAAAGATAGCTTGTGTTGCGTATACCGTTGTTTAAATGTTCCTTCTGTTAGTCCTTTTTTTCGGCAGTTGCAGTCGTTCTGTGAAGAGGTTGCGGGGCTGTTGCTAGTTATTTTCTTGTTGTGTTTGTTAATTATGCTTGTCATATTTTCCATGCAACTGTAGCTGACTTTAACGTTGTTCTTGTTGAAGATGCAGTGGAACTTGTGATTTTTAGGGAAGTGCTTCTGAATAAGGTTAAGGAAGGTTTTTCCTACATTAGTTTGTACGTTTTTGCTGAATGGAGGGTTAAACCATATAATATTTCTCTTTCTGTTTCTTCTTTGTGGTGCAGATGTGTTTTGGTTATTGTATGTGAGGGTTTCTGTGAATCCGCTGTTTTTTAGTGCTGTTTCGTAGAGTGACTTAGCTGCGTTGAATGCGGTTGATAGCTGCGGGTAGCTGTTTGATTATGGAAGGTGGGTGGTTAGATTTCGTGTTGATATACAGTGGCTCGTCGTTTGGCTTTCTGTAGGGGTAGTAGGATTCGTTTGTTAAGTTGAATGTGACGTCAAGGTAGTTTACTGCTTTCAGGTTGGTTTGTATGGTGATATTAAGGCCGTGTTTCTTAAATTGTCTCGTTATGTCCTTTCTTATTCTTTCTGCTTGTGGTCCAGTCGTGTTCTTAAAGATGGCAAGTCCGTCGTCCCTGTACAGTCCTATGTTGCCCTTTCCGTATTTGTCGCATAAGTTGTTGAGAATAAATAGTCCAACTAGTTCACATACTTCTGCTCCGTCGTAGCTTCCCATCGTGACGTCGAACATGTTGTTGTTGTCTTTCTTTATCCAGGCGTTACCGTTGTCAAATAGGAGGGATTTTCTAGAGTGCATGATAATGTCAATGTCTTGGCTGGTTATATTAGTGTGTTTCTTGGCGAAGTGGATTGCATTAGTTAAAAGTTCTTCGGTTATGGAGGGGTAGAAGCTTTCGATGTCAAATATGGCGAACGTGTGTTGTTGTTTGTTAGGGATGTTTGTGAACCAATTGATTACGGATGACGAGTTTTTCCATTGGTTAAGTGCTGTTTTGTTTCTTACGTCAGTGTTGATTCTCTCGAGGATTTGTTTGCTTACTCGTCCTATTTCGCTCTTGGCTGGGTTAATTAGTCTGCAGGTTGGGTTGTTTAAGAAATTATCTTTGTGATCTTTTAATGATATGAAGGCTTGTCGTTCTGCTATGCGCTCTGTTCTGTCCTGGATGTGAAGTTCGGTTGCTATGTTCTTTGCTTCGTGGTTAATGGTGTTGGTGGTGCTCTGATTTGCTTTCTTGTATGTTGCGGTTATGCTGTTCTTTAGTAGTTTATCGTGTTGAGTTTTGTCAAGTTCGTAAAGATTTGTTGTTTTGTCGGCTGGGATAAAGGCTTTCGTTGAGTTTTTTATTCTATTGATGTCGCTATTTAGTTGGTTCTGGAACTCGTCGTGTGTTTTTCTGAAAATTTACCACATCAAATGGTCAATCATCACCTCAGCAAAAGCCTACAATAATATTTCTAAGAAATACAATCTCTGCTTAGCAGAAAAATTGAACATTATTAAAGCAGATAAAGCCAACCTTCTCAACAAAAGATCAGAACGTATTTCAAAATGCCGCCACGAAAACAAATATTACTTAAGCCGGATAACATAAATTATCGCACCTTGATAGAACAATAACACTATTGTAAATACATAACAATACTCCAATTATAGATTATAGCGCCTCAGGTATATATAGACTACAGTATGGATCATTCTTTATTAAAGACTGTCTGAAGATCGCGTAAGCGTGAAACTCCGAGTAACAGCAAAAGTTATGTCTTGTCTTTGATCTATCTACAATCCATAATCTATATATATATATATATCTGGATGTGTCTATTCTGACGGTAAAGTGCTCAATACATTGACATGTAGAGCGTTATAGATTATGGATTGTAGATAGATCAAAGACAAGACATAACTTTTGCTGTTACTCGGAGTTTCACGCTTACGCGATCTTCAGACAGTCTTTAATCTGATTAAAGACTGTCTGAAGATCGCGTAAGCGTGAAACTCCGAGTAACAGCAAAAGTTATGTCTTGTCTTTGATCTATCTACAATCCATAATCTATATATATATTTATCTATTATATATATAACTAGAATTTCATACAATAAATCTCTATTATAAAAATCTCTATGCTTTATATTTCACTGGTGAAAAATGCAATACGACCAATTAGCATCGCGTACAGCTTTTCACTGTGTGAAAATATAACCAATCAAAATTTAGAGTTGACCAAACCAACCAATCATAAAACGAGCAATTGTGACATTTGAATGGCTTCCCGCCAAAGCAAAGTTGTGTTTTCTGTAGCTTTGTTGATGTGAACAAAATGGCGAGTCGTTTTGTGTCACTAGATGTGCCGGTAGATGAGTTTATTCAAAACCAAGAAAACAAAAACACACTAAGCAAGACGAAGAGAGACCTGGCTTTATTGACTACATATCTTGAAACAAAAAATGTGCAGCAAAACCTGGAAAAAATCCAGCCAAGAGATTTAGACGAGCGTGAAGAAACAACAACAAAGCGCCGCCGTTATTGCATCTTGGATTCGCCAGACAGCCACTAATTATGAAAAACAGTACATTTTTGATATTTATATTGACTTTTTGTATATTCATTTTCCTTTTATAAACTGACATGAGGAGTTTTTCAATTTAATTATGTACAGTTGCATGACATTTTAACTTATAAACTTAAAACTTACGAAAGTTTCGACAAAATTTGTCTTTTTATTCAATCAAAATAAACGTGTTTGTATGTGAATTCTAGTTATATATATAATAAAGAGAAAACATCATAGAAAGTGCTTTGTACGGGGCTATATTCACTCGTTGTTTGTGTAAAAACACTCACTCGCTCGAAGACTCGCTCATTCGTGTTTTACACAAACAACTCGTGAATATAACCCCGTACGCCGCACTTTCTATGAAGTAATCTATATGTATTCTTTTTTTAAATTATCGAAGCACATCTACACTGAAAATTTTGACACCAAAGGCCAGTTTTTCCGTTTGTCGTAGCTAAATGTGGATTACTATATAACCGTAGAAAGCTTATTATCCGAAACATAAATAAATACAATAAATAAATGTTGCATCATTCTATGATTGTCCCATTTATTATTGAAATCATATTGTTTAGATTTGTGTTTTATTTTCAGACCTCGCCCCATATCTTTTCCTGGCCCAAGAGATTTGACCCAAACTCCTTCAGCAATTATACTATAGAGAGAGAGAGAGAGAGAGAGAGAGAGAGAGAGAGAGAGAGAGAGAGAGAGAGAGAGAGAGAGAGAGAGAGAGAGAGAGAGAGAGAGAGAGAGAGAGAGAGAGAACGATGGATTTTGGTACTTTTCATAAAAACCGATCGAATAAAAATCAAGATATTTTGAATGAATGAGAATGAAATGTTTAAAAATTGCGGATTAGCTGGCCAAACAAGCGAATAAGATCCCAGAATGTTTGATATATATGAATGAGTGAAAATGCACAACTGTTTTAGTCACATTATTTTATATTAAAAAAAAAAAAAAAAAAAAACAGTGTTGACACAGGGAAGACTCCTGAGGAGCTTGTTCAATTTACGATCTGTTATGATGATAAGGGATTCAATGATAATGACTAGTGGTTACTAGTTGGAACTGTGTTGTTGTGTTCAATACAACAAGTGAATAAGAAGGAAATACCGTGTAAAGAGGGTTCACTGATAATGACTAGTGAATAAAAGGGAAACTTAACACTGTGTAAAAAAGTTTTCTAACAATACTGATGTTGCGGGTTTAGACTTTGAAACGTTATACATTTATTGAATAAAGCGCTTGCGTCTTAGTCAGGCGTCAAGCCAGTTTAGAATGGGCTATTTAGATCCAGTTACCGTAAATTGATCTTCATTATCTGAAAAAGCCGCATTTTTTTAATAATGCAATTTAGAACACATTTAAAATACCATTTTACTCAAGATAAACAGGCACTTGTCCTATTAACACTTCCTCAAGTCAATATTGACACTCGTTTCAGTCAAGAACAAACGGCTGCACGTATGTATGGCATTAATGTCATGATAGTCTTTTGATGGGTTTTTTTTCCGGAGAGTTTTTAAATGGCTTAATTATATATTAATAATATTTCTCACTTCCTATTAGTTTATTAACGAAAAGTTTATTACGAAAGAAGAAGAATTCTTTTTTTGATCTCTGTCAACAACTATGGTGTATAAATGTCTTGTCTTGACGCAATAAAACATATCTAATAAAGATTCTTCAACAAAATTTTCATAATATATGTTAAATAATTATCATCTTATGCTATTCTTATGCTCAGTATCGGAATATCATCACCATCATCATAGGTACTATCTCACAGTCAAACCATCATATACAATACAGTATATATGGAGTATATAGAGAGTACATACAGTATATATATGGACTATATAGAGAGTACATACAGTATATATGGAGTATATAGAGAGTACATACAGTATATATGGAGTATATAGAGAGTACATACAGTATATATATGGACTATATAGAGAGTACATACAGTATATATGGAGTATATAATGAGTACATACAGTATATATGGAGTATATAGAGAGTACATACAGTATATATGGAGTATATAGAGAGTACATACAGTATATATGGAGTATATAGAGAGTACATACAGTATATATGGAGTATATAGAGAGTACATACAGTATATATGGAGTATATAGAGAGTACATACAGTATATATGGAGTATATAGAGAGTACATACAGTATACATGGAGTATATAATGAGTACATACATTATATTTGCAGTATATAGAGAGTACATAAGGTATATATGGAGTATATAGAGAATACATACAGTATATATGGAGTATATAGAGAGTACATACAGTATATATGGAGTATATTGAGAGTACAAACAGTATATTTACAGTATATAGAGAGTACATACAGTATATATGGAGTATATAGAGAGTACATACAGTATATATGGAGTATATAGAGAGTACATACAGTATATATGGAGTATATAGAGAGTACATACAGTATATATGGAGTATATAGAGAGTACATACAGTATATATGGAGTATATAGAGAGTACATACAGTATATATGGAGTATATAGAGAGTACATACAGTATATATGGAGTATATAGAGAGTACATACAGTATATATGGAGTATATAGAGAGTACATACAGTATATATGGAGTATATAGAGAGTACATACAGTATATATGGAGTATACAGCCAGTACATATACAGTATATATGGAGTATATAGAGAGTACATACAGTATATATGGAGTATATAGAGAGTACATATATGTTTTTGCAGTGCATAGAGAGTACATACAGTATATATGGAGTATATAGAGAGTACATACAGTATATATGGAGTATATAGAGAGTACATACAGTATATATGGAGTATATAGAGAGTACATACAGTATATATGGAGTATATAGAGAGTACATACAGTATATATGGAGTATATAGAGAGTACATACAGTATATATGGAGTATATAGAGAGTACATACAGTATATATGGAGTATATAGAGAGTACATACAGTATACATGGAGTATATAGAGAGTACATACAGTATATTTGCAGTATATAGAGAGTATATAGAGTACTGACTGACTGAAAGGTGTTTCCTTTCCACTTGGTCACGACGTTGTTCCTATTGTGTATTTATGTACTTGACATATCGGCAAGATGCTCAGCATGACTCCGTCAGTTTAACACATAAATACCTGATCACATTCTCTTCTAGCTCAACGATTCTTCTGTTGGACGAAGACTACAGTAGACATTACGCTGTCGGCAACCCGCTCAAATTATTGTTCACGATGAAAAGAGAAAGTGTGTTGATTGTTGGTTTTCTTTCTTTGCTTCTAGTGGCAGCGTGTTTGGCCACTACCCAATCTCAACCGGGCAGTACTCGAAACAAGGGCAGGAAACGAGGTGGACCATTTCAGGTACAACTTGATATTATAAAATCAATTGATGTATTGAACTAAAGAACTGGTCAGTAACCCGTTTTTCTCTGTCCTACAGGGGAGAGAAGGTGCTTGCAAACGGGCACAACGTTTGTGTAACGATGAATACGATGACAGAAACTGGAGAGATGATAAATAAACACAAGCACAAGAAAACAGATAGTTAGAACCCTGGATGCATTATATAATGAGTTGAGAATTGATCTGTAACCAAAATATGGAAAGAAATGTATTGTACTTTGATCAAAATGTATTGTAAACCAATAAAAACTGAAGTGAAACTGTGAAAAGTTTGAATCTATATTTTACTTTGACAACAAAAACGAAGATCACAAAATGTAAAACTTGCCTAACACTCTACTTTTTGAAGTAGATCTATCTTACAGAACGCTTGTTACTATGGGCGCATCGGCATAGTAGGGGGATTCTTTTCATCGTTTTAATTCTGCAGGAGTCGTTGTTTTTTTTGAGATTTTAGTAGAAGATGGATTTGTGCAATAAAGTTTAACTGGTGAAACAAGTGTGCTTATTAAAGTGTATTAGTCCACTAATAAGATTTAAATTCAAGGGGGAGGCCTGTTTTGGGAGGCTTACAGTAGGATAAAAAGTTTTGGACTCAACACTACAAACTTTTTGGAGAACGAGGGGCCAGTTTGGCATTACCACGTTATCCTCTACTTTTGATCAAATATAACCAATGAACCTAATTCCCGTGCACCTTTGTGCTTGGCAGAGTTGTATAATATCTGTTTGATTGTGTATATAACAGGTTCTTGATTGTGTATATAACAGGTTCTTGGTTCATCTTTTTCATATATTGCATCATCCCGGCATGATCAGGCTTCAAATAAAATACTTTTTTTTTATTTACTCATAGTTTTTCTCCGTGTTTTTTACATGAGCCGATAAGTGTTTCATGAAGGGGATTACATTTTCACTCTAACTAGCATGGTACTAATGTACTATATACTGATGGAGATGTCATGTCAACCGGCTCAAGATTGGAACATAATATTTTAATAATCAATTTCTTGGTTCTTGGTTCATCTTTTTCATATATTGCATCATCCCGGCATGATCAGGCTTCAAATGAAATACTTTTTTTTTATTTACTCATAGTTTTTCTCCGTGTTTTTTACATGAGCCGATAAGTGTTTCATGAAGGGGATTACATTTTCACTCTAACTAGCATGGTACTAATGTACTATATACTGATGGAGATGTCATGTCAACCGGCTCAAGATTGGAACATAATATTTTAATAATCAATTTACAATAATAATAATAATAATAATAATAATAATAATAATAATAATAATAATAATAATACTCATGGGAAGTTCTTATATACCGCATTCTACGATGTCTCAATACGCTTTACAATTGTGACCAGTGGAGGACTTTACGGGCTGCATATTTTAAAAGCCAGCTTACAATCATGAGTTAATTGTTAGTATATTAGTGTTATGTCTTCAAATTGGGAGACAATCTCCTACTCTTATACGAATAATTCAACGGGTCTTTTATTTCCCCCATTTACAGGTTAAGGAAGGGTTGGTAGACAGTGCCTACGGTTTAAAGTCCTTATCCGAGAAGACTTGAAGACGTAATTACAAAGGAAGCAGCTTCTCCACAGTTATTTGAAAGTGTTGGTCCAGCTTGGACTCGAACCACGACCTCCCGCACAACAGACCGACGCTCTTACCAACTGAGCTAACCGGGTGGCGGTTTAGAACAACACATTTAGAATACAATTTACTTAAGATAAACAGGCACTTCCCCAAGTCAATATTGGCACTCGTTTCAATCAAGAACAGACGGCTTCATGTATGTATGGCATTAATGCCATGATAGTCTTTATTTCGTTGTGGAATTCAATATGAATAAATATTAGACCTCTTTAGATTCATGGTTTTTTCTAAACTTCTTTTCCAATCTTTGAGAGGCAGTTAACCTCCTACGTTGCGTGACGACGTGACGACCATGACAACGTCTGCAAATGAGGCTAAGGGACAATGCGCAATAGTCAAACAATAACAAAGAAGTCAGTTCATTTTTTCAGGGAAGCGAGCCATTGTCAAATGCAACATTACGGCGCATGAGCAGACCGTTATTTGCAGCAAAATGGCTTTGCACCGTAAAGCGCATGAGCAGACCGTTATTTGTAGGCAGTTATTTGTAGTTCTCTCGGCCAATCAAAATAACGAAAAGATAATTTGAATATTAATAGTTGTTCTTTGAAGGTGACTGACTACTTTTGAATGTTCAATTTGAGCCCACGATGTGCGCGCCCACAAAAACGGCGCAAAACTGCATAATAAGCTTCGGACTTTTATTCAGGAACCATACAGGTTTTGAACTCCAACAGGGCAAAACCCCCCAAATTTTCCACCGGGATAAATTTTACAAAACAACAAGTAAAAATTAAATTCTTTGAGAAAGTTTGAAGGAATCGTAATTATTAGAACTTATAAGAAAAACGTTTTATGTGTTTTTTTTGTCAACATTTGAGTACGATTTTCGGTTCAAGAGATGCTGAATTTTGAGCTTTTTTTAAAAGCTTTATTCAAATATTTTGAGTTCATCTTCGAAAATAATGTTTAAAGTAGATGTTCTGAGAAAATTGCTTCCAGAACTTTTGTAATTTTTGAGTTATGAATTTTTGTATCAAAGCTTGATATTTCCGCCATTCTTTTTCGAAAACTTGTCAACATGGTTATATTCAAAATTCCTTTTCTCGAAAACAAGCATGGAACAGCCTATTTTTCTTTTCGTTTTTGAAATCAGCGTTAAATTCTGTGAAAGATATCTTTCTAAGAACATTTTGTAATTATTCCTTGCTAAAGTAGTCTGTCGTGTTTGTTGATTGTCTCTCTCTCTGAGAAATGTTGCGAGTTCCCTATGGCTAGAAGTCATTACCTGTTCACGAAGTAATGATAATAATAATAATAATAATAATAATAATAATAATAATAATAATAATAAACTTTATTAATGTCTCGAAACTTCTAGCTTGGCACACGTGCTTTGCTAATCGGGGAGACCTGAAATAAAAACTATCTGTCTAGTAAGAAATAATGAACAAAAAATAAATAAACAAATAAACAAATAGACAAATAGAATTTAGAAATAATTAAATATATATATATATATTTAATTATTTCTAATTAAATATATAAGGTGGAGGGAGATGTATTCTTACATGAAATGTAATAACTCCTTTAGTTCATCATACGTTTCATAGGACCAACTGAAATCTTCCCATCTTTACAACATGTGCTCTAACCTAGCTCCAAACGGCTGGTAGGTTTCGCCAATTTCTAATTTTGCATTGCGAAATTTCAGTCTAAAACCTTCCTCGGTGCATTCAAAAGCTTTTAAAAGAGCCGATTTTAAGACCTGAAACGACTCAGCATCTTTTGGGGATAATCTACAGAAGACATCAAGGGCTTTACCCCTGAGTAACTCGTTTAAATTAATACACCACTCTTCAGGAGGCCAATTTTGAGAGGTGGCGTAGCGTTCAAATCTCGCTAAATATGTGTCAATACTATCGCGCTTAGCATCAAATGCAGGGAGTTTCGGTTTCCTGGCACCAATACCCCTCTCTGGTTCAACCTTACCAACCCCATGAAGTCTAGCTCTTTCCAGTTCGAACTCCCATTGTCTCTGGCTACTTTCTTGCTGGGCTGTTAAACGTGTAAGCTCGATTTGTTTGGCGTCTTCGCTGGCTTTCTCTTGGGCTTCACACGTGGCTTTCTCTAGGGCTCTGGTTTGAGCTCTTTCCTCCTCCTTTTGAGGCGTTAACTAGGATTAAGTTTCTTCATAATCACTATTAAACATGGTTTCTATTAGGTCTCACATGTACTGAATATTTTACAACTAAAGCGAAAGATAATATTTCCAGGACGGGCCCCCAAATGTCGCCTTTGTTGATCAGTACAAGTACTAGAGACTGTTTTCACTTCACTTACTTATTTTATTTGATTTTCTAATAGTTTCTTAACGATCTAAGGACTAATAAATATTATATGCTTAAATTATCTTAACTTACTTACTAAATAATATACTTGAGATCAACTCTTAAATCAACTTAAATAAAACTAAAACTAACAGACTCTCGAGACACACGCTGTCCTCGCTACTCTCTTTCGGTTCCTAGTGTACAGCTCATTGTCAGCCGGCGCTTCTTCAGATTCACAAATCTTTTAATATATAGATTTAGGCACTGCCTAAAAGCGGAGCTCCCATAAATAGTATATTTAATTTAGTGCTAAAAACGTGACAATTATGTGACGCGGCATAACGCTGGTTGTAGAGCGGTTACCACTTCGTTTGATTTTACCAGAATACAGGAGGAAAAACTAAAAGAAAAAACATTATTTTAAGCCTTCAAAAGCATTAGAAGACTTTTCAATTCGAAGAAGAATAACTATAGATTGTAGAACATATGAATACATGTATGGAACAAAGGATTTTATTCAGCAAATCTTAGTAATCAAAGTTGTAAGTTTGTTTAGGTGGAAAGTGAACTACACTGAAAATTGTCGAAAAATATTACTGATAAGCTTAAGCTTACATTCACATGGATTTCACATGTAAAAAGAGACATATTCATTAATGAAAGACAATAATTTTCTTTGTTAGTAAGTTGGTCTTTGAAAAGTTTTTTTTTTTTCAGATTTATTCTTAACTTTATTATCGAGCGGAATATCTTACAAAAACATAAGCTTATCCATAAAAAAAAACAAGCTCATCATTTTTGCGATTGTGTAATACTAATAGCTGGAAAAGCCCGATAAATAGCAAATGTTTGGTGTGATATGTATTCCTTTTTCATATTTCATTCAACATTAAAACAAATTATCTATAAAAATGTCAAAATATTCATATGATTATGAAACTGAAATCTTGTTTGTGACTTCGCGTGAGGTTCGCTGGCCGTCAAATATATTTTTTCAAAGAACCATGTCTTTTTACTAAGTCTTAGCCTTTTTTCTTGAAATTGGATCAAAAACAAAAAATCAAAGCTTCAAATATCGCTTTTTTGGTTCACAAGTAATGTAGAAAAAGATGATAAAAATCTAGAATGCAGTAAAAACGACAAACTATCCAAGTTTTTCTGACAATGTTTGCCGAACCAACGTCCTTGGCTTGTCTGAGAGTTTCTCCAGCTAGTTTACACATTTCTTGTCGATTTTTTTACGAAATATTAATTAAAATTAATGAATTTACCTTCTATGAAGTGTTTTCTAAGGAACTGAAATATCATTCTTGCAGTATAATCAGGTTTTTCTGGTCTACAGGCCACTTTTTCTTTCACTGAAGTTTCAGTCACGAAACTTCATCGTAAGATTAAGAATATTCCCTCGCTAAATCTTCTTTAGCAAGTCGCTAAAGTCGAAAAATTGTTTTTGTTCACTTTAAGACAGACATGACTTCGATTAAACGTATTTTTCGCATTGCAAAAATAAGAAAAAATACTTCTTGATCCATCTTTGAGATTATTGCAATTTTTCTGTGCATTTGTGAGTAAGCAAAGCGCACGGGAACCCTGTGCAAAGTGGTACTGAAATGGACGGACGTATGTATGTTTCGCGGTACGCATGTACGCAGTGTGTATGTGTGTATGTATGGACAAGGTGATGACGTAATCAAGACATGAAAAATCTTAAGTATGGTGCGTCCTATGAAACGCATGATGAAGTAAATGATTTATTACTTCGTGAACAGGTAATGACTTCTAGCCATAGGGAACTCGAGACAATCAACACCACAGACTACTTTAGCATGGAATAATTACAAAATGTTCTTAGAAAGATATCTTACACAGAATTTAACGCTGATTTCAAAAACGAAAAGAAAAATGGTCTGTTCCATGTTTGTTTTCGAGGAAAGGAATTTTGAATATAACCATGTTGACAAGTTTCCGAAAAAAATGGCGGAAATATCAAGCTTTGCATACAAAAATTCATAACTCAAAAATTACAAAAGCTCTGTTAGCAAATTTCTCAGAACATCTACTTTAAACATTATTTTCGAAGATGAAAAAAATATATTTGAAGAAAGTTTTAAAAATAAGCCTAAAATTCAGCATCTTGTTAGCTCAATGAACCGAAAATCGTACTCAAATGATGACAACAAAAACACATAAAACGCTTTTCTTATAAGTTCTAATAATTACAATTCCTTCAAACTTTCTCAAAAAATTCAATTTTTACCTGTTGTTTTGGAAAATTTAGTCCCGTGGAAAATTTGGGGGGTTTTGCCCTGTTGCAGTTCAAAACCTGTATGGTTCCTGAATAAGAGTCCGAACTTATTACGCGGTTTTCCGCGGTTTTTGTGGGCGCGTGGTAGGTCCTTCATATATGGTGCATTATAGTGGCACATATCATATATAGTCCATCAGCTGAGACCAGAAAGTTTGGGTTTATGGCTCACTTAAGGGGAACAAACGAAACTTAGTCAATCTTAATCCTTGACTATTTCGCATCAGTTGATCACAGCTAGGGACAGTTGATCACAGCTAGGGACACTCAGTTGATCACAGCTAGGAACAGTTGATCACAGCTAGGGACAGATGATCACAGCTAGGGACAGTTGATCACAGCTAGGGACAGATGATAACAGCTAGGGACAGTTGATCAAAGCTAGGGACAGTTGATCACAGCTAGGGACAGTTGATCACAGCTAGGGACAGTTGATCACAGCTAGGGACAGTTGATCACAGCTAGGGACAGATGATAACAGCTAGGGACAGTTGATCAAAGCTAGGGACAGTTGATCACAGCTAGGGACAGTTGATCACAGCTAGGGACAGTTGATCACAGCTAGGGACAGATGATCAGGGCTAGGGACAGTTGATCAGGGCTAGGGATAGGCCTTATGAAGAATATGAACAGTATATGTGCCATTATAATATATGATATGTGCCACTATAATGTACAATATATGAAGGACCTACCGGGCGCGTACATCGTGGGCTCAAATTGAGCTTCAAAAGTGGTCAGTCACCTTCAAAGAACAACTATTATCATTCAAATTTTTTTTTCGTCATTTTGACGGTCTGCTCATGCTCATTACGGTGAAAAGCTATTTTGCTGCAAATAACGGTATGCTCATGCGCCGTAATGTTGCATTTGACAATGGCTCGCTTCCCTGAAAAAATGAACTGACTTCTTTGTTATTGTTTGACTCGTGCGCACTGCCCCTTAGCCTCATTTGCAGACGTACTTATGGTCGTCACATCGTCACGCAACGTAGGAGGCTAACTGCCCCTCAAAGATTAGAAAAAAGATTAGAAAAAACCACGAAGATAAAAATGGGCTAATGTTTATTCCTACTGAATTCCAAAACGAATTTTAATTTTAATTTTTAATTTTAATTTTAGTCTTTAAAAAGACTACCACGGCACTAATGCCATACATACATGCAGCCGTCTGTTCTTGATTGAAACGAGTGCCAATATTGACTTGGGGAAGTGCCTGTTTATCTTAAGTAAATTGTATTCTAAATGTGTTGTTCTAAACCGCCACCCGGTTAGCTCAGTTGGTAAGAGCGTCGGTCTGTTGTGCGGGAGGTGGTGGTTCGAGTCCAAGCTGGACCAACACTTTAAAATAACTGTGGAGAAGCTGCTTCCTTTGTAATTACATCTTCAAGTCTTCTCGGATAAGGACTTTAAACCGTAGGCCCTGTCTACCAACCCTTCCTTAACCTGTAAATGGGGGAAATAAAAGACCCGCTGAATTATTCGTATAAGAGTAGGAGATTGTCTCCCAATTTGAAGACATAACACTATTATACTAACAATTAACTCATGATTGTAAGCTGGCTTTTAAAATATGCAGCCCGTAAAGTCCTCCACTGGTCACAATTGTAAAGCGTATTGAGACAATGCGCTATATAAGAACTTCCCATGAGTATTATTATTATTACTATTATTATTATTATTATTATTATTATTATTATTATTATTATTATCATTATTGTAAATTGCATTATTAAAATATTATGTTCCAATCTTGAGCCGGTTGACATGACATCTCCATCAGTATATAGTACATTAGTACCATGCTAGTTAGAGTGAAATGTAATCCCCTTCATGAAACACTTATCGGCTCATGTAAAAAACACGGAGAAAAACTATGAGTAAATAAAAAAAAAGTATTTCATTTGAAGCCTGATCATGCCGGGATGATGCAATATATGAAAAAGATGAACCAAGAACCTGTTATATACACAATCAAGAACCTGTTATATACAAAATCAAACAGATATTATACGACTCTACCACGCTCAAAGATGCACGGGAATTAGGTTCTCTGGTTATGATTTGATCAAAAGTAGACGTGGTAATGCCAAACTAAAACCTCTTTCTCCAAAACTTTTGTTGAGTTCTAAACATTTCATCGTTCTCTAGTCTATTCCAATGTGTTTTGCATTACTGATCTAAACACATCCTGCAGACGAAGCGAGAATATACAGCTGGTAATGCATAGCCTTTCCTAACTTCTACCATAGTTAATACAGCCGAGCTATAGAGGCGTTAGGCTAGCAGGGTTTAGTGAGAGTAAGAAGGAGTTACTCAGACATCTGAAGAGGAGCTTGTTCAATTGATGATCTGTTGTGATGATAAGGGATTAATGATAATGACTAGTGGTTACTAGTTGGAACTGTGTTGTTGTGTTGAATACAACAAGTGAATAAGAAGGAAATACCGTGTAAAAAGGGATTCACTGATAATGATTAGTGGTTACTAGTTGGAACTGTGTTGGTGTGTTGAATACAACAAGTGAATAAGAAGGAAATACCGTGTAAAAAGGGATTCACTGATAATGATTAGTGGTTACTAGTTGGAACTGTGTTGGTGTGTTGAATACAACAAGTGAATAAGAAGGAAATACCGTGTAAAAAGGGATTCACTGATAATGATTAGTGAATAAAAGGGAAACTTAACACTGTGTAATAAAGTTTCTAACAATACTGATGTTGCGGACTTTAGACTTCGAAACGTTATACATTTATTGAATAAAGCGCTTGTGTCTTAGTCAGACGTCAAACCAGTTTAGAATGGGTTATTTAGATCCAGTTACCGTAAATTGATCATCATTATCTGAAAAAGCCGCATTATTTTAATAATGCAATTTAGAGCACATTTAAAATACCATTTTACTTAAGATAAACAGGCACTTGTCCTATTAACACTTCCTCAAGTCAATATTGACCCTCGTTTCAGTCAAGAACAAACGGCTGCACGTATGTATGGCATTAGTGCCATGACTGTCTTTATTTCGTTTTGGAATTCAATATGAATAAATATTAGCCCTCTTTAGCTTCGTGGTTTGTTGTGCCCATTTCAGACCACGTGATGCCACTCTTGAGAGTTGATTCTTTCATGTGTAAATATTTTAAATAAAAGAACATTTCTCAAGGGAATGACATGTGGTCTGAAATGGGCAATTTGCATACAAAGGTAAAGATATCTATTACTGAAGAATAGAACACCAATGGCGTAACATACTAAGCGACATCCGAAAAAAAAAGTACCGAAAAAAGAACGAAAGAAGAAGAATTCCTTTCTTGATCTCCGTCAACAACTTTGGTGTATAAACGTTGTTGTATAAACATTTATAATGAACTTTATTTAAAAAAAAAACGGTATCTACATCATCAACAAAAAATAAATGCTCGTCCTGAGAGCCGTGTTACATATTATAGATGGAGAATTAAATACAAAAGGAATCTTTAAACTTTTCCTAAAATATTTCTTTTAAAAACAGAAAAACTTGTAGATTCTCGTACCTTTAATGGTAGAGTTCCAGGCAGCTGCTCCACTATACTTGAAACTATTTTTTAAAACGCTTATCTTAGGTAATGGCATGCAGTGACAGATTTGAGTGACAACCACGAAGGCCATAATCATGAATGCCAGAAACATTTTGGAATAAATTACAAAGGTAGTTAGGTCGTCACCTTCTGTTTGAATCGTTTAGTTTCAAGGTTATCCGGCCCATTCAAGGCTTTGGAGAATATCTAGTAAATAAACCCCTATCGGCTGATAATGTCCGAGGATGAGAAATTGTCAGAAAAAATAACATTTGCCCAAGAAGCAAAGCTTCGAGGGCAAATGTGATATTTTGAGGACCATTTCTCATCCAAGGACATTATCAGCTGATATTCCAGTGAGCCAAAAGGGGTTTATTTATTTTATAACCCAACGACTTCACTGAAATGGATTCAGCAAACTGCATTGACTCATCATCTCCAGACTTTTCAAAAAATAGTTCTCTCGTCTCCCAGCTGGATATAAAAACAATTATTTTGGTAAATAAAAGCTGTTTGACCTTGAATATTCTATATTTTGACAGTTGTCGAATTTATTGTTGGTTTTTAGTAGATTATGAAAAATTTCCAAAAACAAACCAAAAACTCCATTCACGAAACAACATGGATGCTTACCATTGAAGACATTTACAGTATATTTTGTTAATTTTTTCGTGTTTCCTGGCGTAGTTTTGTAAACCAGTCTTTATATTTTACTCTCGCTTGTTTGTAAAAACCGAGTTTCTTTGTTTTCCGTGTTTTTTCTTTTCTTTTTTTAACGTTTTTCTCTTTTACTGGACGTGCAATTTTGTAATCACTTGTTTGATTTCAGACCAAATTGCACTCCACTCAGTTCAATTACCATTATATATATATATATTTATTTATATATATATATATGTATGATAATCACATCAGATTATCTACAGCCCTTAGACTATATACAGTCTCAACAGCCCATATTCGTTTCTTCATCGTTTCCTTGTTCATTTTATAAGAATAATAAGTTTCTTTGCTTATTTATTTTTTGTTAGGGCGCACTTAATTTGGAGCCCAGCTCTGTTGTGCTAACCCTCTCCATTAGTATTTATTCAATGGATGAAGTAATGTAAATAAATAAAATAAATAAATAAATATCACTTCAAACGGGGGATATCGCCTGATACCCGTCCTGCACGTGGCCCATTTGAACCAATGAAAAATTCATCACGCGAAAATTCATCGCTGGTCTGATTGTGATCAGAACGAGTTATAATAAGTCCAGCAAGATTTTGAATTTTGAATACAAATATATAATGACATGAAACATGAAAAAACATGAAAAAAGGACCGCAAGGCATAACACGGCTATGGAAAGTTAACAAAAATATTTCCTTGTCTTGACGCAATATATCTACATATCTAATAAAGATTCTTCAACAACATTTTCATAATATATGTTAAATAATTATCATCTTATGCTATTCTTATGCTCAGTATCGGAATATCATCACCATGATCATAGGTACTATCTCACGGTCAAACCATCATATACAATACAGTATATATGGAGGATATAGAGAGTACATACAGTATATATGGAGTATATAGAGAGTACATACGGTATATATAGAGTATATAGAGAGTACATACGGTATATATGGAGTATATAGAGAGTACATACAGTATATATGGAGTATATAGAGAGTACATACGGTATATATAGAGTATATAGAGAGTACATACGGTATATATGGAGTATATAGAGAGTACATACAGTATATATGGAGTATATAGAGAGTACATACAGTATATATGGAGTATATAGAGAGTACATACAGTATATATGGAGTATATAGAGAGTACATACAGTATATATGGAGTATATATAGAGTACATACAGTATATATGGAGTATATAGAGAGTACATACAGTATATATGGAGTATATAGAGAGTACATACAGTATATATGGAGTATATAGCCAGTACATACAGTATATATGGAGTATATAGAGAGTACATACAGTATATATGCAGTATATAGAGAGTACATACAGTATATATGGAGTATATAGAGAGTACATACAGTATATATGGAGTATATAGAGAGTACATACAGTATATATGGAGTATATAGAGAGTACATACAGTATATATGGAGTATATAGAGAGTACATACAGTATATATGGAGTATATAGAGAGTACATACAGTATATATGGAGTATATAGAGAGTACATACAGTATATATGGAGTATATAGAGAGTACATACAGTATATATGGAGTATATAGAGAGTACATACAGTATATATGGAGTATATAGAGAGTACATACAGTATATATGGAGTATATAGAGAGTACATACAGTATATATGGAGTATATAGAGAGTACATACAGTATATATGGAGTATATAGAGAGTACATACAGTATATATGGAGTATATATAGATTACTTCATAGAAAGTGCGGCGTACGGGGTTATATTCACGAGTTGTTTGTGTAAAACACGAACGAGCGAGTCTTCGAGCGAGTGAGTGTTTTTACACAAACAACGAGTGAATATAGCCCCGTACAAAGCACTTTCTATGATGTTTTCTCTTTATTATATATGTAACTAGAATTCACATACAAACACGTTTATTTTGATTGAATAAAAATGACAAATTTTGTCGAAACTTTCGTAAGTTTTAAGTTTATAAGTTAGGATGTCATGCAACTGTACATAATTAAATTGGAAAACTCCTCATGTCAGTTTATAAAAGGAAAATGAATATACAAAAAGTCAATATAAATATCAAAAATGTACTGTTTTTCATAATTAGTGGCTGTCTGGCGAATCCAAGATGCAATAACGGCGGCGCTTTGTTGTTGTTTCTTCACGCTCGTCTAAATCTCTTGGCTGGATTTCTTCCAGGTTTTGCTGCACATTTTTTGTTTCAAGATATGTAGTCAATAAAGCCAGGTCTCTCTTCGTCTTGCTTAGTGTGTTTTTGTTTTCTTGGTTTTGAATAAACTCATCTACCGGCACATCTAGTGACACAAAACGACTCGCCATTTTGTTCACATCAACAAAGCTACAGAAAACACAACTTTGCTATGGCGGGAAGCCATTCAAATGTCACAATTGCTCGTTTTATGATTGGTTGGTTTGGTCAACTCTAAATTTTGATAGGTTATATTTTTACACAGTGAAAAGCTGTACACGATGCTAATTGGTCGTATTGCATTTTTCACCAGTGAAATATAAAGCATAGAGATTTTTATAATAGAGATTTATTGTATGAAATTCTAGTTATATATATAATAAATAGAGAGTACATACAGTATATATGGAGTATATAGAGAGTACATACAGTATACATGGAGTATATAGAGAGTACATACAGTATACATGGAGTATATAGAGAGTACATACAGTATACATGGAGTATATAGAGAGTACATACAGTATATTTGCAGTATATAGAGAGTATATAGAGTACTGACTGACTGAAAGGTGTTTCCTTTCCACTTGGTCACGACGTTGTTCCTATTGTGTATTTATGTACTTGACATATCGGCAAGATGCTCAGCATGAGTCTGTCAGTTTAACACATAAATACCTGACCACATTCTCTTCTAGCTCAACGATTCTTCTGTTGGACGAAGACTACAGTAGACATTACGCTGTCGGCAACCCGCTCAAATTATTGTTCACGATGAAAAGAGCAAGTGTGTTGATTGTTGGTTTTCTTTCTTTGCTTCTAGTGGCAGCGTGTTTGGCCAATTACCGACCTCAACCGACCTATACTGGACATAACGGCAGGAAACGAGGTGGACCATTTCAGGTACAACTTGATATTATAAAATCAATTGATGTATTGAACTAAAGAACTGGTCAGTAACCCGTTTTCTCTGTCCTACAGGGGAGAGAAGGTGCTTGCAAACGGGCACAACGTTTGTGTAACGATGAATACGATGACAGAAACTGGAGAGATGATAAATAAACACAAGCACAAGAAAACAGATAGTTAGAACCCTGGATGCATTATATAATGAGTTGAGAATTGATATGTAACCAAAATATGGAAAGAAATTTATTGTACCTTGATCAAAATGTATTGTAAACCAATAAAAACTGAAGTGAAACTGTGAAAAGTTTGAATCTATATTTTACTTTAACAACGAAAACGAAGATCACAAAATGTGAAACTTGCCTAACACTCTACTTTTTGAAGTAGATCTATCATACAGAACGTTTGTTACTATGGGCATATCGGCGTAGTAGGGGGATTCTTTTCATCGTTTTAATTCTGAAGGAATCGTTGTTTTTTTTGGAGAATTTAGTAGAAGATGGATTTGTGCAATAAAGTTGTTCTCTTTAACTCGTGAAACAAGTGTGCTTATTAAAGTGTAATAGTCCACTAATAAGATTTAAATTCAAAGGGGGAGGCCTGTTTTGAGAGGCTTACAGTAGGATAACATTTTTTGGACTCAACACTAAAAAAAAATTGGAGAACGAGGGGTCAGTTTGGCATTACCACGTTATCCTCTACTTTTGAATCAAATATAACCAATGAACTTAATTCCCGTGCATCTTTGAGTGTGGTAGAGTCGTATAATATCTGTTTGATTGTGTATATAACAGGTTCTTGATTGTGTATATAACAGGTTCTTGGTTCATCTTTTTCATATATTGCATCATCCCGGCATGATCAGGCTTCAAATGAAATACTTTTTTTTAAATTTACTCATAGTTTTTCTCCGCGTTTTTTACATGAGCCGATAAGTGTTTCATGAAGGGGATTACATTTCACTCTAACTAGCATGGTACTAATGTACTATATACTGATGGAGATGTCATGTCAACCGGCTCAAGATTGGAACATAATATTTTAATAATGCAATCTACAATAATGATAATAATAATAATAATAATAATACTCATGGGAAGTTCTTATATAGCGCATTCTACAATGTCTCAATGCGCTTTACAATTGTGACCAGTGGAGGACTTTACGGGCTGCATATTTTAAAAGCCAGCTTACAATCATGAGTTAATTGTTAGTATATTAGTGTTATGTCTTCAAATTGGGAGACAATCTCCTACTCTTATACGAATAATTCAGCGGGTCTTTTATTTCCCCCATTTACAGGTTAAGGAAGGGTTGGTAGACAGGGCCTACGGTTTAAAGTCCTTATCCGAGAAGACTTGAAGATGTAATTACCAAGGAAGCACCTTCTCCACAGTTATTTTAAAGTGTTGGTCCAGCTTGGACTCGAACCACGACCTCCCGCACAACAGACCGACGCTCTTACCAACTGAGCTAACCGGGTGGCGGTTTAGAACAACACATTTAGAATACAATTTACTTAAGATAAACAGGCACTTCCCCAAGTCAATATTGACACTCGTTTCAATCAAGAACAGACGGCTTCATGTATGTATGGCATTAATGCCATGATAGTCTTTATTTCGTTGTGGAATTCAATATGAATAAATATTAGCCCTCTTTAGCTTCGTGGTTTTTTCTAATCTTTTTTCTAATCTTTGAGGGGCAGTTAACCTCCTACGTTGCGTGACGACGTGACGACAATAACAACGTCTGCAAATGAGGCTAAGGGGCAGTGCGCAATAGTCAAACAATAACAAAGAAGTCAGTTCATTTTTTCAGGGAAGCGAGCCATTGTCAAATGCAACATTACGGCGCATGAGCAGACCGTTATTTGCAGCAAAATGGCTTTGCACCGTAAAGCGCATGAGCAGACCGTTATTCGTAGGCAGTTATTTGTAGTTCTCTCGGCCAATCAAAATAACGAAAAGATAATTTGAATAATAATAGTTGTTCTTTGAAGGTGACTGACTATTTTTGAATGTTCAATTTGAGCCCACGATGTGCGCGCCCACAGAAACGGCGCAAAACCGCATAATAAGCTTCGGACTTTTATTCAGGAACCATACAGGTTTTGAACTCCAACAGGGCAAAACCCCCCAAAATTTTCCGCCGGACTAAATTTTCCAAAACAACAAGTAAAAATTACATTCTTTGAGAAAGTTTGAAAGAATCGTAATTATTAGAACTTATAAGAAAAGCGTTTTATGGGTTTTTGTTGTCATCATTTGAGTACGATTTTCGGTTCACAAGATGCTGAATTTTGAGCTTTTTTTAAAACTTTATTCAAATATTTTTTTTCATCTTCGAAAATAATGTTTAAAGTAAATGTTCTGAGAAAGTTGCTTCCAGAGCATTTGAAATTTTCGAAAACTTGTCAACACTGTTATATTCAAAATTCGTTTTCTCGAAAACAGGCATGGAGCAGGCCGTTTTTCTTTTCGTTTTTGAAATCAGAGTTAAATTCTGTGTAAGATATCTTTCTAAGAACATTTTGTAATTATTCCTTGCTAAAGTAGTTTGTCGTGATTGTTGATTGTCTCTCTCTGAGAAATGTCGCGAGTTCCCTATGGCTAGAAGTCATTACCTGTTCACGAAGTAATAAATCCTTTAGTTCATCATACGTTTCATAGGACCCACTTAAGTCTACCTACCTATCCAACATGTGCTCTAATCTAGCTCCAAACTGCTGGTAGGTTTCGCCAATTTCTAATTTTGCATTGCGAAGTTTAAGTCTAAAACCTTCCTCGGTGCATTCAAAAAAGCCGATTTTAAGACCTGATACGAGTCAGAATCCTTTGGGGATAATCTACAGAAGACATCAAGGGCTTTACCCGTGTGTAACGCGTTTAAATAAATGCACCACTCTTCAGGAGGCCAATTTTGAGAGGTGGCGTAGCGTTCAAATCTCGCTAAATGTGCGTCAATACTATCGCGCTTAGCATCAAATGCAGGGAGTTTCGGTTTCCTGGCCCCAATACCCCTCTCTGGTTCAACCTTACCAACCCAATGTTGAAGCCGCTCCTTTTCTACATCGGCCTGAAGCCTAGCTCTTTCCAGTTCGAACTCCCATTGTCTCTGGCTACTTTCTTGCTGGGCTGTTAAACGTGCAAGCTCGATTTGTTTGGCGTCTTCGCTGGCTTTCTCTTGGGCTTCACACGTGGCTTTCTCTAGGGCTCTGGTTTGAGCTCTTTCCTCCCGTGCTCTTTCCTCCTCCTCTTGAGGCGTTAACTAGGATTAAGTTTCTACATAATCACTATTAAACATGATTTCTATTAAGTCTCACATGTACTACATATTCAGTTTACAACTAAAGCGAAAGATAATATTTCCCGGACGGGCCCCGATCCCGATCTCCTGACCCAATTTCATGTAGTCTTGGAAGGATGACATTTCGGTGAACAATGGTCGGTCTACGTACGGTGTCTCGTAAATTCCTTGTAAATTCCTTGGAGAACTCAATAATAATACAGTTCAGAACTTGTTAACGACTATTGAGGCGTTAACTAGGATAAGTGCATATTTTACACGCTGTCCTCGCTACTCTCTTTCGGTTCCTAGTACACAGCTCATTGTCAGCCGGCGCTTCTTCAGATTCACAAATCTCTTAATATATAGATTTAGGCACTGCCTAAAAGTGGAGCTCCCATAAATAGTATTTTTAGAGCTCTGTTTGAATCGTTTAGTTTCAAGGCTATCCGGCCCATTCAAGGCTTTGGAGAATATCTAGTAAATAAACCCCTATCGGCTGATAATGTCCGAGGATGAGAAATTGTCAGAAAAAATAACATTTGCCCAAGAAGCAAAGCTTCGAGTGCAAATGCGATATTTTGAGGACCATTTCTCATCCAAGGACATTATCAGCTGATATTCCAGTGAGCCAAAAGGGGTTTATTTATTTTATAACCCATCGACTTCACTGGAATGGATTCAGCAAACTGCATTGACTCATCATCTCCAGACTTTTCAAAAAAATAGTTCTCTCGTCTCCAAGCTGGATATAAAAACACTTATTTTGGTAAATGAAAGCTGTTTGACCTTGAATATTCTATTGTTTGACATTAGTTGTCGAATAATTGTTTGTTGGTTTTCAGTAGTTCATGAAAAATTTCGAAAACAAACCAAAAACTCCATTCACGAAACAACATGGATGCTTACCATTCAAGACATTTACAGTATATTTTGTTAATTTTTTCGTGTTTCCTGGCGTAGTTTTCTCACCAGTCTTTATATTTTACTCTCACTTGTTTGTAAAAACCGAGTTTCTTTGTTTTCCGTGCTTTTTCTTTTCTTTTTTTAACGTTTTTCGCGAAAATTCATCGTTGATCTGATTGTATAATCAGAACGAGTTATAATACGTCCAACACGATTTTGAATTTTGAATACAAATATATAATGACATGAAACATGAAAAAACATAAAAAAAGGACCATAAGGCATAACACGGCTATGGAAAGTTAACAAAAATATTTCCTTGTCTTGACGCAATAAAACATATCTAATAAAGATTCTTCAACAACATTTTCATGATATATGTTAAATAATTATCATCTTATGCTATTCTTATGCTCAGTATCGGAATATCATCACCATCATCATAGGTACTATCTCACAGTCAAACCATCATATACAATACAGTATATATGGAGTATATAGAGAGTACATACAGTATATATGGAGTATATAGAGAGTACATACAGTATATATGGAGTATATAGAGAGTACATACAGTATATATGGAGTATATAGAGAGTACATACAGTATATATGGAGTATATAGAGAGTACATACAGTATATATGGAGTATATAGAGAGTACATACGGTATATATAGAGTATATAGAGAGTACATACAGTATATATGGAGTATATAGAGAGTACATACAGTATATATGGAGTATATAGAGAGTACATACAGTATATATGGAGTATATAGCCAGTACATACAGTATATATGGAGTATATAGAGAGTACATACAGTATATATGGAGTATATAGAGAGTACATACAGTATACATGGAGTATATAGAGAGTACATACAGTATATATGGAGTATATAGAGAGTACATACAGTATATATGGAGTATATAGCCAGTACATACAGTATATATGGAGTATATAGAGAGTACATACAGTATATATGGAGTATATAGAGAGTACATACAGTATATATGGAGTATATAGAGAGTACATACAGTATATATGGAGTATATAGAGAGTACATACAGTATATATGGAGTATATAGCCAGTACATACAGTATATATGGAGTATATAGAGAGTACATACAGTATATATGGAGTATATAGAGAGTACATACAGTATATATGGAGTATATAGAGAGTACATACGGTATATATAGAGTATATAGAGAGTACATACAGTATATATGGAGTATATAGAGAGTACATACAGTATATATGGAGTATATAGAGAGTACATACAGTATATATGGAGTATATAGAGAGTACATACAGTATACATGGAGTATATAGAGAGTACATACAGTATATATGGAGTATATAGAGAGTACATACAGTATATATGGAGTATATAGAGAGTACATACAGTATATATGGAGTATATAGAGAGTACATACAGTATATATGGAGTATATAGAGAGTACATACAGTATATATGGAGTATATAGCCAGTACATACAGTATATATGGAGTATATAGAGAGTACATACAGTATATATGGAGTATATAGAGAGTACATACAGTATACATGGAGTATATAGAGAGTACATACAGTATATATGGAGTATATAGAGAGTACATACAGTATATATGGAGTATATAGAGAGTATATAGAGAGTACATACAGTATATATGGAGTATATAGAGAGTACATACAGTATATATGGAGTATATAGAGAGTAGATACAGTATATATGGAGTATATAGAGAGTACATACAGTATATATGGAGTATATAGAGGGTACATACAGTATACATGGAGTATATAGAGAGTACATACAGTATATATGGAGTATATAGAGAGTACATACATTATATATGGAGTATATAGAGGGTACATACAGTATATATGGAGTATATAGAGAGTACATACAGTATATATGGAGTATATAGAGAGTACATACAGTATATATGGAGTATATAGAGGGTACATACAGTATATATGGAGTATATAGAGAGTACATACAGTATATATGGAGTATATAGAGAGTACATACAGTATATATGGAGTATATAGAGGGTACATACAGTATACATGGAGTATATAGAGAGTACATACAGTATATATGGAGTATATAGAGAGTACATACAGTATATATGGAGTATATAGAGAGTACATACAGTATATATGGAGTATATAGAGAGTACATACAGTATATATGGAGTATATAGAGAGTACATACAGTATATATGGAGTATATAGAGGGTACATACAGTATACATGGAGTATATAGAGAGTACATACAGTATATATGGAGTATATAGAGAGTACATACAGTATATATGGAGTATATAGAGAGTACATACAGTATATATGGAGTATATAGAGAGTACATACAGTATATATGGAGTATATAGAGAGTACATACAGTATATATGGAGTATATAGAGAGTACATACAGTATACATGGAGTATATAGAGAGTACATACAGTATACATGGAGTATATAGAGAGTACATACAGTATACATGGAGTATATAGAGAGTACATACAGTATATTTGCAGTATATAGAGAGTATATAGAGTACTGACTGACTGAAAGGTGTTTCCTTTCCACTTGGTCACGACGTTGTTCCTATTGTGTATTTATGTACTTGACATATCGGCAAGATGCTCAGCATGACTCCGTCAGTTTAACATATAAATACCTGACCACATTCTCTTCTAGCTCAACGATTCTTCTGTTGGACGAAGACTACAGTAGACATTACGCTGTCGGCAACCCGCTCAAATTATTGTTCACGATGAAAAGAGCAAGTGTGTTCATTGTTGGTTTTCTTTCTTTGCTTCTAGTGGCAGCGTGTTTGGCCAATTACCGACCTCAACCGACCTATACTGGACATAACGGCAGGAAACGAGGTGGACCATTTCAGGTACAACTTGATATTATAAAATCAATTGATGTATTGAACTAAAGAACTGGTCAGTAACCCGTTTTTCTCTGTCCTACAGGGGAGAGAAGGTGCTTGCAAACGGGCACAACGTTTGTGTAACGATGAATACGATGACAGAAACTGGAGAGATGATAAATAAACACAAGCACAAGAAAACAGATAGTTAGAACCCTGGATGCATTATATAATGAGTTGAGAATTGATCTGTAACCAAAATATGGAAAGAAATTTATTGTACTTTGATCAAAATCTATTGTAAACCAATAAAAACTGAAGTGAAACTGTGAAAAGTTTGAATCTATATTTTACTTTGACAACGAAAACTAAGATCACAAAATGTAAAACTTGCCTAACACTCTACTTTTTGAAGTAGATCTATCTTACAGAACGTTTGTTACTATGAGCGCATCGGCATAGTAGGGGGATTCTTTTCATCGTTTTAATTCTGCAGGAATCGTTGTTTTTTTTTTGAGATTTTAGTAGAAGATGGATTTGTGCAATAAAGTTTAACTGGTGAAACAAGTGTGCTTATTAAAGTGTATTAGTCCACTAATAAGATTTAAATTCAAGGGGGAGGCCTATTTTGGGAGGCTTACAGTAGGATAAAAAGTTTTGGACTCAACACTACAAACTTTTTGGAGAACGAGGGGCCAGTTTGGCATTACCACGTTATCCTCTACTTTTGATCAAATATAACCAATGAACCTAATTCCCGTGCATCTTTGAGTGTGGCAGAGTTGTATAATATCTGTTTGATTTTGTATATAACAGGTTCTTGATTGTGTATATAACAGGTTCTTGGTTCATCTTTTTCATATATTGCATCATCCCGGCATGATCAGGCTTCAAATGAAATACTTTTTTTTTATTTACTCATAGTTTTTCTCCGTGTTTTTTACATGAGCCGATAAGTGTTTCATGAAGGGGATTACATTTCACTCTAACTAGCATGGTACTAATGTACTATATACTGATGGAGATGTCATGTCAACCGGCTCAAGATTGGAACATAATATTTTAATAATCAATTTACAATAATAATAATAATAATAATAATAATAATAATAATAATAATAATAATAATAATAATAATAATAATAATAATAATACTCATGGGAAGTTCTTATATACCGCATTCTACAATGTCTCAATACGCTTTACAATTGTGACCAGTGGAGGACTTTACGGGCTGCATATTTTAAAAGCCAGCTTACAATCATGAGTTAATTGTTAGTATATTAGTGTTATGTCTTCAAATTGGGAGACAATCTCCTACACTTATACGAATAATTCAACGGGTCTTTTATTTCCCCCATTTACAGGTTAAGGAAGGGTTGGTAGACAGTGCCTACGGTTTAAAGTCCTTATCCGAGAAGACTTGAAGACGTAATTACAAAGGAAGCAGCTTCTCCACAGTTATTTGAAAGTGTTGGTCCAGCTTGGACTCGAACCACGACCTCCCGCACAACAGACCGACGCTCTTACCAACTGAGCTAACCGGGTGGCGGTTTAGAACAACACATTTAGAATACAATTTACTTAAGATAAACAGGCACTTCCCCAAGTCAATATTGACACTCGTTTCAATCAAGAACAGACGGCTTCATGTATGTATGGCATTAATGCCATGATAGTCTTTATTTCGTTGTGGAATTCAATATGAATAAATATTAGCCCTCTTTATCTTCGTGGTTTTTTCTAATCTTTTTTCTAATCTTTGAGGGGCAGTTAACCTCCTACGTTGCTTGACGATGTGACGACCATAAGAACGTCTGCAAATGAGGCTAAGGGGCAGTGCGAGTCAAACCATAACAAAGAAGTCAGTTCATTTTTTTCAGGGAAGCGAGCCATGGTCAAATGCAACATTAAGGCGCATGAGCAGACCGTAATTTGCAGCAAAATAGCTTTGCACCGTAAAGCGCATGAGCAGACCGTTATTTGTAGGCAGTTATTTGCAGCTAGTTCTCTCGGCAAATCAAAATGACGAAAGAAAATAATTTGAATGATAATAGTTGTTATCATTCAAATCATTTTTTCCGTCATTTTGATTGGCCAAGAGTACTGCAAATAACTGCCTACAAATAATGGTCTGCTCATGCGCAGTAACGCTGCATTTGACAATGGCTCGCTTCCCTGAAAAAATGAGCTGACTTCTTTGTTATGGTTTGACTCGCACTGCCCCTCAAAGATTAGAAAAAATAATTTGAATGATAAAACAATTATTGAACTCGGTTATCGCAAAATATCGAGATTTGTTAGTGTCTTGCTCGCCCTGACTAACAAATCACGATATTTTGCTCAACCTCGTCCAATAATTGCTTATTCTTTGAAGGTGACTGACTACTTTTGATGTACGCGCCAACAAAAACCGCAGAAAACTGCGTAATAAGCTTCGGACTTTTATTCAGGGACCATACAGGTTTTGAACTCCAACAGGGCAAAACCCCCCTAATTTTCCACCAGACTAAATTTTCCAAAACAACAGGTAAGAATTACATTCTTTGAGAAAGTTTGAAGGAATCGTAATTATTAGAACTTATAAGAAAAGCGTTTTATGTGTTTTTGTTGTCAACATTTGAGTACAATTTTCGGTTTACAAGATGCTGAATTTTGAGCTTTTTTTAAAACTTTATTCAAATATTTTAAGTTCATCTTCGAAAATAATGTTTAAAGTAGATGTTCTGAGAAAATTGCCTCCAGAACGTTTGTAATTTTTGAGTTTAAATTCTGTGAAACATATCTTTCTAAGAACATTTTGTAATTATTCCTTGCTAAAGTAGTCTGTCGTGATTGTTGATTGTCTCTCTCTGAGAAATGTTGCGAGTTCCCTTTGGCTAAAAGTCATTACTTGTTCACGAAGTAATAATGATAATAATAATAATAATAATAATAATAATAATAATAATAGTAATAATAATAATAATAATATACTTTATTAATGTCTCGAAACTTCTAGCTTGGCACACGTGCTTTGCTAATCGGGGAGACCTGAAATAAAAACTATCTGTCTAGTAAGAAATAATGAACAAAAAATAAATAAACAAATAAACAAATAGACAAATAAAATTTAGAAATAATTTATATATATATATATTAAAGGATTATTAACCGAGCGCGAGGTCTGTACGGGAAAATATCAGACCGAGGTCTTGACAGTACGGACCGAGCGCAGCGAGGTCCGTACAAAAAAGACCAAGGTCTGATATTTTCTCGTAAAGACCGAGCAAGCGAGGTTAATAAATCGTTTATTATATGGCTGGGTTTTTTTTTTAGCTGCGTCGATAAAAAACACGTGAACTTCCTGTATCGAGCGAATATCGATAGGCCAGGTATCGATCGTTTCCAACTAGCAAAACACATAAAGTCAAACTGCCAAATCTTGCGTTTATTACATCAGGAAACTGCTATTTTTTTACACAAAGAACTTTAAAGACCCTTCAGACCGATGTCACAGAAGTTCAAGCACTGATTTTAAATGTTTTTAAGTTTTTTTTTTTTTTAAAACAATCGTAATAGAACTAAGCTCGTTCATCGAAGTGGAACGAACTAAACAAGAACTTGTTTAACAGATGAACTATAGGTCGTTAGCTGGTAAGCTTTCAATCTCTGTGTTTTTTCCAAGGCTGTTTAAATATTTATGCATTGCCAGAAATATTGGACTTTGTCAGCGGTGTTACGCATGAATGAAAATGAAGTGGTTTTCTAGAGGAAAAATATAACTACATGGTTTCCAAGCACATATTTATATTCAACTATGATGTTAGTAAAACAATTCTTGCCAAAAAATAGTTACTTGACAATCAAAAGAACAACTATTATTTTGCTGTTGATAAGCCTCACCACAGGAAGCCTATGAAGGACAAGAAACAAGTTTCAAACGTAAATCGTTACTTTAAGCTTCCTTATTGTATCTCAGCATTCAATAGGAGCTTGTAAAAACAAAATGGCGATATTTAGGGGGTTTGAAGCTATTTGGAGCAGTCCTCTGTGGTTTCTTGTCATTTTTAACTGAAAACTACGAGCTAACAACGCGTCGAATCGCTTAAAATTTAACCTAACTTCAAGCTTCTTGGGAACCTCCATTCTGAAGGCATGCTGTCTATTTTGAGCGGTTTTGGATTTATTAAACACTCGTTTGGTGATATCGAGGAGGAGCTCTTTTACTTTTAGATTTTTTCGAGCTCAAATAAGACGATTTTGGGGTCAAGTGTGGCCAGATTTATAGACGATGTATGGAATCTAGAGCTTTCAAAGCCTTTCAAAGGCAAGTAGTCCGGGAACCAATATGTCGCATGATTCAATGATCATTTTACGCTTATTTAGTAGCTTGTAGGGTGGGTTGTTTGTCGCGATGTGGAGCTCAGAGAAAATAAAACCCTATTCGCCGTAAATAGAGGAAGCTCTATATTCCCCATACATTTCCTATAAGACTCGGCGGCTATTTTGTAAGCTGAAACGCATCATTGCGCATGTATGAGCAGGCTCATGTCCCATATTTCTGGCAATGGGAGTATGTTCATGTCCGACTTGGTTTTTCTAATCGTATTTTTAGCTTTCTGGTTTGTAACGAAGTTTTCAATCTGTTCTTGACTGTTAGGAGCTGTGTTTTCATATTGTTGGTTTTCAATAATGTATTTTTATATGTATATATATATATCAGCCAATCAGAGCGCGCGTACTATCGTAGCCATATAATATATATATATATACACCGAATCCCTAAAACTTTGATATTTTTGCGATATTAAAGGATTATTAACCGAGCGCGAGGTCTGTACGGGAAAATATCAGACCGAGGTCTTGACAGTACGGACCGAGCGCAGCGAGGTCCGTACAAAAAAGACCGAGGTCTGATATTTTCTCGTAAAGACCGAGCAAGCGAGGTTAATAAATCGTTTATTATATGGCTGGGTTTTTTTTAGCTGCGTCGATAAAAAACACGCGAACTTCCGGTATCGAGCGAATATCGATAGGCCAGGTATCGATCGTTTCCAACTAGCAAAACACATAAAGTCAAACTGCCAAATCTTGCGTTTATTACATCAGGAAACGGCTATTTTTTTTACACAAAGAACTTTTAAGACCCTTCAGACCGATGTCACAGAAGTTCAAGCACTGATTTTAAATGTTTTTAAGTTGTTTTTTTTAAAAAAGAAAATAACTTGTTTAACAGAGGAGCTGTGTTTTCATATTGTTGGTTTTCAATAATGTAGTCAAAGATGGATCAAGAAGTATTTTTTTCTTATTTTTGCAATGCGAAAAATACGTTTAATCGAAGTCATGTCTGTCTTAAAGTGAACAAAAACAATTTTTCGACTTTAGCGACTTGTTAAAGAAGATTTAGCGAGGGAAAGCGAGGGAAGATTCTTAATCTTACGATGAAGTTTCGTGACTGAAACTTCAGTGAGAGAAAAAGTGGCCTGTAGACCAGAAAAACCTGATTATACTGCAAGAATGATATTTCAGTTCCGTAGAAAAACACTTCATATAAGGTAAATTCATTAATTTTAATTAATATTTCGTAAAAAAAATCGATAAGAAATGTGTAAACTAGCTGGAGAAACTCTCAGACAAGCCAAGGACGTTGGTTCGCCAAACATTGTCAGAAAAACTTGGATAGTTTGTCGTTTTTACTGCATTCTAGATTTTTATCATCTTTTTCTTCTTTTTCATCTTTTAATTGTGAACCAAAAACCGATATTTGAAGCTTTGATTTTTTGTTTTTGATCCAATTTCAAGAAAAAAGGCTAAGACTTAGTAAAAAGACTTGGTTCTTTGACAAAAAATATATTTGACGGCCAGCGAACCTAAGTCAAAACGAGATTTTGATGTCCACTTCGAGCTCGTCAGGGTAGTAAAATTTGCTCGGAGAATGGTCCTCTTCGTAGCTCATCATTTCTTTGTTCGCTTTTTGTTTTATTTTGCTTATAAATTTCTTGTTTAACGAGAAAAAATGTCAAATTTCGCGACGTGAAAATTGTAAACAAACTCGCAAATTTGATATGCGATCCGGACCGATTGTCATGGTAACGGTCTGAGATGGGAAAATCTCAGACCGGAAATCAGCCAATCAGAGCGCGCGTACTATCGTAGCCATATAATAAATATACATATATGTTTGAGTGCTATTTTTGTTGAAAAATAAAAAGTAAACAAGAAGAAAATCAACTGCAAACATGTTAAAAAGCCTCATTAGGTATTCTAGAACAACTTGGTAACAAATGTTTGTTGAAAACGACTGAAATCGCTGTCTTTCATATATATGTATATATATCGCAAAAGTGTCAAAGTTTTAGGGATTCGGTGTATATATATATATATATTTATATATATTATATGGCTATGATAGTACGCGCGCTCTGATTGGCTGATTTCCGGTCTATATATATATATATATATATATATAATATATATATATATATATATATATATATCTGGATGTGTCTATTCTGACGGTAAAGTGCTCAATACATTGACATGTAGAGCGTTACTCGGAGTTTCACGCTTACGCGATCTTCAGACAGTCTTTAAACAGTCAGATTAAAGACTGTCTGAAGATCGCGTAAGCGTGAAACTCCGAGTAACAGCAAAAGTTATGTCTTGTCTTTGATTTATCTATATATATATATATATATATATATATATATATAGATAGATAGATTATGGATTGTAGATAGATCAAAGACAAGACATAACTTTTGCTGTTACTCGGAGTTTCACGCTTACGCGATCTTCAGACAGTCTTTAATCTGACTGTTTAAAGACTGTCTGAAGATCGCGTAAGCGTGAAACTCCGAGTAACAGCAAAAGTTATGTCTTGTCTTTGATCTATCTACAATCCATAATCTATAACGCTCTACATGTCAATGTATTGAGCACTTTACCGTCAGAATAGACACATCCAGAGATATATATATATATATATATATATATATATATATATATATATATATATATATATATATATATATATATATATATATATACAGCTTTTTGCAAAAATTATGGCCGTTTCAAGTATATATACAAGTATATCAAAAGTATATCAGAAATTATGGGATATCATTCCTGATATTTTTTTCAGAAAGCCCTAGTGATAGACAACTTGAAAAAAATATCAGGAATGATATCCCATAATTTCTGATATACTTTTGATATACTTGTATATATACTTGAACCGGCCATAATTTTTGCAAAAGGCTGTATATATATATACGAGACCCAAACGATTCCCTGAAAAAAATGAACTGACTTCCTTGTTATTGTTTGACTCGTGTGCACTGCCCCTTAGCCTCATTTGCAGACGTTCTTATGGTCGTCACATCGTCAAGCAACGTAGGAGGTTAACTGCCCCTCAAAGATTAGAAAAAAGATTAGAAAAAACCACGAAGATAAAGAGGGCTAATGTTTATTCCTACTGAATTCCAAAACGAATTTTAATTTTAATTTTTAATTTTAATTTTAGTCTTTAAAAAGACTACCATGGCACTAATGCCATACATACATGCAGCCGTCTGTTCTTGATTGAAACGAGTGCCAATATTGACTTGGGGAAGTGCCTGTTTATCTTAAGTAAATTGTATTCTAAATGTGTTGTTCTAAACCGCCACCCGGTTAGCTCAGTTGGTAAGAGCGTCGGTCTGTTATGCGGGAGGTCGTGGTTCGAGTCCCAGCTGGACCAACACTCAGGGTCTTAAAATAACTGAGGAGAAAGTGCTTCCTTTGTAATTACATCTTCAAGTCTTCTCGGATAAGGACTTTAAACCGTAGTCCCTGTCTACCAACTCTTCCTTAACCTGTAAATGGGGGAAATAAAAGATACGTTGAATTATTCGTAAAAGAGTAGAAGATTGTCTCACAATTTGAAGACGTAACACTAATATACTAACAATTAACTCATGATTGTAAGCTGGCTTTTAAAATATGCAGCCCGTAAAGTCCTCCACTGGTCACAATTGTAAAGCGTATTGAGACAATGCGCTATATAAGAACTTCCCATTATTATTATTATTATTATTATTATTATTATTATTATTATTATTATTATTATCATTATTGTAAATTGCATTATTAAAATATTATGTTCCAATCTTGAGCCGGTTGACATGACATCTCCATCAGTATATAGCACATTAGTACCATGCTAGTTAGAGTGAAATGTAATCCCCTTCATGAAACACTTATCGGCTCATGTAAAAAACACGGAGAAAAACTATGAGTAAATTTAAAAAAAAGTATTTCATTTGAAGCCTGATCATGCCGGGATGATGCAATATATGAAAAAGATGAACCAAGAACCTGTTATATACACAATCAAGAACCTGTTATATACACAATCAAACAGATATTATACGACTCTACCACGCACAAAGATGCACGGGATTAGGTTCATTGGTTATATTTGATCAAAAGTAGAGGATAACGTGGTAATGCCAAACTGACCCCTCGTTCTCCAAAAAAATTTTTAGTGTTGAGTTCAAAAAATGTTACTAGTGGACTATTACACTTTAATAAGCACACTTGTTTCACGAGTTAAAGAGAACAACTTTATTGCACAAATCCATCTTCTACTAAAATCTCAACAAAAAAAAAACGACTCCTGCAGAATTAAAATGATGAAAAGAATCCCCCTACTATGCCGATGCGCCCATAGTAACGAACGTTCTGTAAGATAGATCCACTTCAAAAAGTAGAGTGTTAGGCAAGTTTTACATTTTGTGATCTTCGTTTTTGTTGTCAAAGTAAAATATAGATTCAAACTTTTCACAGTTTCACTTCAGTTTTTATTGGTTTACAATACATTTTGATCAAGGTACAATAAATTTCTTTCCATATTTTGGTTACATATCAATTCTCAACTCATTATATAATGCATCCAGGGTTCTAACTATCTGTTTTCTTGTGCTTGTGTTTATTTATCATCTCTCCAGTTTCTGTCATCGTATTCATCGTTACACAAACGTTGTGCCCGTTTGCAAGCACCTTCTCTCCCCTGTAGGACAGAGAAAAACGGGTTACTGACCAGTTCTTTAGTTCAATACATCAATTGATTTTTTAATATCAAGTTGTACCTGAAATGGTCCACCTCGTTTCCTGCCCTTGTGTTTTTCTTTATTGGTACCCGGATGAGGTTTGGTAGTGGCCAAACACGCTGCCACTAGAAGCAAAGAAAGAAAACCAACAATGAACACACTTGCTCTTTTCATCGTGAACAATAATTTGAGCGGGTTGCCGACAGCGTAATGTCTACTGTAGTCTTCGTCCAACAGAAGAATCGTTGAGCTAGAAGAGAATGTGGTCAGGTATTTATGTGTTAAACTGACAGACTCATGCTGAGCATGTTGCCGATATGTCAAGTACATAAATACACAATAGGAACAACGTCGTGACCAAGTGGAAAGGAATGAACACCTGGCAGTCAGTCAGTACTGTATGTACTCTCTATACACTGCAAAAAAATATATGTACTCTCTATATACTCCATATATACTGTATGTACTCTCTATATACTCCATATATACTGTATGTACTCTCTATATACTCCATATATACTGTATGTACTCTCTATATACTCCATATATACTGTATGTACTCTCTATATACTCCATATATACTGTATGTACTCTCTATATACTCCATATATACTGTATGTACTCTCTATATACTCCATATATACTGTATGTACTCTCTATATACTCCATATATACTGTATGTACTCTCTATATACTCCATATATACTGTATGTACTCTCTATATACTCCATATATACTGTATGTACTCTCTATATACTCCATATATACTGTATGTACTCTCTATATACTCCATATATACTGTATGTACTCTCTATATACTCCATATATACTGTATGTACTCTCTATATACTCCATATATACTGTATGTACTCTCTATATACTCCATATATACTGTATGTACTCTCTATATACTCCATATATACTGTATGTACTCTCTATACACTCCATATATACTGTATGTACTCTCTATATACTCCATATATACTGTATGTACTCTCTATATACTCCATATATACTGTATGTACTCTCTATATACTCCATATATACTGTATGTACTCTCTATATACTCCATATATACTGTATGTACTCTCTATATACTCCATATATACTGTATGTACTCTCTATATACTCCATATATACTGTATGTACTCTCTATATACTCCATATATACTGTATGTACTCTCTATACACTCCATATATACTGTATGTACTCTCTATATACTCCATATATACTGTATTGTATATGATGGTTTGACTGTGAGATAGTACCTATGATGATGGTGATGATATTCCGATACTGAGCATAAGAATAGCATAAGATGATAATTATTCAACATATATCATGAAAATGTTGTTGAAGAATCTTTATTAGATATGTTTTATTGCGTCAAGACAAGGAAATATTGTTGTTAACTTTCCATAGCCGTAGGCGATATTCCCCGTTTGAAGTAATATTTGTCAAGTAGAAGGGAAAAACGTTAAAAAAAGAAAAGAAAAAACACGGAAAACAAAGAAACTCGGTTTTTACAAACAAGTGAGAGTAAAATACAAAAACTGGTTGACAAAACTACGCCTGAAAACACGAAAAAATTAACAAAATATACTCTAAATGTCTTCAATGGTAAGCATCCACGTTGTTTCGTGAATGGAGTTTTTGGTTTGTTTTCGAAATTTTTCATAAACTACTAAAAACCAACAAACAAATCGACAACTAATGTCAAAAAATAGGATATTCAATGTCAAACAGCTTTCATTTACCAAAATAAGTGTTTTTATATCCAGCTGGGAGACGAGAGAACTATTTTTTTGAAAAGTCTGGAGATGATGAGCCAATGCAGTTTGCTGAATCATTCCAGCTAGTGAAGTCGATGGGTTATAAAATAAATAAACCCCTTCTGGCTCAGTGGAATATCAGCTGATAATGTCCTTGGATGAGAAATGGTCCTCAAAATATCACATTTGCCCTCGAAGCTTTGCTTCTTGGGCAAATGTTATTTTTTCTGACAATTTCTCATCCTCGGACATTATCAGCCGATAGGGGTTTATTTACTAGATATTCTCCAAAGCCTTGAATGGGCCGGATAACCTTGAAACTAAACGATTCAAACAGAAGGTGACGACCTAACTACCTTTGTAATTTATTCCAAAATGTTTCTGGCATTCATGATTATGGCCTTCGTGGTTGTCACTCAAATCTGTCACTGCATGTCATTACCTAAGATAAGCGTTTTAAAAAATAGTTTCAAGTATAGTGGAGCAGCTGCCTGGAATTCTCTACCATTAAAGGTACGAGAATCTACAAGTCTTTCTGTTTTTAAAGGAAATATTTTAGGAAAAGTTTAATGATTCCTTTTGTATTTAATTCTCCATCTATAATATGTAACACGGCTGTGCTCAGGAACAAGCATTTATTTTTTTAGATGATGTACATAACGTTTTTTAAAATAAAGTTTATTATAAATGTTTATACAACAACGTTTATACACCATAGTTGTTGACAGAGATCAAGAAAGGAATTCATCTTCTTTCGTTCTTTTTTCGGTGCTTGTTTTTCTCGGATGTCACTCATTATGTTATGTCATTGATTTTCTACCGCTACACAACGAAATAAAGACTATCATCACACTAATGGAATACATACATGCAGCAGTCTGTTCTTGACTGTAACAAGTGTCAATATTGACTTGAGGAAGTGTTAATAGGACAAGTGCCTGTTTATCTTAAGTAAAATGGTATTTTAAATGTGTTCTAAATTGCATTATTAAAATAATGCGGCTTTTTCAGATAATGATGATCAATTTACGGTAACTGGATCTAAATAACCCATTCTAAACTGGTTTGACGCCTGACTAAGACGCAAGCGCTTTATTCAATAAATGTATAACGTTTCGAAGTCTAAAGTCCGCAACATCAGTATTGCTAGAAACTTTTTTACACAGTGTTAAGTTTCTTTTTTATTCACTAGTCATTATCAGTGAATCCCTTTTTACACGGTAATTCCTTCTTATTCACTTCTTGTATTCAACACACCAACAGAGCTTCAACTAGTAACCACTAGTCATTATCAGTGAATCCCTTTTTACACGGTATTTCCTTCTTATTCACTTGTTGTATTTAACACAACAACACAGTTCCAACTAGTAACCACTAGTCATTATCAGTGAATCCCTTTTTACACGGAACTAATAAACTAATAGGAAGTGAGAAATATTATTAATATATAATTAAGCCATTTAAAAACTCTCCGGAAAAAAAAAACATCAAAAGACCACCGGTCCGAAGATGAGAACAACCAAGACATAGTTATATAGTCTTAATTGATCCCAAATTCAAGCCAGCGGTCCACCAACGCTCCCTTCAGAGACTTTCTGAATAGCTTGATGCACTTAGTGTCTTTGGGGAAGTTGGGAGATCGTTCCACAACTTCGTGGCTCTGTAGGAAACACACTTTTGTGCAGTCCATGTCAGTCAAAGAGTTGTATGTTACTTCCAGAGTATTTTGGTAGCATCCTTTAACCTTGCCAGAAATATTGGACATTGTCAGCCGTGTTACGCCTAATTGAAAAGCCAGTTGTTTTCTGAAGGCAAAATATAACTACATAATTTCCAAGCACACATTTATACTCAACTAAGATGCTAGAAAAAACTTTTGCCAAAAAATAGTTACTTGAAAATTAAGGTGACTGACTTTGTCGCGTTTGTTGATCAATACAAGTACTAGAGACTGTTTTCACTTCACTTACTTATATTCTATTAAATTTTGTACATGCGTTGACGAATCGGGGTTTCATCTAATAGTTTTATATCATGTTCAATCAAGTTCGTCCTTCCAGGTAGATCAGTGAGAACATCTGAGAAGTCTACCAAAAGTTTCTGGGCTTTTTTCCTCTTACTTTCTTCAAGTTTAACGGTTTTAGGCGTTTCGTTTGCTTCTAGGGGTGGTATCCACTTTCATCACTTTCTTCTACATCAACCACTCCAACAGCAGCTGCTTGTTGATGTGTCTCGCCCTGTCTCTTGTCTTCCTTATCCCTCTCCACATACTTCCTAAGGAAGTTAGCATGAAAAAGTTTCTGTTCTCTTTCCAGTTGAAGTCAATAATCACACAGACCAACTTTCTCAACCACAGTATATGGTCCTTTCCACTGCATTAACAGCTTGTTGTGATCAGTTGGGAGTAAGATCAGCACCTTGTCACCGGCCTTCTTGGAATCGACGGTTCCTTGTTTTCTTGTCAAAATGCTTCTTATAGCGCAGCGAGCTTTTCTGAAGGGCTTCTTTAGCTACTGTATAGGTTTCTCCCAGACGATTTCGAAGTTCCACCGCATATTGATATGTGGTTCGTACTTCCACGTCTTCTGGCTCTTTCGTCCATAGTTCCTTCAAAATTGCCACTGGACCCCTTACTGTCCTTCCATACAGTAATTCAAAAGGAGAGAATCCTAGACTTTCTTGTGGGGCTTCTCGATAGGCGAATAAGACGGCTGGTAGGTACCTGTCCCATGTTTTCGGTTTTTTTGAGCACATTTTCTTAAGCATCTGCTTCAGTGTTCCGTTAAACCGTTCTACAAGACCGTTGCACTGGGGGTGATACGGTGTAGTCATGCACTAACTGTTTCATGGATAGTAATCTTGAGACTTCACACATTACTCCTGACATGAATTGGGATCCTAGGTCAGTCAATATCTCACTTGGTACCCCCACTCGAGTGAAAACATCTACAAGTGTCTCAGCGATTCTCTCTGCTTCAATGCTAGGCAGTGGCACTGCCTCAGGATATCTTGTCGAGTAATCTAAGATAGTAATGATGTAACAATTACCTTTGTCTGTGACTGGATGGATCGGTCCAACAATATCCACTGCTACCCTCTGAAATGGTATTTCTATTAATTACATTTGACCAAGCGGAACTTTAGTAGTACGACCTTTGGGCATCGTTCTCTGGCAAATGTCATGTGATCAGCAATATCTCTTGACATCAGCTTGGATTCCTGGCCAATAGAAACTTGTTATAATACGATCAGTAGCCTTATGGGATCCTTCGTGACCTGCCATAATCGTTTCGTGACCTACCTTCATAACAGTGCTCATGAATTTCGCAGGTACAACCAATTGACTTACCAACTTGTCCGTAGATTTGTTTGTGAACACTCGATAGACCAGCTTTTCCTTCAATACGTACCTTATTTCACAAGTGGGTGTGTCCTTCGCGAATCCTTCGTTTGCTCGTTCTATTGCTTTGGTTAGTGTCACATCTTCACGTTGTGCCTGAGCAATCTCTGTTGGTGTTGCATCCGATGCTGGACACTCCGGCGTTGACAAAGGTTTAAATGGTTTGGACTTGCGCATTTTTTGTCCACGAGTTTCCACAGCATTCAATTCAGTCAACAATGGGCACTTCCAGTCACTACAGGGATCGTTTGGGTCTCGTGCTCCCGGAATATTACCAACAACCAAATCGTACAAAGGGTTGTCCATGGCCATCGCTCTTACTGGTCCTGTATAGTAAGGTGTGTCAATAATTACCTTTGCAACAGGTACATTTCGTACTGTGCCGTCCAGCAACACACAGTGTTGATTTTCACCGGTCCATCCTTCCTCCGGAATAAGTGTCTTTCTGATTACCACGCCGCTACAACCACTGTCCCTGAGAACGGTAATACACTTACCTTCTACCACACCTTCAGTCACTTGCATAGCAGTGTTTTGGGTTATGTACGGTGACAGAACTGTGATTTTGTGACCGCATTATAACACAATCTAGTCACTTTTGATGCATTCTTTAAGATCACATTCACAGGTGTTAGCGCAGCCTGCTTGTTCTCCACTTTTGGGTCCTCTTTTGTTCACTAATCCAGCTGCATTCTGTTTTACTCTCTGTGGGCAGTCTCTGGCTATGTTTCCCAATTCCTTACATCTATGACATCGTATGTGTGTTAACCCAAACTTATCACTGCTAGGCTCGGTCTTCTGTCCAGGTTTTTGTGAAGTCCTATTCGCTTTATCGGCTGGTGTACTCGCCGGACTAAAACACGTGGGCTGTTTTGTGATGGGCTTTGGGTGTGCCTCTCTATACGCTTCTGCTAATTTCAACATACCTTCTAGATTAGTTGAATGCCACAGGGGTTAGTTACGTAATCGTTTACGTGGGAATGTATTTTGAAATTCAAATTAGTTAGTATTTAAGTGAGTGGTTGTGTGCGTGAGCGAGTTAAGGAGAAACCAGTCAAAACGAAGTCAAGACTCTTATCGGACGGTTCGGAGGAAACTGAGGAAGACAAGGTGTAATAACCGCGTTACAAAACTGAAGATTGGTACTTTGGCCTAGGAAGTCAAGCTCAGTGAAAGCGACACGAAAGTAAAGCGGTATGATGGCTGTGTAAAGTTCGCCAAAGGAATCTAGCGAGTTGCCGTGGAAAATTGTACCGAATGAATTTATGGAGTACGCTCAAAGAAACTGCAGATAAGTAGTCTAATGAGACACTGGTTATAAAAGATTTGTGAATCTGAAGAAGCGCCGGCTGACAATGAACTGTGCACTAGAAACCAAAAAGAGTAGCGAGGACAGCGTGAGTCTCGAGAGTGTGTTAGTTTTAGATTTATTTATGTTGATTTAAGAATATCTCAAGTATATTATTTAGTAAGTAAGTTAAGATAATTTAAGCATTTAATATTTATCTAAAGTCCTTAGATCGTTCAGAAACTATTAGAAAATCTAATAAAATAAGTAAGTGAAGTGAAAACAGTCTCTAGTACTTGTATTGATCAACAAACGCGACAAAGTCAGTCACCTTTATTTTCAAGTAACTATTTTTTGGCAAGAATTTTTTCTAGTATCTTAGTTGTATAAATGTGAGCTTGGAAACCATGTAGTTATATTTTGCCTTCAGAAAACAACTGGCTTTTGAATTAGGCGTAACACGGCTGACAATGTCCAATATTTCTGGCAAGGTTAGAGAATGCTACCAAAATACTCTGGAAGTAACATGGAACACTTTGACTGACATGGACTGCACAAAAGTGTGTTTCCTACAGAGCCACGAAGTTGTGGAACGATCTCCCAACTTCCTTCAAAGACACTAAGTCCATCAAGCTATTCAGAAAGTCTCTGAAGGGAGCGTTGGTGGACCGCTGGCTTGAATTTGGGATCAATTAAGACTATATAACTATGTCTTGGTTGTTCTCATCTTCGGACCGGTCGTCTTTTGATGTTTTTGGGTTTGTTTTTTTTTCTTTTTCGGGGAGTTTTTAAATGGCTTAATTATGTATTAATAATATTTCTCATTTCTTATTAGTTATTTCAACTGGTTGTAAATTTAGGTTTTCCATAGTATATATTTTCAATTATTGCTTGTAAATTGGCCTGAAAAGCCCTATTGGGAGTCCAATAAAATGTATGTATGTACGCATGGAAGACAGTCTGCATCAAATGTAGCAAGGAACGCCTTCCTGTTGTCATTAGTGCTATTAAGATTCTATTTTATCATCAGTCTTATGTTATCTTTGGGGAAGCCTATGACAACATCCTTTACCTCCTATCTTCTTGTAATTTCTCAATTTTAGTTTCTAATTGATGTGAGGTAAAAGTTACAAAAATAGATTTTTTAAAAACAATCGTTGAACAACCCTACTGATCACCTATACACCAGACAGTATCCTGACCATTAGTTACACTTTTTTCTGTGTATTTTTCAATCAATCTTTAGGCCGTAGGCTATAAAATCAAATTCTCTCTAATTAGCCCGCTATCCTCTTTTGTTAATTACGGATCAATGTGTCTGAGAAATCTAATGTCTGGTACGAAGTAGTTTCATGATCGAGTTTAAGTACGGTCTCCATGCTTACAAGATTGTAAATTCCTATTTTCCCTGCATGGAAGTAGCTACACAAGAGAGAATGTTAGAATGGAAGGAGGTAGAGAAAATTTTTGAGCAGAATAGACCTTTCTTGAATTTGCTTGGATGATCATGAAACAATGGTTTCAAGTCGAGGTTGGCCTTGATAAATAAAATAATCAAGGTCAGTCTCGACTTGGAACCAATGTCTCGTGATCATCCAAGAGAATTCGGGAAAGTTCTATTGAACAATTTATTTAGCACGTATATGAAATAAAACTAAATAATATGATAGTAATATTTCAAAATGCATTAATCAATATTAATATCATTCATGACATTGATTTTTTGACCAGGTTTATTCGAGGTCGCTTTTCTCAATAGCTAATTATAATTATGAAAAGAAAAAATATTATTTTTATTTTCTTCTTTTTTTCTAACCATGCAGTTACTGCTTTACCTAAATATTACAACATTGAGTAGCAAAGTCTAGTATAGTGAAAACACGAATCCCGTGAAACAAATATTGCTTCTTAACGTGTAATAGTCAAATATACAGAAAAGAAAACAATGGTATTTGGGTTTACTGAAGTGTTTTTGGTCTCCTGGCTTTAATTACCACATTAAATGCATTTCGGATAAATTAGTTTTCTTCCTTTTTCTTTTCTTTTTTCTCTCTAATGTAAAGTGAATATTTCCTTAGTTTTGTAAATTTTGTAAATAGTATAATTTATAATGATCTTTGAGTCATACATTGTAATTTAACAATGATTTTTTACATATTTTGATCAACGGCTTCCATTAAAGGCAATTTTTTAATTTGATGGAACTACCGTGTCTAAATAAAGGTGATTCATTTCATTCATTCATTCATTCATCCATTCATTCATTCATTCATTCATTCATTCATTCATCCATCCATCCATCCATTCATTCATTCATTCATTCATTCACTCACTCACTCACTCACTCATTCTCTCTCTCTCTCTCTCTCTCTCTCTCTCTCTCTCTCTCTCTCTCTCTCTCTCTCTCTCTCTCTCTCTCTCTCCTATCTCCCCAAAGCACATCCTTTTCAAAGCCGACAAGTTAAAATAAATTAACATTCAAATGAAGTCTATTGTTTTTATGGCACACCTTGTGATCCTTGTAATGAAGTACAAAAAACTTGACGTGGCATCATCATTTGAAGCTAACGTTCATTGACGCAAGATCTGAGAGAAAACTAGAACCCCAGCAATATCGCAAGAATGAATTTTTTTGAACATTGCTGTTTGTTTGCTGCTTTGATCGTACTTGGTCTATTGTCTCAAGGTAATTTTAAAGGAGATTGGAGTTTCAAGCAGAAGAGAGTAGTATAACTAATAACTAAGATGAATCTAAAAGCGAATTCTGTATAATATTATTTTCGCAAGCGTCAATAATAGATCTTATTTTTTGGATTCCATACTAACTGGGAAATGTGTTGCGCAATTTTTGAAACTTCATTTGATAATAATCATTAATAATCAGAAGATGCGATAATTAATACTCAGATCATGCGAATTTCAAATCATTATAACTGTATACCTTAGAGTATTTACCACTTTATAAATTTCATCGCAACTTTGAGAATTGTTACTAAATTCATTCAGTTCATGATGATGGCCCGTACATGTCGACCCAACTTCTGTTATTCTCTTCATTATAAAACTCTATGCCCACAAAAAATTATTATATCATACTTTGACTATTTAGTAAGTTGTAGCTGAAAACCCTTGTGGGGAGCTGTGATAAACGTATTGTATTCGAGTATCTATAAAGGGGGACTAGTACGAAAATCGCTCAAAATTTAATTCGGCTGAAACTTTCCTGGGATAATCTTTAAAGGTCTAATAAACACTGGTTAAAGTTTTTTCTTGATATTCCAATGGGAATTATTATATTTTTACGAATCTTTAACGGAGTCAGTGACGTCATTTACTCAACACCATACATCGCTCTATACATTTCCCTATATTTTGTGATCAAAATATTCCCTCGTTTCATACTCAATACTGATAAAAAGAGACTTGAAAATCAATTGTAATCACAATAAATGTCAGTAAAGTCTTTCAGCCGACCTTTGGGCTTCAAGAAATAAAATAAATCAAGAATTTATTTTATAAGTAGCGATTTTGAAAAACATAAAGTTATAAATAAAAAAGAGTATTAACGCGACGTTTCGGTGCTCAGCCTGCACCATTCTCAAGCAATAAAGTAAAAAAATATAAAGTCAATGTCTATATACGAAAATATTAGTACACAAATTTGCAATTAATTGGCTAAACTCTTTGTTTAATTGCAAATTTATGTACTAATATTTTCGTAAATAACTTCAAGAATTTATTTGCGAAGAAATCTATGGAGCGATGTTTGGTGTTGAGTAAATGGCGTCACAGACTCCTTTAAAGATTCGTAAAAATATAATACTTCCCTTCTGAATATATCAAGAAAAAACTTTAACCAGTTTTTATTAGATCCTTAAGGATTATTCCAAGAAAGTTTCAGCCGAATTAAATTTTCAGCGATTTTTGTACTAGTCCCCCTTTAAATGCTATAAAGGTCTGCATCTCGCTAATTAGCCCCTATTATCCTCTTTATGGGTAGCATGAGTGCATGACGTATGTGATAACGCGTCGCCTTTCACCACTGTGGTTCCAAAAGTTCGGGTCTCTGGTTCGAGCTCTGCGGTCGCCATATGTGAATTGAGTTTGTTTGATGTGTTGTTCTCTCCTGTGCTACGAGGGTTTTCTCCGGGTACTCCGGTTTCCTCCCTCCGTAAAAATCAACATGTGAGTGAGCGTTGTGTGCCTAGGATATTGAATGTAGTGGTAGTGTGTGTGAGTGAAAAGTGTCCCCAATTAGCGCGAAAGCGCTAGAAAGGCTAGACACTTCAATAAAAATATTTTTTATCCATTCTCTACTTCGTCGCCATACTTCTCTTCAAGTTTTCATTCGCTATGTTTGTTCTAATTTGATGGGCAAATTGACATGATTTCTCTCAGTTATCCATCGTTTTCATTCTATACTTTTCCATCTTCCGATTTTTAAAAATTTCGAATATAAAAAGGTCTACTGCAGACTATTTCAAGTGGTAAACCTTTTCGTTCATTGTTTCCTGAAGGGCATAAAGCCAAGTCTAGTGGCATAAGTCACGAAAGCAAACTAACTACCCCAGCCCCTCTTCAAATTTATGTAGTATTTTTGTATCATAAATTAGAAAGGAAACAAATTTTACCAAATTCAAAACGGCTTTGAAAAGCCACTTCAAATCTTTGTAATCAGTTATTTTCATTTCTCCTTTTCTTTTTGTGTTATGTTTTGTGTTATTATTATTTGTATTTAATGTTGTTATATTGTTATTAGATTTAGCTATGCAGGTCCCCATTTAAACCAGTTTTACTGAATTGGGCAACCTGTTTAAATATTATCAAAAAAATTTAAAAAAATAATAAAAAAAAATAATAAAAAAATAGATAAGATACTACGATACATATCTCTAATAGGAGATCGATAAATCTTTTCTTATAAAGGGATGTCGGATCATATCTAATTAAACCTCTCGTCCTATTCTGCATCCTTCAACTTTCTAGTAATCTATTTTTGCAAAATAAAATAAATTATTATACATTTTACTAACTATCTCGCTTCCTATTGGCCAAGAGCCCTCAGCCAATCCCTGATATCGTGTGAACTCGACACGATGAATTTATTATCTGTAGGTTTTACTCAAAGATAGGATATATTCTTTTATTATATGGATATGAGTGTTTTACTGTAAAATACGCCACTCGTAGATCTCATACGAAACTACATCCGGGGTACGGTGGACATATTTTCCATATCCTCACTAGTGAGGATATCGATGACGTCATTCCTTGGTTTTCCCCGCTCATTTCGGCGCGAGTTGTCAAAACACTAGTCCGACAAAATGGCGAGATTTGTAAAAGTCACAGACGAATACATCAAATCTTTCAGCGAACAACAGGAGAACGAAAATACAAAGAAAAAGACACTTTATGACCTGAGAATATTCAACGAATTTCTCCTAAGTGAACAGGAAAACCGAGAGATTCATACAATTCCTCCGAAAGAATTGCAAGATCTTGTAGTCAGGTTTGTCCTTGGCGTACGAAAGAAAAACGGTGAAGAGTACGAACCATCTTCTATAAGAGCTTTTTTACAACTAAAGCGTAGACCGCCACCTTCGTAAAAATGTGTACTCTTATTCACTACTGAATGACAAAGAGTTCAATGAATTATATACATTTTGTTTTTTACATGTTTTAAGATAAATTGTTTGCTATTATTGCTATTGTAATATTTTGACTATATTTGCAAAATAAAGACACTTTGGAGAACTTTTTCGTCTATTTTTTAAATTTATTTTCCAGCTAAAACACTCATATCTATATAATAAAAAGAAAATTACACGTTGGCTTGAACATATGAAGTTTATCTTCTCGTGGAAAAAAAGATTTCACTTGTTCGCTACGCTCACTCGTGAAATCTTTTTTTCCACTCGAAGATAAACTTCATATGTTCGCGCCACCGTGTAATATCCTCTATGTATATTCTTTGCGGTATGAGCACAATTTCTCCGAAGTGGAATCAAGAAGGCATTATAGGGCGACGATCCACACCAGCATCATTAAGCATAAATAATGCCTTTTTCAAGAGAACCAGAACACATTTTAAGGATGTTCTATCTTTTCTCAAACTTGCCAAGTCTTTGCACTTTTTAGTTTAATGTAGCAAAAATTCCAATAATAATTATCCGTTGTGGTATAAGGCTTTACTTTTGAAGGGTTTTGAACAACACGCATCGCTGGAGATAATTAATTCAATATAAATAATATTATTAACAATACTTCTCAAACTCATTAATAATTCATGAGCTAATCAACCAATGTGAGCGCACCATTCGTACCACGTGCATAGGTTTGAAACCCCAATGAAACACGATTATAGGTTGGCCGGTGTTTGAAATATTTTAATCACTAGTGATGAAAATGTTTTAAATCTAACTAGTGGTGGGAAATCTCAAAACAATTATCCCCTTACTATCCCCTAGTTACCAACCTCCCTCTGTATTTCCACTATGCTTTCCTCTATCTTTCTGTCTATCTAACTACCTAATTTACATTTTTTTTACTTATTTTTTCCCGACGTTACCGAGTCTCGAACCTGCGACCCTTGTAGTTGAAGTCCCTCGTTATACCAGCTGAGCTATTGGTGAATTCGTTGGCAAACTAGTGTTGAACAACATTTTTATTCCCACGCCACCAAATACTCTGCATATGTTGATCAGAAATTATACTTAAGAGAATACAACTGTTTCACTCCAGTGAGCACTCCGTAACACTTCTTATAAGCCCTACAGTATTTCGAAATCAACTAAATTCCGCACGAGAGGAATTCAAAAGAACTCTCAAAATCCCAAGGCAACATATTGAATGACGTACAATAGTATAAAGAACTATCTCCATTCCTGCATAATGAATTATTTTCTCGATTGAGAAGTAATTCCAAAAACTCATGCTTCGTGTTTCATTAGGGTTTCCAAACACTCGAAAACAATAAAAGCACTCGGCCTGCGGCCTCGTGCTTTCAAATGTTTTCTCGTGTTTAGAAACCCTAATGAAACACTCGTACTCGTTGTTGAAATATTACATAAAGATGTCCGATGCGTGACTTTAAAAAAATATATCTCAAAAGTTTGGATAGGATAAGCTGTAGAAATTTCCCCACATTCTGGATATAGCTAAGATCTATTGATGTAGGAAGTTTAAAGAAAAAAACTTGGCGCCGTTTGTGATTTTGGGAAAAACTCTCAATTCGAAGTATCTAACGGCCTTTAGTAAATAAATATTTATTCAATGAGTGATTAAGATTTGACGCTGATTTTTCGTGAGTTATACAAGCAATACCTAAAAACAGGTATATCAAAAATTCAAGGCAATTTATTGAAATGGTAATCTTTCTACCGCCCTATGTTTTGTATGCGTCAAATTTTCGGTTCCAAATTATACGGTCGTCATAACTTTTTTCCTGCTCAAAATTTGCCATTCAAATTTGTACACAAGCTGTACCCGTAATAGGTGATGAGATTCTGAAACTTTCAGAAACATCTTACACGAGGATGAAGAAAAAAAAGCCAAGGACTAAAAAAACAATTGTTTGAATTTCCACCGCCATAGGTCATCCACTTTTTAGGATAATCAAATTTCAATTATTTAAAAATTCAGTGAAATTGACGCTATTGTTTTGCTAAGCGAGAGATAATAAAGTTGAGCAAAACTCGTACCGAATTAGTCGGAAGTCCGAACTAGACTTTCTTGTTTACTAAGCAGCACAATGTCAGCAGCCAATCAGAAGCCACGACTCTGTGAACATGACTGACGGCTGATAATCTCCGCCCATAAATGTCCAAACTTTCTCGCCCTGACGTACTCTATAACTACATAATAAATAGGAGGAGGAGGTATACACCTGGCCAGCATCGCGCACTTTTCTCTTTCTTCGCTGCGTTTGGTGGGAAGAGAATCAATCAATCACGAGTTCTCTTATCTGACAAAGCTTTTTCTCTTTCTTCGCTGCGTTTGGTGGGAACTGAAGAGAATCACGTGTTCTCTTATCTGACAAAGCTTTTTTCTCTTTCTTCGCTGCGTTTGGTGGGAAGAGAATCACGAGTTCTCTTATCTGACAAAGCTTTTTCTCTTTCTTCGCTGCGTTTGGTGGGAAGAGAATCACGTGTTCTCTTATCTGACAAAGCTTTTTCTCTTTCTTCGCTGCGTTTGGTGGGAACTGAAGAGAATCACGTGTTCTCTTATCTGACAAAGCTTTTTCTCTTTCTTCGCTGCGTTTGGTGGGAACTGAAGAGAATCACAAGTTCTCTTATCTGACAAAGCTTTTTCTTTTGCTTTACTACATGGACTGATTCATTTTTGTACCTCATTCAGTTGGTGCACCTGGTCCAAAGTCAGCCAGAATATTCAAACGTATCGTTCGAGGAGAGGAAGCGGAGCCCAACAAATGGCCTTGGCAGGGATTGCTTCTGCAGCTAAGGACTGATGGGACCAATACCTACAGTGCGAAATGTGGAGTTGTTCTTATTGATACAGAATGGGTGGTCACCACTGCTGCATGTGTCTTTAATGCTGAACGATCGACGTTGAAAGTTGTTCTTGGTAAGATAGCTATTTTTACCATAACTGTGGAATTTCTTGCACGCTAATTGGTCGAGAGCCGTGGTAAATAAGAGGACATACCAATAAATGACGAATCGCTCGCGCAAGGAGCAAGCAAGCGCTACTCCTCGTGGGTACATAACATTTTGACCACCTTTTGACGTCATATCGTGGTAAATAAGAGGACATACCACTCTATAAAACCATCGGAAATCTGTTAAATGATATCCAGGGGACGAGTCTAGCCATTCAGGAATATCCTGATTTGTTTTGTTATTTTCTTATGAAAACTTTTCACTGTAGGTGAACATGTGCGTAGTGAAAATGAAGGCACAGAACAAGAATTCCAAGTTTCAATCATCCATATGCACAGGCGGGTCTTCACTGACAAGGGATATGCCTACAATATCGCCATCTTGAAGCTTTCTTCTCCTGCCACAATAACAAATGCAGTCAAAGTGATAAAGCTACCTGAAGCAGGCGAACAAGTTCAGGTTGGAAAAAAGTGCTATATGACTGGTATGTAAGAGACTAGATTGCTCACTCTCTAATTTTACATTCTTCAAATAAAAGCCGACACATTGACACTTGCAATAGACCATTTTCGAGATGCGCGAGCGCTTTCAAAAATATCGCAGGCGCAGACATGAAAAAGAGGCATTTTCGGGCAAGATTACGCGCGCTATTGACGCTGCCCGAAAATGCCTCAAGATCATGTCTGCGCCTGCGATATTTTTAAAAGCGCTCGCGCATCTCGAAAATGGTCTATTGGGGGATGAGCTCCTTTATAAGGAAAAGCAACCCTATTGTGAAGACTCTCGTACAAAATTTGAGTATTTATTATTAAACCTGTAAATACGTATACTAATAGAAATGTGTGAAATATTGTATTGTACATTTTATTTTTCGAAGTAACAATATTTCTCGAAGAGACAATATTTGTATAATGATCATCCGGGTGGATGTAGTCCTGAGAAGGACTGTTTGATGTGACTGACGTTTCGACAACCTGTTTCGACAACGAGTTGGTTTACTAAGTTTGAGCAGAATCCACTCAACCGCTCAATTAAACTACCCACGCCATACAACAGGCTATTAAACAGAAACTGAAGCGACGCCAAGTCAGCGACGCGCATCTTTTCACAACCTTACCTATTGTTCTATTGTTCTATTGTTTATCGTGGCAGTATAAATAAGACCCATATCTGACTTTTTCTTCACTAGACTCTGAAGATGACTTCCGCACAGGTTGTCGAAACGTCAGTCACATCAAACAGTCCTTCTCAGGACTACATCCACCCGGATGATCATTATACAAATATTGTCTCTTCGAGAAATATTGTTACTTCGAAAAAAATCCATTCACCTGGGTTCAGAGCATTCTTTGTAATTGTACATTTTGTAATAACAAACAAGGGGAATGTATTTTGTCCCATGGCCTGCTAAATTTTGATTTTAATCTTAACCTTCAAAGACCGGCCTGCAATACTTTTTGAAATGGGCCAAGAAAAAAACGTTTTCCACAGTAAGCCTGTTCGATGATGGACTGATTCCATAAGTTGTAGTTTTCCCTCCTTTGTGCGTTGTGGTCGCTCAAAGAACCAGTCTCAAGTCCCATCTTACATTTTTTTAAATTCAAATGGTTGAGGGAAAAAGCTCACTATGAATCTCAATATAACCTACAAACTGAAGTAACATCAATTTGATTTAATTATTGTTTTTGTTCAACCTTTGGTAACATGTGGAAGTAAACAACCTCCATGAAGTAGTTTTGGATAAGTCTCAGCTGTTATGTACATCTATTTGATTGAAAATTGTCTTATTCAGGATGGGGATCAACGGAGTTTGGTGAGGAAAAGTCAAACACTCTTCAACAAGCCAAATTACCTGTTGTCTCATACGAGGACTGCAAGCTCAACGAGCAATTGGGGTACAGCATTGTCGATGACTTTTCGATGTTCTGTGCAGGGCACGGAAAGAAACTCATAAGTGGCTGTGATGGTGATGCTGGGGGCGCTTTTTCTTGTAAGAAAAATGGCAAGTGGATCCTCCAAGGAATTTCTAGCTGGGGTGATCATCATTGTGGAGGAGTCTACTATTCGATTATGACGAGGATGAGCTCGTTTGTTGACTGGATTAAGGACCAAATGCAAGCTCCGCCACTTGAAAAACGTAAGTATAAGAGCTGTGCCATATAGACCCCTTGCAGCATGTCGGAATGCAGCTCAATTTGGAGGACAAAACAATAGGCTCCAATTCTCATTAGATTGAACATCTTTTGTTTTGTCCTCCAAATTGAGCTGCTTTGACATCATGTGCAAGGCGTCTATACATACATGTTGCTACTGAAGCAAACTAAAGAAGAAAGCTTAAAAACAAGAGTTCAATTTTGAACTCGAGGATATAGTATACGAATATTAACCAGCTGAATTGACCTTCAGAACAAACTCAAGGTCAACCAATCAGAATTAAGGATTCGACATTTTCATTAGTTTTTCCATTATTCTGCCAAGAGGATTCATGAAATACGAGTCCTTCCTTCCTTAAATTAATCGTAAATGCTAGTCCAACTCATTTCGAAAATTTCAATCAACAAGAAAAGTATACATTGTATACTCGGAAAATGCTCGGAAAATGCTCGGAAAATGCTCGGAAAATGATAAAATGCTCGAAAAATGCTAACCAAAATGCCCCAGAAGACATGTGACGGACGTATAATTCCTTTCGGGGAAGGCGATCAACTCAGCTGGAATCCGTACTCGATACAAAACTCAAGTAAAAATTGCATACTTTGGCGCCCTTAGTTTTTCAGTATCATACTGATAGTACAGCAACGTGAATTTTTTTGCAGAATTCCTGGTGATTTCTCTTTTCTCAGCAAACATTTACCTGGTACCTCAATATTTTCTAGAGTTTAGTTTTCAGCTCGACCGACAATCAACAGCTTTTACTCGCAGATAAAGTAAATACAACTCGCCCGTGGAAAGATTCACCAAATATCTTTTAGAAATAACATATTTCATCGTCGTTTGTGGAAATGTTTTGTTTTGGGAAGAGATGATAGTAAATACTTTTGCTGGGACAAACCAAGCATTTTCGCGCCTAGATTCCAAATCACCTGGTGTGTCTCTCAGAGATGAGGGCTGTGAGAGTTCTACATAATCAAAGTCAAATTTTACCATACCTGTGAAATTAAATTCTTCTTGCGCTGATTGGTCGAGAGCCGTGGTAAATAAGAGGATATACCGATAGAATGACTTTGTTATGGTAAAAAACAATTTTCCGATAGTTTTGCGTGGTATGTCCTCTTATTTACCACGATATAACGTCAAAAGTTGGTCAAAATGTTATGCACTCACGAGACGTAGGACGTCATATCGTCGTAAATAAGAGGACATACCACACTAAACCATCGGAAATTTGTCCACTCTGGTTAGAACGTTATTGCTTTTCGTGCGCACGGTACGATCTGCTGGACGTTCGTGTGTGCACGATGTAACAGAATAGACGTTTTTTCGAGAACGAACATTTTCGAAATTTTTGAAATCTAGATCTCGTGCTATTGGAACAAAAGATGTACGAATTCTTTTGTGATTTTGTTGTTTAGAAATAATAGTAGTATTGGTAATGATAATTAGACTATTATAAATGTGGCATTGCTCGTGTGAAACGCTGATTCAGTCTAATTATCATTACCAATAAACCTACAATAAACATTCGAATGTTTTGTTGTAAAGTGTCATAGATCAGCACTTTTGATTCTGTGTTTTTTTTCTAAAACTAGCAAATCAGACACGGCTTTCATGTCAGTTCTTTTTACAACGTCCGTCACATTCAAAATATTTTACTGAATTTCTTTTTACAATTCAATTCCAGCCACTTCCTGCATCGACACTCATTCCTACTGTCAAGCATGGAAGGACAAAGGCTGGTGTAACATGGGATACTCTGAGATGATGCTGAAGGAATACTACTGTAAGAAGACCTGCGATGCTTGTTAGAGAAAAAAGATTCAACAAAGGTTAACAGTAATAGATAAGGTAGGTGAGAATCCTGCTAAACTCCTATTTTATCTGAAGATTAATCTTAATCCCAGAGCCTTGAAATTCTTACTAAAATTTCGTTATAACACGAACTTTTGAAAACATCCAAACTGACTTGTCACCACATTTGCATAGTGTATTCGTTATTTACAATTCTTTGCGCCATCTTCAAAGGTAGCTGTGCCTTTGTATCGAAGCGAGACGAACGGTGAGCTTGCAATAATAGAGACATGTGAATATTAAGTGCCAAGGTGTTAAAAAAGGTCTCTCACCGTTCGTCTCGCTTCAATACAAAGGCACGGCTACTTTTCAAGATGGCGTAGGGAACTGTGAAGGATCTTAATATTTTTCTTTTCATGTAGGTGAATTCGACAATTCTTGATGTAGACAAAGATATCCTAGATAGCTGGAACCTGTGGGGCTTCATTCTTGTTATTTGTAACATTTTAGAAAGCCAAGATAGCGTGACTACAGTTATTGTGATCAAGATTCTAGATGAGTCAAAAGCTCAATAAATTGCTTTCAAGACTAAGTTGGCTGCACTGTGTTTCAAAAGGAAGTCGTTGAATCCTCATAATATTTCACTAGTGCAGATGATTTTAAATAATCGTAAGCTTGTAATGCTTAAAATGTGGGTAAGCCAATAAATAATTATGATGTTAACATATTGTTCAGACGAAAACGGAATGTTTCTAAAAAGGCACTATGTGCACAGGGACTGAGGGAAAAGCGTGCCCTGCATGCTTGGCAGAGGTTTCCTTATATCTCTCATCTAACGAGAATAAAAGGAAACCTCTGCAAGGATCTGCTCGAAGTCGTCCAAAACTCTGGATAAATATATGAACTAAAAACCGGTTTTAATCAAGTGAAAACCACTTTGAATTTTCACGCATATCACGCAAATCATAACATTACTGGGTGCCAGGTTTTTCTTCGTTCCTTCCTTCCTTCCTTCCTTCCTTTCTTTCTTTCTTTCTTTCTTTGTTTCTTTCTTTCTTTGTTTGTTTCTTTCTTTCTTCTTTTCTTCCTTTCTTTCTTCTTTCTTCTTTCTTCTTTCTTCTTTCTTCTTTCTTCTTTCTTCTTTCTTCTTTCTTCTTTCTTCTTTCTTCTTTCTTCTTTCTTCTTTCTTCTTTCTTCTTTCTTCTTTCTTCTTTCTTCTTTCTTCTTTCTTCTTTCTTCTTTCTTTCTTTCTTTCTTTCTTTCTTTCTTTCTTTCTTTCTTTCTTTCTTTCTTTCTTTCTTCCTTTCTTTAAAAATACCAAGTTTATGCTAGGCTAACTAGAAAACGTTTCTTGCAATTTATTTGGTTCGCAAATTTGTCGGTATTAAGAAAAAAAATCTACTAACATGTACACGAACCCCAGCTACTTGAAGCCAGCACAAGGATTCACTCATGTTAACATCAGGGTGGGTACAACTCAATATTGGATCCCAGTACAAGGATTCACTCTTGTTAGCATCAGTGTAGGTACAACTCAATATTGCATCCCAGTACAAGGATTCACTCTTGTTAACATCAGGGTGGGTACAGCTCAATATTGGATCCCAGTACAAGGATTCACTCTTGTTAACATCAGGGTGGGTACAACTCAATATTGCATCCCAACACAAGGATTCACTCTTGTTAACATCAGGGTGGGTACAACTCAATATTGGATCCCAGCACAAGGATTCACTCTTGTTAACATCAGGGTAGGTACAACTCAATATTGGATCCCAGCACAAGGATTCACTCATCTTAGCATCAGGGTAGGTACAACTCAATATTGGATCCCAGCACAAGGATTCACTCATCTTAGCATCAGGGTAGGTACAACTCAATATTGGATCCAAGCACAAGAACTCACTCATCTTAGCATCAGGGTGGGTACAACTCAATATTGGATCCCAGCACAAGGATTCACTCTTGTTAACATCAGGGTGGGTACAGCTCAATATTGGATCCCAGCACAAGGATTCACTCTTGTTAACATCAGGGTGGGTACAACTCAATATTGGATCCCAACACAAGGATTCACTCTTGTTAACATCAGGGTGGGTACAACTCAATACTGGATCCCAGCACAAGGATTCACTCATGTTAACATCAGGGTGGGTACAACTCAATACTGGATCCCAGCACAAGGATTCACTTCATGTTAACATCAGGGTGGGTACAACTCAATATTGGATCCCAGCACAAGGATTCACTTCATGTTAACATCAGGGTGGGTACAACTCAATATTGGATCCCAGCACAAGGATTCACTTCATGTTAACATCAGGGTGGGTACAACTCAATATTGGATCCCAGCACAAGGATTCACTCATCTTAGCATCAGGGTGGGTACAACTCAATATCGCATTCCAGCACAAGGATTTGACCTTTTTTATCGTGTTCTCCGTTTTTTCTCAGTCCAGATTGCACTGCAGTGACCCAAAAATAAATGATATCATAGCGGACATGAATTGAAACAAAGTTAATAATTACTTTTGAAAACGATGAAAGGGCCAGGCTAATAAGCCATGTTGAATCTTCTTACAGGCAAGCTTTATTAGAGTTCTGCTTACACTTCTGCTTCTACAAATTTTCTCTGAGTTGTCTTGTATGACAGACTTTACTTCTTCAAGTTGGTCCTTTTTTCCTTTGCTTATGCCAAGTTTTAATCTTTTTTCTTTCGAACCAACATGCAGCTGATGGAATACCAATTCGTCTACTAGGTTCATATTCCAAGCTCAAATTGACCACTATGGACCACCCTTTGCCGTCTATTCACCGAATATTTTTATCTAATTATGACGTATAGCTACGTCACTACAATTTTATGCTCGCTTTTCGAAGTCGTCGATTACAATAAGTGAACAACTAACTGGTTATTTATTCATTTTTATTTTTAAGTATTACAACAGATAAAACGGTTTTTACGTTACCATAAATTAGATAAAGCAAACTGCATCACGAGCTCTTTTGAAGCACTACAATGAACTCAGTTACACTATTATTTTTAAGCCAACCTATTTACCTTCAAGTTTTAAAACCACTAATCGATGCAGGTCGTCACTAATATTGACTTTAAATGATATTAATTTTGGTCTAACCCACAAATTAAACGAATTAATAACCGTGCGGGTTACCATAAAACGGCGTAAACCATTATGTAGTAATAAGTTTCTCGTACCTTGCCTCCCCCTTGCACTGGCTGGTACAATAGATTTCTTACACTTTACCTTAATTTTTTTCTTAGTACCTTTGCATAGTTTTACAATATCGCTGTTTTCATTCTTGCTGTCGTATTCTCTTTTTTTTTTTTTTTTTTTTTTTTTTTTTCAAAATTTCGTAAAATTTTCCCACTCGGCAGCCGCCATCCAAGGCGGGCCCGAGGCCATATTCCTGGCGGTATTTTAAAAGATACCGTAGAAGGCAAAAAGATAGGTACTCCGAAATAATAGAACATGGTCTCGGATAGCCCCGGCTTAGTGGATATAGGTGAAATCTTCGGTTTATTTGTGAAGGTGGTTTTGAATTTGTATAGGTAATTATAGGACTACATGCTGTCCAATTTGGAAATAATTGGATGAAAAAAGTCCGAGGACTGACAAAATTGGGCGAGGCCGATGCGAACGAAAACGAACCAAATTAATCTTTAATTTAGACAGAATGAAAATTTGAAAATAATACCATAGCTGTTTATATGGGATTATTGAGTGATACATAAGTATAAAATGAAACTTCAAAAACACTTAAACATTTAAGTGATCAAAAACATAATGCGCAAAATGAATGCGTAGTGACAAGGATCCCGAATATGTTAAGGCTAAATTTAGGAGCAAATTAAAGTTGCCTGGTTATTCTCGGACATATTTTGTTGAGCGCCGCCCGTAGCGGCTGCTGTCTCGTTGTAATTGGCTCTGAATTGTAATTCCCTTTTACATTAGTTCCTGCAATATTTCTTTTATCCACGTCACATCAGCAGTCTATATTTATACTGAATTTACGTTATGCCTGCTGCGCAGCTTTTTTTGTTGGTGTTGTTGCTAAAGGGATGTAATGATTGCACGAGGTTAAGCGAACGTTGCATTTTCCTGCTCATTCTCTTCATCCTTCTCTTCATCATTCTCTTCTTCATTCTCATGATCAGTTTTCTCTTGATCTTTTTCTTTCATCTCACCGATGTATCGTTTTAGAATTTGTTTTATCTTCTTGTTTCTCTTTTTTAATTCCAGATCCTCTTCTTCATCGAGCTTTTGGATATTATTAAAGAAAACAAAAAAGAAATTTATGAAAAATAAGAAATGGAAATAAACCTTAAGGACACTTACAGCGCGACGCGCCTTACCGTAGCCACCCAATATAACTTTTTTACAAGTTGGCCAATCAGAAAGCGAGAATCTGTAAATTTGCATGTGCACTTGCTTTGTTGTTACCGCAAATATTTGAACTTCGGAGCAAGATCTTGATGAAAATGCTTAAAAATCTCTATTTCTAAAACCAGTTTTGCTCTTTTGGCTTGCTAACACTTAATACTTTCGTAGGCAGTCTGTTTCATGTGGAAATTCTTTGCAAGAAGTGATTTATCGTACTTGTACGAAACTTTGAGAGGGTGGCCACGGTAAGGCGCGTCGCGCTGTAAATTCATCCAGCTAGCCACCCATGCAGTCAGCTGGGGATCAAGGCTGGAGAAGTGGTAGCGCACTTTAGGATTATATTTCTAAACTCTACAGCATTTGAGCGCTCGCAGAGTCTGTAGAGATTCTCCCTTGATTCAAGGTTTTTCTCCGGATTCTCCAGCAAAACTCAACACGCTTCATTCGAATCCATGCTTGAGTAAGACGTGTCCTGACCTACAACAAACTGGAGGTTGTCAAGGGTTCGATAAAAATTGATGTTTGCTGAGATTTGCTATTCAAGAGCACACTGATACCGTAAGAAATTCGTTATCGAGAAACCGAGAACCCACCTTTGTCTGTTCTCTATTGCCATTGTCGTCAAGCTGAAGTAAATCAAAAGGAAATAATAAAATTAAGCTCACTAAACAATTTAATTACTAAGGTTGTTATGACAGGGCTCGATGGAATTGATGCGAGTTGCTTAGGTTTGCTTTTTTAGGGCACGATTCGATACTGCAAATTCATTAATATGTAAGGAACTTGTGATTAGAGGACCCACCTTTTGCCGTTCTCTATCGGCATGCTCGCCAAGCTGAAGGAACTTAAAAGAAGGCAATTAAATTAAGTTTATTAAACAATATCATTGCTGAGGGTCTGAGGTTGTCACAGGGCTCGATATAATAGACCCTTTTCGAATATGGCGCCGATGATACACTTAGGGTGTTTTCCATTTGTCCAGAAACCAAAATAAGACCGCAAGAACGGTTTTAATGGAAGATTTCAAACCGACTGTACACATGATGGTCCGCCGTCTTGTTTTCGTCATGAACGCGCGAATTAGAGAACTGTGTCTGAGAAATGCCGAGATATTCTCAAATTAATGGTTCAGACAATTCCATTTGGTTCGCACCAACCGGAATGACTGGACAAGCTCGAAAAGTGTCACACTTTTTTCGGTTGGAAAATCCAAAAAAGTGACACTTGTATTCCAATCGATAATAACTGATTTCTGGACAAATGGAAACCACCCTTAATGACTGGTCTTGAGGAAAATGGTTAGTTTTGTTTTCCCGAGATCTTGACGTTTTTTTGAGGCAGATCCTCGTTCATCAAGCCTACAATCGATAGCTGAAATGTTGGGCATTATTTTGGAAGAATTTAATTGGCTATACCGGCACATTTTTAAGTGTCCGGATATTGGTACTAACAGGATACTGGCAACAAACTGTGTACCGAATATTTTATTTTCATATCATATAAAAGATAACATATTGAACTTAGGTTATACGAAGTTTTGGGGACAATTTGTCTTGGAAAACTAAAGGTTTTTTTTAAAGAAAAAATGGCGTTCAGTCTTTTTGATGTAGCGTTGCTATATTATTATATGGTATATACGCGATCAGTTTATAAGAAAATCAGTCCTTGGCTTATGGCCTTTGATGTGACTGGCGTATTGGGTATTGGTGTATCAGCCATAGAATGCAATTACGTATTGTTATATTAGCCAACATGGCGGCCATGTCTTTTGTTATTTGATTCTCTTGAGAATAATTACAAACCACCCACATTTAATAACTTGTTATCGAGAAATTGAGAACTCACTTCACGCTCCTGCAGTACTCCATCACGCTGTGGAAATTGAAAGAAGGCAATTTAGGGAATGAAAATTAGTCAGCGTGTCACAGCGAAAGTAAGGGTCACACCGGAAGAATTGAACGTATGGCCTTCCGTATTCTAGTTGGATGATTTATCACAAAACTACACAAGACTTTTGGTGAGCTAATGGCAATACTGGGTTGTGTAGTTATTAAACGGAGTAATGGAGAAAGTTAAGTCCCTTGGGAACATTTACAACATTCTGGAAAATATTCCTATACTTCCATAATGCCATTGTTATCTGGTATGGGATTTAGAAGCTAAGTCGCCAAATTGTGAAAAAAATGAGAGGCCTGGGTACCTTTTCACAGCACTTGAAACGTTTTCTAAGTTTACCCACGATGTAGTAAACGTTAGGGATGAGGTTGAGAGGCGGTGGTAGAATACTGCCCTTCTCCACCCAGAACATCATCAGACGAGTTCGTGACACTTTCCACTTCGTGATGGCGTGTTCCTGTAAAGTGACGAAATGAATTCAGTTGTAATGATAGCGCCTCATTTTCTATTCACCTTTCCTTTCCTAAAAAGGTTGTGTCAAGAATGGGAGTTTTTGATGAATAAAATCCTTTTTTATTGTACTGATATTAAAGTGTTTTTCAGTTTTTAAGCGGTTATCCCTTTGGTGCTTTTTTATCTAGCTTCTATTTCTTTAGGATATTTCTTTCCAGAATAATCTAATTGGTGGAAGCAAAACGTTTTTCATGCTCTGAAAAAGTCAATTTAAAAACAGAAGCTGGAACAGCAATCCCAGCCAAATGTGGATTCCAGTTTAGTTAATCCAAAAATGTGCCGAAAGGGAAAAAGCCTACAAGTTCTCCCAGCACATTCATCGATGAGACTAAGAATGTGCCCAAATTTGAGCTGAAAAACGGTATTAGGGCTCTAAGTGTACTACTCTTCCCCCTCCGGTCCAGGATTCCCTAAACATATGGGAGATAACGTTTAACATATCTGATAATGTAACATTGGCATTTGTTTATGGAGTAAGTGAACCAGCAACTCAAAATCGTAGACCCAACCCTGCCATCAGGACCTTGATATTACCATAATTAGTTTTTTTTTTTATATAGAAAAAGAAATAGACTAAAGGTCTCACCGCGATATCTTCATATGATTTTGACATCATAGCAATCAGCATGTTGAAGGCCACAATGATGACAACTACTTGAAAAATAGCAAACACAATTAAGCCAGTTTCCATGGTGATGGTGAAATTTCTGTCCTTCGTGCTAAAACTTGTTAGATCAGCAAAACCAAAGAGCGACCAGAACATGGTATGGAAGCTGGTATAGGTTCTAGATATAACGAAGAAAAATGATATAGCACTTTGCTTTATTTTCTTGGAAGGTTTTTTAAGCTTTTTTTTTTTTTTTTTTTTTTTTGCCGATAAAGTTCATTGTTTTGAACTTCAAGGATCGCCTATGGACCGCCTATGGACAGCCATGAAAACAACAATAATGCATTGCGCGCCTTTTCCGAGATCACCTTGCAAGAGAAGGGAAATCCTCTGTTTTGATCCCAGATTTGGAATTAGCGCAAGGGGTGTTTTGCACTTACCTTGAGAAAATGTGATCTGACTCAGGATCCGAGGTATTTATGGATCGCACTTGTTCGGCCATGTGCTGCTGTGTATGGATATAATGAGAGTACAGGCTTCTTATGCTCAAACTAAATCCTACAAAGATCCAGAAAAAAAACAGCAGGAACTTGAGGACGTCCAGGACGAGATAATACAAAGAGAGCTGTAGTGGGCCAAGAAAATCATTTATTTGGAAAACATCAGACAAATTGATAAAACTCAGCAACATCCCCATGGAGAACAAACTGTTGGAAAGCAAGATGATCTTGTACGAGAAGGAGGGGGAGAATTCTCTAATGGGATCTAAAACAGCCCAATTGCCTGTTATGCCGTACGCAGTCAGCCTCAAGGCGTAGGAAGTCATGAAGAATGCTATCATGATGGAGGATAATACGTTCCACCACTGTCCGAAAAAGCGTCCTGGTCCTTGGGTCCATAGTTCTTTGGATTTTTGAAAGATCATACCAATCAGCCAAACGAGTATAAGCCACTCTGAAGACATAAACAAGATCACGTTCAGGTAATTTCCTTGTTTGCACTGCGCATCTTTCTGGGCAAAAGACTTAAAACATGGAACTTATACAGTTTAGCCATTTTCCTCCCATATACCAAGTAAAAATTATATTCGAATCTAAATTTCACTTTATTTTTTTATTTATTTTTTTTTTTTTGAGCCGAAAAATTGCGATTTTTATGCGACTCGCCCCAGTCTCCACTCAAAAGTGTCCGTTTTCGACCATTTGATGATGTTTTTCTCAAAATAAATCAAAAACTTAACGAGAATGGTAGGCCTCATTTTTTTTATTTTAGATTTTCAATGAAATCGGTGCTGATATAAAATATGAAGGAAAGATTATTGGATAAATTTCTGAAATAACTTGGTGAGAACGGTCGAAGTGTGAAATTTCTGGACGTTCGTAGAAGCACGCGTATCTAAATAATCATAGTCACCCAATTACTGCGATATATTAAGTATTATAGAATGACCAGCGCGCGTAAACTTTCATGTAAGTTTTGTTATAAAGAAGTGCTTTTAACCGAGAATAAGGGTTTTTGATTGCAACTTCTGGTTGCTACTACATTTCGCTTTGAAGAGCATCTAGCGGAAAAACGAGCACGGTGACCCCCTCTTTTTATTGCGGTTTTTAAATGTCTATCACATAATTAATGTCCATGCAAAGTTTCAGAACAAAGTTATTTGCAAAGTGTTTTTCACTCGAGACTTTTATTTGAATAAACATGGCCGATTGTATAGATGAGATGGCAGAGCTCCCTTTCTTTTTCATTGATGGACTCCCCGCACTCCTACACCAAGAGGTGGCTACAATATTTCTTTGACTTCGGAAAGTCGAGTTGTCCGTTCCCCTTATCACGTCTATTCATGCTAATGTACCGAAAAAATAACTATGTTAGTTAAGCATTGTCCATATGTCACCCATTTGTAGTGAGAAACAACATATGCATAAGTTATTGATCATGAAGTATTGGGTATTATTCAATGATTTTTATTTTTATGATTTCACTTTTTAGGCATAAAAATTTTCTAATATATTTAATAACATATTATTGCTCTTCAATCATATTTTTCGTGTTCTTTATGGATAAAACATTTTAAGGTAATTCCGTACTTTTGCATTGCGCACGCGCAACTGCGCACGGTTTTAGCCAGCGCGAACTCGCGCACTTCAGATATTACTACGATTTCAAGATGGCGGCCGGCTGATGAAAATGTATCGTTAAAAATGTACAAGATACAGACAACAACCAAAAGCAACCAATGCTTGTTATGAACAATTAACCAGGGGCTGTGGGCCAATCAGAAACGGGGAAATATTTTGAATAAATAATAATACAAATTTAAATTCTGTAAGCGCATTGACCTTTGATTCAGTCAGATTCAAAAGACGTTTTTCTCAGCTGTCAATAATGGCAAACAAATAAAAAAATTAATTAAAGAACAAAAGAAAAGAATGTGATACTACAATGAGGGGTTTTCGTATACTAGTGATCTCAAGACGTAAATTATAATGTCAAGGAGAGCGAACATTTACCCCTACCTTGAATGGATGGCTTCGTAATTCCTTTTGTGTCAAACTTGTCTCGAAAGGATGACAGAATAAGCAAGATAACGAAGAG